>JAPMOR010112972.1:47387-185944 GCA_026543865.1 Argiope aurantia | reverse complement strand
TTTGAGAATTTCAATACCAATTTGAAAATTTTATTTTAAATGCCAATATTGAGAAATAATTCATAAAATAATTTCTGAAGATTCCAAGCAAACGTTTTGCTGATACAACTATTTCCAAAATTAAATTAAAATCCAGCAACGAAATCTGTAATAAACCATTATATTTCAGAGGCAAATTTTCAAATCTGGGAATGCATTAAAATAACAAAACATTTTCCAGATACAAATATTCCAAAATACTTAACTTTTATTATTAATCGTGGTTTAGATTTCTAACGGTGAAATATCTAGTAAACAGTTGTCTCAAGAAGCGAATTTTCTTCAAAATTTTCAGGTATTTACTTGTAATAAATAAATTTCGCAAGAATAATTAATGCAGACACCAAAGAAAAATATTCCGTGATACCCAAACGAAAACACAGCAAGCAACCTTATGTAGATTCGTGAATATTATTATCAGACGCATGAGATTATAACCTTGATCTCATTGAAAATAACTTCCATTCCAACCAATATTAAGTAACACGGAAATAACGTATCTAAAGGTACCAATAAGTAGCTCACCTTGAACATGTTTTAATCATCAGACATGAAATGAAAAAAATGCCGTATTTACTATACCGTTAGAAGCTCCTGTCTGAAGGGTGTGCCATTTCATACCAGAAATCCCATAACTCATTTTTTTTCTCTCTCTCACACTCGTTTCGTTTCTAAGTGTATGCAAATTAATGACCAAATAAAGAAAGCCGTTGAAATAAACACAAAATAATCTATGATCTTTTGCAGTTCATCACATGTTGATCAGGAAACTCTGTCGGTGCCCGACACGGGATGGTAGCTTGGCTAGAAGTTTTTGTGTCAGTTCATGAGCTTTCGAGGTTATGAAAAGGTTCTTGTAACTGAGTGTCATTTTAGGGTGTGTGCAGTTTACCGTTATTGGACGAGTATATCCCCACAGAACAATAAACAGTTTCTCATAGTCATTTTTTCAAAATTTGTCCAATTAGCTTAGATTTATTACTCGTACAAAAAGGGCTATTTTCTCTTGGGAAACATCGAATTTTTACCATTTTGTGACCTTTTAATAAATGAGTTAATTTCGTAGTTTTTATTACCGTATTATTCTTTCCTTTTTTATGGTAAATTCCTTCGTCGCTATTTCAAACTTCCATTGAGTGAAGTAAAGATATTTAAAATAATAATATTTTTATTTTATATTTAATGAAAACTGGGTCATAAGTAAAACTAAGGCAATGCTTGAATAAAAGAATACTGTGGGAAATTTAAACATATCTTTATATCGGTTTTACAGTAACTATGAATTGGACTATTGCATTTTATTGTCTGCTTAGACCAACTGATATAGCCGTGAGGAATATTCAAAAATGTTTTAATATTATCGAAAATGCTGCTCTTTCAGTTTTTAAAATCCCTGTGTAAATTGTTGCATTGACTATAAGAATTAGACATTTTTATCTAAGTGTAATAGAAGTAGAAATCGACACTTTGAACTATCAAAATAGGTGTATTGGATTGTTGATAGAATCAAACTTTTTTTTCTATATTCTATGCAACCTGAGAAAATAATAACATAGAACACAAAAAAATAATGTGAAAGTTTTTTAATATTTAACAAAAAATTTAATTGTCCGTTGTTGTCACATTTTAATGGCATAGTATATACAAGACTTTTCTCTTAGAGTTGATTTGAATCAGAAATCCTTCGATTCACATAGGCTTCATTTGCATATATTTTATTAATATCACCGCAATTTTCAATTTCGGAAATCCTAAAAAATCTATCAATCCAAATTAATCCGAATATTTTGTAAATAAAATAAATCAAATTTGGTATAATCATCCACTATTTCTTTTATATTTTCAGATCTATTTCTTTTGATCAAAAACCTACTTGATAGATATCTTTCTCAATTAGATGAAAAATACTTATGTTTTAAACTTTAAAAAATCAAAAATTTTCCAATTCCATCCAATTTGAGATTTTATTTCAGATTTGAGTGATTTATAAAAGTGATAATGTTGTTATCGAAAATAATCATCCTTTCCTTGTAAAAACAATTTTAGATTACCAGTTTTTTCAAACATTTAAAATCATGAGAAGTTTGGTAAATACTGGAAATATAATGATGAATTAATCTTAATGCTCGTGAATTCTTACTTTTAACTCGCTTCATTGATCTATGTAATGACCCATAAAATATGATACAATGGGGAACTGATTTATTTTAATCAGCATACGATTCATTTTTATGGCGAAGAAAAGCAATATCAACACCATTAATATATTTCTCTATTAATTTCCCATACATTCCCTGATTCTCTTTGTCTACTTACGCAGACTGATTAAAGAACCAATATCAAAAATAGAAGTGATATCGCTGTTTATTCAACGTAGCCTTAAGCGTTTTGTGCTAACCCGGCGGATCACTATTGTTGTAGCTTTAATAGATCATACCACCTGCAAGAAAGGGTTGAGGAAAATCGATGAAGGATTGTAACCTTCAACCAGAATGGTACTATTTATTAAATAGTAAAGAAAAACAATGCTAGATCATGATCTCTTATCAAACATATGATTTCGAAAACAGGTTAATGAATTAGAAATAATAATTAAAATTTAAACAGGTTTCAGGGTTGTATAAAAAGTTCAGCCAATGTCAATGAAAAAATTTATCATTTTTTTTCTCCACATATCATAAGCTATTAAAAATATGTAAAATAAGGAACACAAAATTGAAGAATTATTGTAAGATCGGCAGTAGTAAGAAAAAGATTTTAAATTTCTATTTAGTAAATTTCAGGTTGAAATTTTCATATACATTTCCATCAGAAGAAAACAAAATCTCTGAACGAACTTTTGATATTACGATTATCTTATAGCTTATAAATGATTATGTTAGTAGCTCGAACTGTTCGTTAAATTTTGATCAGAGAAACTCGTTCTTATTGATCATTTCTACATTGAACAAATATTTTTCTTTACTATCTAATAGACAATAAATGCCAATATTGCAATCCTTTATCGACATTCTTCTGCCATTTCTGCAGGTGTTATTCGTTGTTATTTTATCCTTTTAAAATAGAAAAAAAGCTTGCATGTTTCAAAGAAAAATATTTTAGCCAAAAATTTATTATTAATAAATTTGTTGAATTAAAAATTTTATATATTATATCGAAAACTTTTACTGATATTAAGTCAAAACATTTTTGATTTATATCCCGCATTTAGTAACTATTTTAATGAAAACAGCTATCTATAGAAATATGTGAACTAAAATTCGACTTTTAAATATTGAAAGATTATTATATTTAAGATTGCTCTGTTCTCTAAGCAAAACTTCACAAATGATCAATGTCTCTTCTGACATTCAGAACAAAAGTCTTTAATGACCTACAAATAATTTTCAGTAGCAGATTAAAAGCAAAGACTATTTCACTTACTATAACATTTTGAAAAATGAACATAATTTTTTCAAATCTAAACTTCTTATTAGATTTCTTTTAGTCAGCTTCTTCAGTTGAAAGCTTTTAATTAATGTTTTTCTAACCAGTATCTTTAATCAATTACTTCTAAACAATGCATTTTTGTAAATTTTATTTCTAGCTAAAAATTATACCATTTACAGATCTTATCTCATTTTGATAGTTAATTTTTCACAATGCTTTTGAATGAATTTTGAAACTTAATATTTTTTCTTTCTTCTCCCATAGACTTTCCAAAAGATACTTTTCTTTGAGCCGAGATCCACTTAGGTTAGGAAAAGTTTACAAGAAGGCCATCTTCAGAGAATTCACTGATGAGACGTACACCGTGATGAAGGCCAGAGAGCCTTGGCAAGGAATCCTGGGGCCCACCATCCAGGGAGAAGTAGGAGATATGGCCATTGTCCACTTTTACAACAATGCCTCCATGTTGCTGTCTATGCATCCTCACGGAAGCAGATACATTAAAGTGCACGAAGGTAAATTTAAATCAGGCCAATATTATTTCTGAAATATCTCTATAAGTAATATAAGTAATTTCTAATATATATTCAGTCATAAAATATTCCTTAAATTCAGCATCTAGAAAAATTTAATAACTATCCCTTGGGATATAACTGAAGAAAAGAAAGAAAATGGTACACTTTCAGAAGAATTTTTCTATATCGGTTTCAGGAAATTTAGCTTTTGTCCTGAATCTTAGAAATGTACAACCTATATATTCTTAGATTAATTTTGATAATCATGTTTATCTACCAAAGTCCTCATTATAGCATTTAGCATCAAAAAGATAGATTATCTAACATTGACAACAACTTTTCTTTTGCTACTTGTGACTACGTTTGAAATTTTCCTCCCCCCCCAAAGGAAGCTTTGTAGCATTACAAGTTAAAGCATTTTATGTATATTTATTTACATTCGAAAAATAGACTGAAATTTTTGAAATACTGGGAAATTACAAATTCCTCAAAACTTAGCTTGCTTTTGTATCCAAAAGAAAAGCATCTGGCTGAAAATTAGTTCAATTCTTACTAAATTCCACATGCAGATATAAAAATATACATACAAGAACCGAAATTTTAAATACTGAGCTCATATCATGAAGAATAGCTTTTTTTTAATATCCTAAAAAACGAACCTCTTTGAAAAGTTGGAATCACGCACATTTTTATTTAATTTGATGCGATTAGGAAAAGCAAATCTATTTTTAAAAAAACATGCGATTTAAATTTAAATTCCTTACAATAAAATTCTTTACAATACAGTGCGCATGGGTAAATATAAAAATGTTATTGTGCACTTTTATACAAATATTATAAATAATGTTAAAAAATTCTTATTACCATGGTGTTGCTTAATATTCTAAATGACGTACAATACCGTGAGGATATCATTGCAACATTGGTCGGCATTTTGTGGTAATAGAGTACCGAGTAGCACATTTTGTACTAATAGTGTTTTATCATTTTCAGAAACAAAATATCTTCATTATTTGTAAATATAATTTTATATCATTTCATTCCCAATACTAAGCAAAATTCCAATCTTATTAAATTAAACCAATCATGATGACCCACTCAAACCTCGAGTAACTAGCCTTTAAAATTTATCAGATGATGAAGCAATTTATTGAAAAAGAAACAAATTTCTTAATCTGAAAGATTATTCACGAGTGACTGGTTTCTTTATGTGTGGGTGGGTATTGTGGAAGCCTTGAGAGCTCTCGTTTTCGGTTTGCACACCATTTAGTTTTTGCAACAACGTTTACCTTGCACGGTTGATGGCCAAACTGAGATGGTTCCGACACAATGCTGTTCTCAAATTACGCGTGCTCAGACAGCTATCAAGATCTCGTTTACTTTCTTCTAAACGTCTTCTTTATGGTGCAATCAAAAGAACGGTCAATTTTCAAACCGTTAGAGACGGAAATTCTAATTTGATTATTCCTCGCTCTTGATTCTGCAATTGAAAGCAAGATGTTGGCAGGTTTTCTGCAGCCTTAAGTCGATAATGCGATTCATTGTATGATGTGTTTATTATTTTTTTTGTGTGTGTGTGTTGAAATCCTTGTACTGAGTGAACAATATGTTGCTGGTTATAAGATTTCCAGGCTTTCCACAATTTCAAATCATTGTAGAGTGGTTTTATTATTTAATCTGACATTTCTATTGAAAGCAAGCTGCGATACTTAAGAATTGTAATCTTACAAACTGGATTAGATAATCTTACATTTATTGAGATAGAAATAGCTTATTTCCTAATAATGCTTTAGGACAGAATAAGAACATAATTTGTAAACTTTCCTATTATAAATCATATTGGATGTAGTTACGCTATCGAGGATTAACAGCAGTTGTCAGCATTTCAAGTTCATTGTTGCAAACTATATTTCTGTATTTATAGTTCAATAAAAATAAAAACTCTATAACAGATTAGATTATTTACAACTAGCAGCTTCTGCCATCATCTAGTTAGCTTGAAATATTGGTTATGTTCCAAAATTCCCTCAATGAAATATTTTTAAATATCAAATTATGATTGTCATAAAAACCATATTACTTTAATATTTTTTGCATCCTTTAATTTTATCATGACCATGTATTTATTTCCCTAATGGAATTATATGCTAGGGCATTATAGTGCTATGAAAAGCGTAAATGTAGGATAGCGTCTTCTTTTTGAAAGTTGTCTTTCGCTATAATATAATTTTATTTTCTGATTCCTCATGAATAAAAAAACTAAAGTCTTTCTTTTTTTTATTTCATTTCATACCATTTATATCAATACAAGAAAACAATGCGATTGAACATTTTATAAAGCAATGGAAATTATTTGAATTTCATAACAAAAATGAAATCTACTGTGAAAAATTAAGAAAAAAAATTCAAGAGATTGTCAAAATACAGACGGAATATATGTGATACTCTAAAATTTATAAAGTTAAAAAGAATTTTTCTTAAATTTTACAAGAGTGTAAAAATTATTATTTATGCACATATACCTTAGGAAGTAAGAGAATAAAAAACGAAAATCTTGTGTAATTTTTAATTTAAATTTAAAATATCGTTCATACGTGCTTATTTTTATCCTCCAAAGTAAATTTGCAACAAATTTGGTAACTTTGAGTGAAATTGTCAAGTGTGCCGAGTTCCAGCTAACACACCCATATTCGTATTTATTATCAAAAGACGCAAATGTAGAGAAGAAATAATTAATTTGAAAAGAAGTAAAATAACATTTTTCATAATATTTCATGAAAACATCTGAAGCTCAATATGTAGATTTTGAAATTAGTTCCAATCACATGCTTATCTTCAAAGGTCAATTTTGAATCATTGCTGACTGGAGCAAAATAAAAATTCTTTATACTTCGCATGAATAGATTTTCTTTTGATAGAAAAATGTAAAAGTTTTTCTTACAAAATGTAAAAGTTTTTCTTACTTTTTGTGCTTCGTTCTTCAAGATAAAATGAAATCAAAATTGATTCATTTTTAAATTTATTAATTTCTCAAAACTTTATAAATTTTCCCAAAATATATTAATTTTGCATTTGAAATTTTCATTTTATCTATAGAATATACAATTCTTGTACATAGATAATTTTTTATTTTATTGATAAATTATTATCAAATTATTACAATAAATAAATAATAAATTTTAGAAATTCGTTTATAATAAACAAATTAAACCTTTGAAGATGAAATATATACATTACATAAGTGACTAATCATTTCTTAAATATAATAATGATTAGTAATAATGAGTTAATCATATTAACCCTAACATATATATCAATAAGCAGTATAATAGTAAACAGTAACCCAATTAAAATGAAAGTACATGATAAAATAAAAGTATTCTTAGCACATCATATACAATAATAAAATATACACAACTTCAAAAAATGTATTTTGTTGAATATTTTTAATTACATTTATTGATTTGTTGATCCTAACGCATTCCAGTAAAACAAAATTGAATAATAATAATTTTCAAATTGCTGTATTCTGAATGAATTGATTTCGTCAGCCATCTCAGAATTTCATACAGAAACAAAGTTTCCTTTTTACATAACATTTAATTTTATGCTTGAACACAATTACATTTCATTTTACGCTTGAGATAGTATATACAGAGCATGAAATATATATATATATATTTAAATAAACACAGCAGCTGGATGCATTGTTCCATCTCCATGTAATTAGCTTTATTTGCAATTTGGTTGCGAAAGTTTGTCTTTTTCGTATAGGTCTTCAACTGAGATTGTTATTATGATCTTGTAGTATGCTAATGTTCATGATTATTGAGTCAAATTTTAAATCAAAATTAGCATCTCCCCTTGCAAAATATATATTAATTCATTAATTGATTTAGCAAAACATGTTTAAACTGTTAAATCCGAATATAAGCTGTTCACAGAATAAAGCAATAAACTTTAGAAATTATATAATGGTGTAAAATTAGATCTCTCTAATGCTAATTTATAACTGCTAAAAATAAATAAATCTCTTATGAATTATTCAAATATTAAAAACACTTATCTCCATACAGCGTAACACAAAACATGGGTTTGTTAACGCTGTGATCTTTTTTTAGAAAATTTTCGCTATTTGATTTAAGAAAATTGTTTAACAGCACAATCATCAAATAGTTATTCCAGTTTATTAACATGTATATGAATAATTTAACAGCTTATTGTGTAAATTATAAATTAAATGTTAAGTAATTTTGATATTTATACTACTTTATGAATTCTGCTTAAGACAACTGTTCGATTTTCGTTCACTCTTTTTATACAATCATTTTTTGGAATGGTCTTCAACATGGACTAAGCAGAATTATTATACGAGGCAATTAGCAATAAATAATGAAATATCACCTAGTCTCATAAATCTAACAGAATTAAGATATTTTTAATTTCCTAAATTTTAAAATCATGCTTTCATGTTAATGTATATTTGTAACTTTCAAAAGTAATCGAAAGAATTCATATGTCTGTTTATTCATCTGGTCTCAGTGTTTCGTTCTTGCTTAAAGAAATTTATGTACGTACAAGAATAAGTGATACGGGATCTATTCAACAATTTTATCTTTAAACATTTATTTTGACATCAAAAATCATCAATAATAATATAATTTAATAAGAGAGAAGATTAAAGAGGTGGAGACAAAAACAGCTTGCAATTGAATTACAAGTTTGTTCTGATGACCGAATTGAATGTTCGATAGTAAACAAAAAGACCATTTATCAATATGTATCATTAAATATGAATTATTTATTAATTATAATTAAATACGAACGAGTATTGTAGGAAGTGGATCAAGACCTGACACATAAAATTTAAATTTAAATTAATTTTTTCTCTACCTACAGTCTACAGTAAATTTATTTATGTTTTTTCTTACCCTCTTTGCTGAATGATATTTCGTAACCTTGTTTCATAAAAAATGTTGACTTAAAAATATCAAAATACACTATAATAAAGAATACATAAAATTTATGTAAAAGAGAAGCAACCATCTTCAGGAAGGAAAAATCGCAAACTATTGTTATATTTTGATACTTTTAATGAGAGTTTGATAAATATATTAAATGTAAAAGTTAGAGATAAGACACTTTAAATGTGGCGCATCACAAATCTAATTATTATTATACTACTGATTTTAAATTTCAACAGATGAGACTGACACATCAAAAGTAATGATTAATGCTAAATAATACTCTTTTTTTAGTTAATGAATTAATAAAATGAGTCACTTTTTGCAGAACAAACAATTATTTGCTCTCAGTCCCTCTGCATTTCATCGTTAAACAGATATTCAGATCTAGATCTTATTAAGTGCAAATTAAAAAAAATATTATTATTATCTTATTTATAAAATTTTTCCTAGGTCTTTTTGAAAATTTAATAAATCAATGTATTAAGGATGTGTTTTCGAATCCCTTATCTTCTAAAAAGTCACACAATATTCTATTTAATTTTCTCTATGGATTCGAAATTTATTTTAATTATTTGACACATAATTTCAATATATACAATCTCGCTCACAGTTTTCTATCTAATAGTCATGTTGATTAAGAATATGTCTAAAGTGGCTATGTTTACAACACCCTAAAAAAAATGGCGGGATTTTATCATTAACTGCGAAAAAATTCCTGACAAAGAAATATAGATGGATGATGAAGGAAAGTAGTTATTATAATCCCATACATTATATATATATATATATATATATATATATATATATATATATATATATATATATATATATATATATATATATAATTAGCTGTCTATTGTTATGCATGAAATTATAACCATATTTAATGTAAGTGATGTTTAAACTTCGTTTACATTAGGACAGTATTATCCACAGTTAAAAGACCAAAGATCACCTGAATTATCATGACCAAGAAACGTAATAATCTCAATAATCACTCGAATATTCACCTTCGTATCAGTTATACGTAAATTAAAGATATAGTTCTAATAATTATCATTAGTTATGGCTAGCCTCTTCCATAGGAGGTATGTTCCGTCATAGGAGTGATGTAAACACTGTACCATTGCTATATTCACAGGAGAAGCAAGAACCCGCTTGATTATCTGATTATTGCTTATTCATATTTAGTGTCACTATTTTATTGAAATTGCAGCAGTAATCTGGGTACATCAATAGATCTGGGAGTTACTGTAATTGCTATTTTAGTACAAACTAAGCTCTATTCGTTTCTTGAAATGTATGTCACTTACCCCAGTATAAAAGAAATATAATAAAAAACAGCATTGCATATTTATTCAAATGAATGTAATTAACGTAATAATATTATTCCATGCAATTTAGAAAATTATGATTATAACAAATGAAACTTAAATAATCGCTGTCAAATAAAAAGAAACAAATTTCAATAAAAATGCATAACAAACAGCAGTTAGCAAATTTATTCAAAAACAGTATTAAAAATGCATAAATTGGAATTTTAAAAAGGAAGCGGTCAATGTCACTACAATGAGCGAAATATACTAGATTTTCAATTTTCGCTCTCAGTCAACCGAATAGAATGATTAAGATAGGAAACGTTTATCGTTTTGATTTATTACCCTTCATATTCTCACAGATACGATGTAAACAACAAATTTTCGCTCACAAGAAATGCAGGAAAACTTGTTTGTTGTTCATTTTTATGCAAAATTTTCGGCCAGGTTCGTATGAGAAAAATGTCTGGTCAGATATTGAACCACTTTCTCATAATGCGGTATGCACATTAAAAATCCGACATTCTCGCTCAACAATAAGGTTACTCCACTGGTAAAATCATTCATTTTTATCTTGCGCTGAAAGTGCGGAACAATGGTTGTAAAAAACACTGAATATCAGATAATAATAAATTTTGATGCAAGTTTTGTTTTAAATACATCTGTTTGACTGATGTTTGAAAAGATTTGCTTTATTAATTAAATTGTTTTATTGGTGTGTACCTTTTTGTTCCTTCTGCCCAATTATTCAACAGCAAATGCACACAATTTATCATTTTTGACCGATGGTTCTGTCGCGACCTAGCAGCTGCATTATTTCCTCGAGGTTTCTGTTTTGCTTATTCTTGCCACAGAAAATAAATTCACGCCAATTAATTTTGCGAAATAAATATGACCTGAAAGTTTACTACGACAAACAGGCACTTTATTTCTATTTATGTTGATTTTTATTTGAATTATGCTGCATAATTTTACTTTAGGCAAAGCTGGTGAAACACATTTCGAAAAAAATATAACTAAGAGCTTTGAAAGAAAGTCATTTGTCGCGATGAATTTTAAACTAATTAAATTTTGTTGTTATTTTGGCATTTATTTTATCTATGTTTAATAATTTTACTTCAAATAAAATCTATAAAACAAATTTGTACAATCATGAATTTCGAAAGAAATTGCTTGGATTCCTTAATATAATTAGCTGATTAACAATTAAAAATGTAATATTTTAATTCTTTTTATTTGCATGTTTATTAAATATTTGTTACTTCTAGCTTGTGATTTTAATTTTTACTTTAAAATAATAATCATTCAAACAACACCAAAATTCCTCTTCAAAAAAAGTTTTACGAAGTTTTTTTTTTTTTTTTGTTATAATTATAATTCAAGGTTTATTAGTACCTTAAGCACGGAAGTATTTTAAAATACAAAAAGTTAACATAGAACGGAAGTAATAAGAACAACTTAAACATTATTAGTTTTTTTTTCTATTTTTTTAAAGGATTTAAATTACATGCTTCAATTTTTATTTAAATATTAAAAGTCATTATCTTCCATTTATTTTGCATTTATGCTTGCTTTGAAGCAATGAATAAAATTTTAGTCATATTAAAAAAGCTATTAATTATTTATTTTTTTAAAATCTGTCAGATTCAATGGATATTTCACACTTAATGTACATATTGGCATTGTGTTATGAAACTATCGATAGCTATTTATAGAAGCAAACAAAAAATCTCTTTAAAAATATGTAGGAGATTTTAAATTCTAGCTGAGAAACCTGAGTTTATTATTTTGTATATCCAAAATGAAATTTTAAAAAAATATTGTATCTATTATTGAAAAATTATATACGAACATTATATTGCGATATACTCTTATTTATAGTAAAGATATGTTGTAACCATTCATTATTTTCAACCATTCTGACATTTTAGTTGTTCTCTAAGTCACTTTGAATTCTACTTTGATCCTTTTAAGACCAATTTGTTAAAATTCGTACGAATCAAATATGGAATAAAAATACACATGTACTGCAACAATAAAATGTATATTTTCAATCTATTATTCAGACTCCTTTATTTCATTTCATGCAAGAATATTTCCAAAATATAAATGCTTTAATTATTTCTTCTTTTAATTGAAAATGTTTTTACTTTGTCATTTGCAGGAGCTTTGTACGAAGACAACACCGAAGAATGGGAAAAGGTTGACGATCGAGTGCCACCTGGTGGACGACATTCCTACCATTGGTTTTTCATTCCTGAAGATGGTCCAACTCCAACTGATCCAGACTGTCTGACTTGGATGTACCACTCTCACAGAAATGCAGATACTGATATTCACGCCGGATTGTTGGGACCACTCATCGTATGCAGACCTGGTAAGGCTGGTTTTATTTTCAAAATTGAGCAACTTTTAAAAAGTATTTTGTTTAATGTCACCTTCACAGATTACGTGGTAAATATGGGTAAGATTTTTCCCGTTAAATCGCATTTTCACTTGTTCATCTATGCAGTTAGGCAGAAAACTTTCCTTTAAAGAGGGTTTTTAAGATGTATTTATTGTTAATTCATGCCCAGGAAACAAATCTCTGGAATAAGACTATAAGAGTTGATAACATGGTCTACACTTTTATGCATCCTAAGCGGAATTATTCGCTTATTTACGCGGTGAAACGAAAGAAACTTGATGATTCTGCAATTTTATGGGGGCTCTTGATTTCATTCATACTGCCAGATTGATGTCAGACAGAGTAATGATAATTAAAAGCCCGCGCGACTTAATAGCTTTATCTTTGTCTTTAAATAGTGACATAATAATTTAACAATTAAAAAGCGCAGAAAAAATTAATTTATTACAGATTTCTATTTAACTTTCCACCACATCAAGTCATTCATTAAGACGATACAAAAATATCTAAATTTTTTCAATACAATGCATTGTTTATACTTAAAGTAGTTTTATAAGCAATTATAAATTAAATTAGCCATTAGTGAATCATGGTAGAAAATAAATTGATGTCTAATTTAGTATTAAATTACGAAAACTATTCAGAGTAAAACAAACAAAAAGCATATTATTCAACAGTTTTACTGATGCCTGCTGATGTATTTTCTGATAACACTTATAACAATCAGTATAAAAATTATTAGCATAACCTTAATTATTTAAATGACCGATAAGGAAAAAGTGTCCACAAATTTAGAACTTAAAATATAAAAAACAACTTTTTTTTTTTTTACTTTGGGGTGCATTATTTGTATTGTTTGGAATTCTTAAATTTTTGGTCATTATTACAAAAAAATTAATAGTGAAAAATCTTAGGAAGTTTGTATATTAAGTTAAATATGCACAGATTGAATAGAATCCAATGTATCTAGTGAATTTTATTTTTAAGAGTAAGTATGGCTGTAATGTAATTTTTACATTACATATTGGAGAAAATTATTCTTATTAGATATTACTAATTCTTTAAGAAATGCTTTAAAAATACTCCATTCTTGTTTTCTTCAGGTACACTCGATGTTTATGACAGACCAAGGAATGTAGATAGGAGTTTCATCCTCGTATTCATGATTTTCGATGAAAATGACAGCTTGTATATCGATGAAAATATCGATAGGATTGCACCTCATCTCTCTGAACAACAAAGAGAAGAAATCAAAAAAGATATCAACTTCAGAGTAAGTGAATGCTTTTAGTGGCTTGCATTTAATCTTTTTATATGTTAATTATTTTTTAAATTTTTTATCCTAATTATCAGTGATTTAATTTTTTTCTGTAATCTTTGTAGAATATTAAAATACGAACTGAAATCTTATTATTTTTTCATTATATTCAGCAAATCAGTTATAATTTAATATATATTGAAAAAAGTTCAATAATTTATTTTTATTCCATTAACTAGCCACCTCTGGCGAACAACTGGTTAGCCAGAAATATTATTATTTTAATTTCAATTAATTTCAATGTAATCGTTTAGACCTAATTCCGTGTCCTTGATTCTGACAAATGACCACATTAAACACATGTTGTTTTAATAGTCACACACATTTTCTGTTCATTGTGCATATGAACTTTCCTAATGGAAAGCAGTCCCATGACATCTAAGCACCATTATAAACGCAGTTGTCCGTTTCGTCTAATTTTCGTGGTATTGTAACTCCATTTTTTTATGTGTCATAAAAATCGTACACATTCTAAACAAAATTCTTTTTTGAATTTCAGGTCAACAATGTAATCTGTAGTTAAAAAAAATTGTCTAATTTCCAATTTGCCAAAAATCATGAAAACATTACATAATTATTAAATTGATGATGATGTCGTGTCCGAGTTAGCACGGAAATCCGGGGAGCAGTACTTCTGAGGGTAAAGACCCTTGAGCACCCGAGGGCAGAAATCGGAGTTCTAGCTCATATGAAGATGACACTCACACATTCGCTTGCACAACCCCTTTTACAAGGGGGCTCTTTCACACACCTCACAGATAAAACACAGGCTGAAGAACAGCCATGCCCCAACCAAGACTCGAACCCGGGACGCCCAGATCACGGGGAAGACATGCTACCCCTAGGGCAGGAAGCCGGCCAATTAATAAATTGATATCATTAAAAATATATTTTTTTGAATCTTGAAATGACATGGAAATCTTTTTATACAATAATATTTTTGGAAGTTATCGCTTAAAAAACATTAACATTCAGCTTCATTTTTAATTAAATAAAATTTTAAAAGAAATCGCACCCAGTTTTACATTTTCACTTTCCAAAGTATATGTATGCCCCTTTGGTAGTTCTAAGTCAAACAATATAGCTTATAGATCTTCAACATAGACTTCCATACGCATATTCAACTTTATTAGTAGTAGAAATAAATAAATTTATATTTTGTCAAAAATACATAAGATAAAAAAAAATGCATTCTTTATATCTATAATTTTCTGCGTTATTTTTACAAATCATTTTTTGTAATTTGTAAAAATTAATTTTTCTCATAATCATTCTTTCATATAAATAATGCCTACTTTTATACCTACCTATTCATTATTCTTTTACCTTTGTATCTATTGCTTAATGTTATTTCTGATAAACAAACAATTGATTGAAATATTCAACTTCTAACTATTGAAAACTGAACGCGATAGTTCTGTAAAAGATTTGCTTATTTGTTAATTAATCATAAAGCTTAATAAGACTAAAAATCAATAATTAACGATTTTTTAATGAAAATGTTTCAAGAGTCAGATATGATCTGTAATGTTTGTCTTCTAGCGTTCCAACATGATGTTTTCCGCCAACGGCCTTAGCTTTGGAAATCTTCGAGGCCTGGACATGTGCTTGGGTGACAAAGTTGGTTGGCATATCGTTGGCATGGGTAATGAAGTGGATGTCCACAGTATCAGTTTCGAATCTCAAGTTTTCACTGTCAACGGAATGACGTAAGTGTAGGCATTTATAATGCATGGTAAATCTAAGAATGAAAGCATTTGTGATAAAAATCGTAGTTTATTATCTGTATACATAATACTTCTCATGTTCATGAAATTTTACACCAAATATTATCATATCTACCTTGCAATAAATATAAAGAATGATAATATTTATCGCCTTGTATTGTTACCTGTTAAGATTTTTCTTTTTATTTCGTGACAACAAAAACCGTCAGCGTAACGTTGCTAATCTGGAATTATCAGAGGTTAAGAATCACATGGATTATCTGCTTTCCATATTTCAGGATGGATATCGTAAGCGCTTCCTTAAAAATGAAATTATTGCAAAATATTCAAAAAGAAAAAAATTATCGTTTGCTAAAAATTAAATTTTTTTAACCGTTTGAATATTTTTAAAGATAAATGAAAATTTTCGAAATAAAATATATAAAATATACGAAACCGTTTTTGCGGAGAATAAAGTAACTAACCGGCATTTCTAATCACAGAATGTGATTTATGATTGAAAAGACAATATCTTTTTCTAAAATGAATAGGAAACGCACAAAAAGAAATATAACTATATACTTTAATATATATCATAAATCGTTTTCGTTAAGAATGAAATAACCGATAATTCGATTCATAGAAGCTAACTGGAACGAAAAGTTTATAAAATATTTTAGGTGTGTCCTGTAGACTATTGAGTTTAAAGTTATGATAAAGGCCACATTATATTGTTACTTTCATAACTTACATAAGAGACAATTTATTCAACGCTATAATTTATCATACAAACAGAATTTTGTTAGTAAACCACCGTAATGTTTCTTGTAACAACTCTCCAACTCCATTCATTTTACTTTTTTCTTTTGCATAGTGTTCTATAGAATAGAATAATGCATAGATATATCTTTACTTTTCAGAACGGATATCATCAGCGTTTTCCCAGCTAAGTTCACAACAAGTCTGATGATTGCTAGCCGCGAAGGAACTTTCCCTTTTAGATGCGAAGTTGGCCTTCACGGCATAGGTAAGATTGAATAGAATGAGGCCAATTCTTTTTTTCTAAATTTTTAAATTGCTATGTAGATAAAGAAATGTTCTTTTGCCCTTTGATTCCAATGTTATACAGACCGTCAAAGCTTGTTTCAGTTTTTCATTAGGAAAGCTTCGATTTGTTTTGTCTGACGCTCGATTGTTTTATTCTTAAATCAACATTATTTTAAGAAAGCAGTCTGTGGCGTTTTCAATGTTAAATATGTTTTTAAGATGTGAAAAAAGAAATCATGGATTAAAGATAATAATAGAACCGGCGGCTTCATCAGTAAAATTAAATTCATTATCTGTGGGTTTTCAATAGTGCAATTCTTTTATTAATAACAGTCATATCATCATCTACTAAAAGTGCCCAAGTCTTTAAAAAAAGAAAAATATGTTCTTGTGCATTTAAAATGTCGTTTCTGTAGCAAAAAGAAAAAGACACATATCAATATAGCATTAATATATAATACATATTTTACATATATTGGTATGCACATTTTTTCTATAATAAAGATAATATTTTAAAACAAGAACTCATAATTGTACGTTTTTCTAATACCTTCAACATGGTCACTTTTAACTGTATACCAATGATATACATTTTTTAATGAAATGTAAATAAGTATTAATCGCTATAGTAAATATTTAATGATATATTCCTTCCCGATATTCCAATTGTATATCGAATAGAAAATACATGATTAATCATAAAATGTAAATTATTTTGTGATCAATCAAATATATTTTTTTCTAATTAATGTGGAAATAAAAATGATCGCGTTTCTTGCATGGCACATAATAAATCAAATATTACTGTTAATGTATTTTTGGTGTTTTGAATATTTAACATTACATTCTATTGTTACATAAATGTCCTTTGACTGCATGTATTATTCCTTATACATTAAGTAATATGGAGACTGCTTGCATGCACATGATTAAGTAGATTGCTCCATTTAAATTATTGCATATAAAAAAGAATTAAGTTTCTCCTAAAAATATTTTTATTCCTAATCATTGTACATATATAGTAGTTAAAAAGTAAAAAGACGAGCGCATGTAAGAATTAATTATTATAAATTTTACGATGAAATTAGTATAAAATATTGTTATATAATATTAGTATATAATATATTCGTATAAAATATTAAAAAATGATCGTATATGTGAAAAGAGAAAATATGTTTCGATCAATACTTTAAAAAGCTTTAAATGTGTAATTTATTACTTTACATTGTGATTTTTGTGTACTTTGAAATCATACTGTAAAGTAATAAATTGTATTGATACTATCATATTTGAGCATAAGGAGATTTCAAATTTTCCATAGTTGAAAGTGAAGTTTTCCAAAAAAAAAACAGAATTTTAAATTTTTTTTGTGAATAATTACAATATTGCAATTGTATTTAAAGAGTGAAATGGAATAGAATATTAAGAGAAGTGTTATAAAATATTTTTAATTGATAAGATTTTCTTTTTGAATTAGTATTAAAAGAGTGATTTGAAATTTTTTTCCAATAAAATAAGAAATGTATGTCGTGTTAATATTTTATTGAGCTTATTAACAAATTTTTATCAAATTACCATGAAATTTTTTTTTAAAAATCATATATTTCGATAACCCATTCGACGGCTGCCACCGAAATTTTAATGTTCTAATGCACTATCATTTAAAACAGAGAGAACAAAATTTAACTCAATTGTTTATGCAAAGTGCATCCAATTATAACAACAGACTCTACCAACCCCAATGAACCTGTAGCATTTTGAAATATTCAGAAACTAAATTGACGTATGTAATAGATACATTCCCATTGTAATGTAGGACTGAAAAATTATCTCACAGAAAAGAAAACTTACGAAAGTTCCACTTGAGCATAATTAGCTGCACGAAGGATATTACTGCATTATTGCATTTTACGCCTGGTTAACGCAATAGCTAGCGTGTTGCTCGCCACGCAACGAGGTTGGACTCGAAATCTGATAAGGTATGGATAAGTGTGCTTTCTTATCTTCTGAATCAGAAGATACTTTAAGATCTATTGCAGACATATATTTTCCTTAAGGCTTAACCTCGTATCCACTGGAAAAGCTCTAAAGCTGTTTTTCCTCAGAGTAACTAGAACTTTTCTCACTGAAGATAATTTCCGATTTTCATATGTGAATGAGGTGTAAGATTAACGACTGTTATTATATTTGGTGGAAGTTTTTTCAAAGATTTATGAATCTTTATATTGTTATGCTCCTACAGAGAGCATTCGTTATGAAGATTCTTTTATCGCTTTGTCTCTTGGAGTATGATCATTATGAAATAGCAATAATAGTGATTAAAAATCATTAAAATAGATATTAAAATGTGTATAAAATGATTTATATGGCAAATTTCTGGGTGCAATATACAAGAATTCGGAATACACGAAATGAAAATTGTGAAGCCTCGCATAAACATTATATGGAACAGTAAAAAAAAAAAAATAATTAATTCGTGAGAATAGAAAAAACTCCTTTCGGCAAGATGGAAGGCAAAGGTAGATTCCTTTACATCTAAGTTACTATCCAGCAATATAAATTATTGATGTTAGAAATAGTCAAAACCAGGGCTTGAAAATAACTTTCCAGCCTCTAACTTATAGGATTGTAACTATCGAAAAAAAATTTCAATACAATTCACGACTTGTTCGTCTTAATGAGGCACTGATTTAGCTAATTGGATTTAATTTTCTATCTTCAGTATTACGAAAGTTATAGCGAAATTAAAATTTCAACCCCACCATTTCCACGCCCTTTGAACTACACGGACTATTTAGAAACTAGTGCGTTTTTAGATTTCTGATAATATATTCCAAGCGAGTTAAAAAACCAAACAAAATTACTCTAGTTATCTTGTTCATGACAAGGGCAAAGCGTTATAATACATATTATATCTGTAAACTTTTGAACGTAGGATGGTTTTGGGTTCTAGGGACCATGATCGGTAAGGGACTGAAGAAATTTTCCCGAAGTTTTGTCATAAGAAACATTACAATAGGTAGTCTTTCTATAGTCCTAAAATGGCAGACAATGTTATTCGAATTAGCGAATATATCTATAACTGCATATGCATGTATGATTAATATATGGGATAAACGGCGTATATGATTTAGATTACCCCAAATTATTTGTCATTGTTTGTGTCTTGGAAAAATTGCCCAATAGTGGTATAGTAGGTTAAGTCAAAGCATGACATGGCTGAAAAAGGGAAGTATGAAAGAGGCAAACGCTGCCTCTGTCTGTTCTTTTAAAGAACATTTAAAAAATAATAGATGCTTGTGGCATTAGCAACGAATTTCTTGCTGTAATTGGATTGATTAAAAGAAATTTTTCTGATTTGCCTCCAAGCAAAATACAAATATAGAATTATTTCAAATAAGTTCTCTAGGAAAGCAACCTATTTCCACATATTGATGCTAAAACGGTTTTCTGTGTCAGGTGTTACCTAAATACACCGGAATCACTTTTACCAAAAATAAATAACACACTTGATAAATCATGCTTTAAGAAAAATTTAGAAATGATTATTCTCTTGAAATTTAACAAGATAAATGGTGCTTTTCAGAGATGGGACATCGAACTTTTCTGATCATACCCCAGGCTAATATTAACCGAATTTCTTTCAACTCAAAATTTAACACATTCACTGCCATGATTGATGCCTGTGATTAGGATCACTATCTAATAAGACGTTTACTTATTTGCTCACTTTTCAATGTAGTAGGGAAGAAAATATTTAATCAGATAGTATGTATGAATCACAGGTGATTCACGTGCTAAGCTACAACCTAAGGAGATACAACCTAAATAAAGGCTTGTTCTACTCATATCAAATTCTATATTCACTGAGAACTTTTCCTGTCACAACGTGTTAATCGATTCATCACAATTAGATTTTGTGACCTATCTCCACAAGTTCGATTTATATTCTGATCATCATTGCGTCTTTGGGAATAAAAATGATACAGACTACTACGTGGCTGTTTACCCTATAGAAAATGCCTTTCATTTTCCCATGTCCAGAGGGAGAAATGCTTAGATTAAGTGTCAAAATATTACTCAAAACAGAAAGATCTGTGACAATAATGAAGATTACAAAACTTTTACAGGAAAGAAGGTATGGTATCATCATTCGCTAAGAATCACCCAGAATGTCTTCATTAGCTATCAACGCATTCATTGTCGGCTTTTTCAATGCAAGTTGTTAGGTTAAACTCTCTTCAGCTTAATTTTTGGCACTTATATCCTCGATTCAGTCTTTCGTCGAAAGGGTGTTGCTTAACTGCCACAGTTCCCTTCTGATGATTTAATAATAGTGATAGACTTAATTAAATATGCCAGAACCAGCACCGATCAAAATGGACATTTTCATCTTCATCTGCCACTTTAAATATTAGTGATTAAAGCTGTGATGAATCAGATTAAAATACTCCCAGTTGTTAACAATTTTCAACTTCTAGCTGGTATGGAGTCTACATTTTCCATTACTCGATGCCCACACTCTCCTCCCGTCCAGCCACATCTCAACGGCAAAGTCAGAGAATATTTCATTGCAGCCGAAGAAGTGGAATGGGATTATGCCCCCTCAGGAATTAATCAGTTCAACGGATTACCTCTGGTAGAAGATAAGTAAGTATGACAAATTATTTCAATAATTAAGAAACAAAATTGAAAGTGTCTTTTAGAAAACGAAATAATTATTTTCATATTATGAAAAAAATTAAAAGTGAAAATATTTAAATTTTTTTATAGTTATCTTTTCCAGGCCATTTAATGATATTTTAAAACCGTTTTAAGGCACTAAATATCACCTTCTGTATATAGTTCATAGAATTTATCTCAATTGCAAGAATGATGCATACTTAACGCTTGACGATATATGCACATTTTGTATAATGAATGTTTTGAAATCATTTGTTAATTTATTTTTGATGAATAACATCAATTGCAAACTGATATTCGAATTCTACTAACAAGCAAAATCAATTAAAAAGCTAATTGATATTTGAATCATACTGTTTTAAAAGTTTTAGCTTTCATGAATTCACAACTTCCATTATTAAATCAATAAACACACCTTTTTGTTTTGTGGAATAATTCTGTAATTGTAAATCTTGCATCATGAATTGCTTAGCACTTGATATCATTTCTATATATAGCAAGAATATTAAAAAAATAAATGGAATAATGTCTCATTCGTGCAATAAAATTCTCATTATACTACTTACTCATAAATAGCACAAAAAAATTGGTTTTATTATAATGATCCTTAATGTTTTTCTCATTGCGACGACGAGAGCTTTTAACCTTCATATTTGTTGATAATGTCCTTCAGCCAAATTTTCGAACAGGCATCGAAAGCGGTAGTCAATTAGGCCAACGGTAGTATTTATTCTTTGCATATATAAATCGTTTCTATTGCAAAAGAAAATATCTGCATACAGATCAATGCTTCTTTTTACGACACTATAAACGACATTAAGAACAACTATTTCCTTTTCCAGTTCATGCTAATTTTATGCAAATGTTCACATTCTTTTTTTATTTATGACTCATTTAAACGTAAACGAACTCGTGAAATACTTTCCATTTTTCAATACTAATACACCTCTAACACTTCCTTAAAACTTCTAACGCCTTCATTAACGTCCCATTCAGCCTCAAAAGGACAGTCCATATACCTCCACCATCCCACACACCTTTTATTCAACAACAAACACCCTAGAATCCTTTCAATAACAACAGTCTAATTCTTTTCTTCTTTCATAGAATGGCGGCCGTTTTCTTCGAACGTAACGACACAAGAATAGGCGGAACTTACCGGAAAGTGGTTTACAGAGAATACAAGGACTCATCGTTCTCACTGAAGAAAATCCGAGGACGCGACGAGGCCCATCTGGCCCTGCTCGGACCCACCCTCAGGGGTGAGGTCGGCGATACGGTCAAGGTGGTTTTCTTGAACAAAGCCACCAAGCCTTACAACTTGCACACGCACGGAGCTTACTACGAACCTGGTGAGTAATAGGGTTCCAATTCACCTGTATGGAAAATGCTTTGCCAGACGTAAACACTGCAGGAAGTGGTCTCTGTTCCAAATATGATTTGTCTGGGTTCGCATTGTTTGGGATGTCATTTGCGATAAATCATTATTGTAAACGATCTAGGTAACGATGGGTGTTGTACAGAGGGCTAGCGTATGTTGAGCATTGTGTGGAAGTTTAGAATGGATGGGAAAATTTTAGATTGGTTTTAAACGTTGTTTCGGGATGAATGATACAATACATTAGGCTAAGAATTACACAAAATGAAAAAGCATTGATGACGCAACTTCTGTGGAATTTTGGGCTGGGTTATGATCGATGTCATAAATTATTTGTTGAAATGCAGTATAAAACAGCAGAAGCAAAAAAAAAAAAATGATTAGGGCACTACAAAAATTTGCTTGTAAAACCAACTACGGAAATTATGCTATTTCATGACAAATAAATTTAGATCTCTGAATAATTGACTTAAAAATTTACATTCGAAAAAATTCTTAGCTTTATGAAAGAAAAATAAGCTGTATCTGAAGGACAACCTGTCTATATATAATTTCATTGTATATAATGCAGTAATTTTGAAATATACAGTCGTAAACTATTTTTCAATTTCAAATATATATTTAATAAAATGTAAAATGAAATAAATAAGCAAATATCCTTTAATAATATTTTCAAATAAAACTATGAAAATTTCGTGGGAATAGTCGCCCCGCAATCTTCACGCATACTCCTAACTAAAAGTGGCATTCCTTTTCCTACACATAAAAACTGTGGGCCTTGAGCAAAGTCGTGAATGACATCAGTGCTCAGAATTTTATTTTCAGAGTCCCCATATGAGCACTTCTGGCTTAGAATATTATAAAGAAAACTGAATATGCATTATGGATTCCTTTTTTTCAGCCAACAACAATCATAACATATTACAATTAACAAGCATAAACAATTCAAAGTAATAAATGAATCACTATTGCATACACTTTATCAATTAATAAGTTGCTTTACATGAGTTACAGCAAAACCTTATATCTTCAAAGGTGAAATTATTATACAAATTCTCCAAAACGTAATTAAGTTTTTTTTAATATTTTTATTACTTTATATTTTTATTTGCTTTTTGGACTGCTCTAAGATAAGTCATTATTTTTGATCCAGATAACACTGTGCTCCAACCTGGCATGTCCCGAACTTACCACTGGGTTATTGCTGAACAATACGGACCCACTCCTACAGATCCTGAATGTCTCACCTGGCGATACTATTCCAATGTAGATGTCGAACGTGATATGTGGGATGGGCTTAGCGGTAATCTTCTCACATGCAGACCAGGTACACTGGATAGATATGGACGACAGGTAAATATCACCATTGCACTTTAAAAATGTTACAACGTTTGCATTAATATCTAACTGAAACCTTCTTGTATAATTGTTGTTTCATTTATAATGGTGGTTACATCAGATATAATTTTGGCTTAATATTTTAGAAATACGTCGACCATGAATTTGCTCTGCTATTCTCTGTTATGGATGAAAGTCAGTCCCATTATCTTCGAGAAAATATCTTGGAATACACTTACCGTCCAGATTTGGTTAATACCACAGATCCTATGTTCATCGAATCCAACCAGATGCATTGTAAGTGCTTGAACATCTTTAACAAATTTCAATTGAAACAATAATTTTTTTAGATAAATTAATCATTTTAAAGAGATATTTTTTTTGTTTTTATATTGCTAAATCTACCAATTCTAAAGATTTGAAATGCCCTTTCTATGAAATTGTGGCGAACACATGATACACCTGGATATCACTGAGTAATCCCCGACCCCTTTCATAAATGTGATTAATTGAGTATCCGTGATGTGTACTTTGTTGATTATAGATGCTCACCTAGGAAGTAGAGAGGTTTTCTGAGAACTCTCAAACTATGTCCGAGCTTATATTTACTCAATAGCCATCATTTAAGCAGGACCCCCTTTTGTAAAACTAAACTTTTAAGAACATTGCGTTTTTTGAGAGAGCTTTCCTTTGAGAAAAAAAAAAAAAAAAAAGATTCGATCTTCCCAATATTCCGAAGTACCTGATCTCGAATATCTGCTTCCAAAGTCAGTTTTTAACAATTCCATCCATACCATGAAACTGAATTAATGATTATAAAAATTTCCGCAGTTAATTTAAGTGATATGCATGGATCGCCAATTGAATAAATTCATGGCTCCAACATGCATTAATGTCATGCTCACTTGACTCCCAAGATGACAATGAAGCCGATTTATATTCATGTGATATGCGTAAAGTGTGTAGCGTCTTTGAAGTTCATTCAAATGCACGTCATATCCATCAGTCAAATGTGTAGGACTATTCGTATTTGTTTTGAAAGCAAGAAATCTCAGTTTGTGTTAAGTTATATGAAATTACATGTTATACAATTCTTCATTGATCATAGACAATTATTTAAAGGGAGGTCATTCGACTATGACATCATTTGAATTGATTACTTATGATTTTTTTCAATATACCGCACACCTTTCTAAAGGAATAAAGCTGGGCAATGTGTATTCACGTTTGTTATATGACGTACGCGTCACTGATCAACATAAAAACTTCCTTTTAAATAAGAATGTTCATTAAATGTAAGTTAATACTAACGAAAATAAAACCTGATGGTCATTTCAAATATTTAGTACAACTACTATTCTTCACAATTTAAAAATTGTTTACATTTCTGAAAGCAATGAACCGATCAGTGAGAAGGCCTTATAAGGTACTGATGGGACGGGTAAGACTTCCTGAAGCTCTTTCCCTAATTTATCAATTTTGTCAGTAAACCTTAATTGATTCTTTGAGAAGTTTAGCTCTTCGCTCATTGATTTTTGCTTAACAATTATTTAGAGTGTAACAAAAATAATTTATAAGAACTGAATAATTTTTTTACTGAAACTCCGAATTTATCTTTCGAATATTCTATATATTTTAATTTTTTTATTAAACTCTCGCTTTGTATAAAATGCATCATATAATCATTCGCTTCCTTCAATATTATCTTGTATGGGAAACTGATTACTTCAAAGATTTATATGCAGTTTTCAAATACAGAATTTAACATAAATAAACACAAAGATTAATTAACACCAAATTTTGTTCTTTCACTTCTTAAACTCACTGAAAATATACATTTTATTCCAGCAATCAACGGACGAGTGTTTGGTAACTTGGAAGGCTTGAACGTCTGTTTAGGAGACAAAGTCAGCTGGCACATTGCAACTTATGGTAAGGCAATTGATATCCATACACCTTATTTCCACGGAAATACTTTCCAGATCAGCGGTAGATTCAGAGATACTATCAATGTTGCACCCAGTACCCATTATACTGTAGTTATGCACGCTGATAATCCAGGTAAGTTTCATTTTCTGAAAACAATAATTTGATTGCTAAAAGGATCATATTTCATTTTTTAAAAAATGTAACACCTTGTTAATTATTTCAGGAACTTGGGCTTTGGACTGTAGAGTAAATAACCATTTTGCTGGTGGCATGAGAGCTATCTATAGAGTTGAAGACTGCCATAGTGGCAAATCCCTCATCCCACAACCATTGTTGTACAATCCAAAGAAAGTTCGAGAATATTTCATTGGTGCTATTGAAGTGGAGTGGGACTATGCTCCTATCAATAGGCACATTATTGATGGTTCAGATCTGATGGAAAATGAGTAAGCTGCTCACTTTATAATAAAATAATTCATCATTTTAATATATTAGTTTATTAAGAATAATTGCATTTATTATTAAATCTTAAATCCTCTATATAATTAATAAGGTCAATATCTTTGTATAATTGACTTAAATTCTATAAAGGCATAATTTTAAAGAAAATATTATTTTTTTATTAATTTTTATTAATTAAAAATATTAATTTGTTCTATTGTTAACTATTATATCGATAGTAGTTTGGTAATCTTACAAAACTGAAGCGGTTCTTCTGAATTTCTGTCCAAAATGTTATTTTTAGACGATTTCAATTTTAAAAAGTTTTCAAATGAAAGTTTTAGTTTCTTACAGATGTTAATTACTCCGATAGCTTTGAGAAAAGAGAAGTTAGCATTATTGTAATAATCTAAATCCCATTATTTCTTTATGAATAATGAAATCTAAAATAGCATCTGATTTCTTTAGTATTTATTTAAACACTGGGCAAAAAAAGAAAAAGAAAAGAAACACGTATAAAGATTCAGGAAACTTCACAGTCAAAGATATGAAAAAATTACTTCGAACTAATTTCATTTATACGACCCATAAATAGCAAGAACCTACTTAATGAAAATGTATTCAGATAGAAATGGGAATTTTTTTGTATTATTTCTATCTTGTTTTATTGATGTCTTCATCAACAGAAGCTAACACAAATTATATTTTTGCAGAGAGAGTCGTGTATTTGTTGCCAATGGTCCAGATCGAATTGGTCGTATATACAAGAAGGTTGTTTACAGAGAGTTCACTGATTCCTCATTCACTCACCTGAAGCCCAGAGGAAGAGACGAACAGCATTTGGAAATTTTGGGACCTTTCATCAGGGCTGAAGTTGGCGAGATGATACGAGTTGTCTTCAAGAACATGGCCAGCCGACCTTACAACATTCATCCTCACGGAGTCCTTCTTTCTAAATTCAATGTATATGACGATGCTGTTGGAGAAGACGAAGAACCTGTTGCTCCTGGCGAAACACATATCTATGAATGGCCTGTACCAGAAAGGGCAGGTCCCGGAAGAAATGGATTCAACTGCAGCTCATGGGCATATTATTCAACTGTGGATCCAGTGAAAGATACCAACTCTGGTTTGATTGGACCTTTGATAACATGCAAGCCTGGAACGTTGACCAGCAAAGGTAAATATAAGAGAGAAATCATATTGACTTTCACATATGTTATAGAAATTTGTTACTAAGTTATAAAACTAATCAATGATTATTTTTCAATGCAATTAACTCTTAGCAAATAATCTTCCAGGAATAAGAATGAGTCATATTAAAACGTTTTGCAACAGCAATTTTTACACTATTCATTTGTTTAAAATTTTGAAAAATGGAATGAGAACTTGCATAAATGTGCAATTAAAATTAAAGTGTAGAATATTCTTAAAGAGAACCATTATCTATTTTTATAAATTGTAATATATTTAAATAATACATCGAAGGCGAAATGATATGCATTTACTCATGCTTGAACGTGTATTGGAAAAAACGCAATTTATATAACTGTTTTTTCTTTTGCAGTATAAATCTGAGGTAACATTTTTTTGCTAGTCAATATTCCCAAATGTAGTCCTGCTCGAATTGCTTTTAATTATCAATCGACGTTTAATGAAAGTAAATCGACCAACGTATATATTATAACCTCAGAATATATTTATTACTTCAATTTCTCATGAACTGCAAAATATTTTGTAGGTTTTTTTTTAATTATATGTTCAATGTTATTATACTCAGCATTAAAAAAAACTTGAATAAACGTGTTGTGAAAACAAGAAGACTATTTAGAATTCAGTACCATCATACATAGTAATAAGCTGAATGCATTATCTTGTTAATAGTATCTTAATGTTAATACATACAGGTTTATAGGGAGTTCTTGCCTTTTAAGTGAGAATAATTAAAATAACATGAATTAAAACTTTCGAGAAGGAAAAATTTAGTGGTGGTTGATGCAATGAAAATTAATATAAAAATAATAATTTCCATTTATTATCAATTTAAAGTCGAATAAACAAAAGAAAATGAAGATTACTATTTTAGCATAATTGGTTTTTGATAAAACACAAAATTGTCTATACTGTTATTGATTAATCTTAAACATATGTATCTGGAATGAAAAATGTATTATTTGGTCTTCCTTCCTCATGTTGGTCAGTAATAACATGTTTGTAGGGATTTCTAAAAGTATGCTAATTAATGTTTGTTTGCTACAGGACGAAGAAGAGATATGGATCATGAATTCGCTGTTCTGTTCACAATTTTCGATGAAAACAGAAGTTGGTATATTAAAGAAAATACTTACACATATGCTCAAAGGCCAGAAACCGTAAACCCACTGGATCCTGGATTCATCTTGAGTAACAGAATGCACGGTGAGTTCTTTTAAATTTCTAGCACACACTTGATCAGAAACGTTAATTAATAAAACTGAAAATATTAAAAATCTTCAAAATTATCTCTGGAAGTCTTATTATTGTTAATTTATCACCATCAGCGTTGAAATGAAGCAATATTGTGTACAATATATTTTTGACTTTGTTCAAAATATTGTGAAAAAATTAATATAAAATTTTTGGGCATTTTGCATTAATAGGGAACACTGAGCTGTAGCTAAATATTCTTTTTGAAATTTTCAAACTAATTTAATATTGCCTTTTCAGTCAGTAATATTTTTATAAATGAAAAATTCGTTTATCATCATGAAAAAATTGCTCACAGAAGAAAGATAAGTTCTCTAGTCAATTTTGTTTTATCATATTAAACTAGAAGGCAAAATTAATTTTCATTTAGATCTAAAAATAAGCAATTAAAGTGATTTAAATATACTTTGAATTGCAATAAAAGTTACATTAAGTTATACGATCGAGCAATAAGCAAACCCTGATTACTGAAAACTTTCCTTTAAGCACTAATGTTGAATTCAGCATTACATTTCTTAACTTAATTCATAAATTTAGTCTTTTTGTTTAGTTTGAACAATTTATTTGATAAATCTCTTCTTTTCCTTTCACCAGCTGTCAATGGAAAAATCTACGGTTCTTTGGAAGGACTTGTTGCCAAGCGAAACACCTTGGCAGCCTGGTACATGATAGGTATGGGTACCGAAGTGGACATGCACACTGCCCACTTCCACGGACAGACTTTCCTCAGGCGGACGGACAGTACTCGGCGATCTGATGTCGTCTATCTCTTCCCTGGAATCTTCGAAACCGTGGAGATGATCATGGACAACCCCGGCACGTGGTTCCTCCATTGCCACGTTGACGATCACATGCGAGCAGGAATGGCAGCTACCTACACAGTAGAACGCTGATGATTGCCATTAGTTGAATACGTAAATTAACTGTACAGAAATTAAATTAAGACAATAACCAAATTATAGACTGGAATACACAAACTTGTTGAGGATTTTATAATAAAAGTGTGGGAGCGTTTGCATTAGCTTCTTTTTTTGTGTGGAATACTTTTAATGTGATGAATTGTGAAGTCTTACGATTTGATTGAGATTAACTTCCCGAACTTTGAGATTAACTATTTTCAACCTAGCAATTAACTAAGCCACCGTCACATAGATAGCTACAGATGATATATTTATGATTTCTTTTATTTGTTAGCTTTTATTTTAGTTTTAATCGTAATCATTCTATAAATAAATCCTCATAAATTATTGCATACGATGAAGTAACAAATAAAAATCATGCTTTAGAATTAATATTTATTTTAAAATAATTATTTCATTTAATTTTATTCTAAATGTTATGAAATAATCTCGCTGTACGCCAATGTTTGATTTTGCCAAATGGAATTGATTCTTTAAAGAACTCAGCCTTACATAACAATACACGAAATAAGTTTTAAGCTCAGGTACACAATTTTCATCAAGTACAAAGTTGTATATTAATAATAAAATAAATAAATTCTTCCAACAACTGAACGCTCGAGAAAATATATTTTTATAAACAAGTATTTTATTGTACTTTTTCTTATTTAATCTCAAATAACAATACTTATAAAAAATTTTATGCTTTGCATATAATTGAATTTATATAACTTTTTAAAGAAATTTTTAATTTGTTTTCAGTTAAAAGTAAATTATATTTGGAATAAAGTGAGGAATTAGAAATGCCTGAGTTTTTTTTTCTATTATCAATTAAAGTTTTATTTAATTTGCAATTATTTACGAACAAGACCATTAAATGAACTCACTACAGTATACAAACTTCAGTGTTTTAAACATTCATAATCATATTTATTTTATTGGGATTATTGGTTGTTTTAATTTTGGCCTTCCACATGCGCAGAAAGGAATTATATTGATTTTAATTTATTAGTTCAATTTAATTTTTAATTTATTTTAATTTTTTCAAAAATATTCGCTTAGCATCTGTTTTAATGTAGCCACATTTGGGCATTACGGGATTGTAAAAATACTATTATAAAAATTAAAAATTATGCAAATGCGATATATACGGCTTTTTATATATTTATTTTTTTCTTTCAGAACGTGCCAAACAATTAAATTTATTCCGAGTTTAATAATATTATATCAATAAATATATATAAAAAATTAAATAGTGGTTTATTTTTCATAGCAAAAAGCTCAAAGCTCTGTTTTGAATTTTTGAATACATGTCGCATGGCTTACGTTTCCTACTTACGTCATCTTAGTATTTTTACTTTATGTACATTTTAATAAGTAAAATGTTGTTTATGAGAGCAACTATATTTTTGTGTAAAAATGAGAACGTAATGTTTATTTATATTTTAGTATAAATGCTGTGACTGTTTATATTTAATGTTTATGTGATTTTATTCCTTTAGTCCAGTATTAAAATACAATTTTCTCAATGAGAGAAATTTGCTGGACTTTAGAGAATAAAACTACATTCCTATATATTTTGTATTTGTAACTTACTCCATTTATTATTATCTCTAAATGATGAAATGTTATCAGAGAATTAATAAACATATGACTCTACGAAGTACGGTGTATTTATTTTAGTCTGTAAAAGAATGCATATATGTTTAGAACACAACTGCTAAAAAAATAAATACAAATATATAATTAGGAACCAACTGCCATACTAAGTAATTATAATCCGTTGCTGCAAATAGTACCAAAGAGTATGTAATAATATTACTCCAATATGTTATTCAGTATACTATTTATAACAAAGTAATCAAATTTTGAAAAAGGCAGCATTTGTTTGCGCTTTTGAAAATCATTTATTTACTAAGATGTGTGTTGTGAGTTTGGTTCCTTACTGCTCTCGGTATAATCACTAAAATAAAGTTAAAAAGTACTTTAAACCCAATTTAAATGCAATAAGGGATTTTAATTGAAATTAAATTTAATATAAAATTAAAAAAATCAATCATTTTTTCTCTTTAAATAATATTTTTTTTAATTTTATTAATTCGGAATTTTTAGAAATCGTAGACAAAAATATTTAAATAAAATTAATCAGCGTGTTTTAGAATATAATAAAACAATCCATTTTAATAAGCTGATTTGAAATTTGATAGATAACAAAATTATGTTTGAAATATCCACTTATAGGAGTTTTAATTAAATAATTCACTTCAAATTTATATTATGGGTTTAAAATTAAATTAGCTAAGATAAATTCTAACTTAGAAAATTTCACTATCCAGGGCGAGTTTTTTTTAAAGAAAATATGCAACAATTAAATTTATTTTCAAGAAATCCAAAATAAAGAATATGCGGCTGAAACCTGGCAAAAAAAGTCTTGATCAGACTTCCTCAAAAAGATGCAATAGCAAAAATTGTTACTCTAAGGAAAGTATATCTAAATCGAGGGAGAAAAAATGTAGCCTCAATTTAGGTTGCTACTTTAAAAGAACTCTTTTTCTCGCACTGATTACTTAATTAGATTAATCGTCTGTCTATAGTTCAAAAATCCAGGATACAAATGTCGGTCAGAATATCTCCATGAAAGTAATTTTAACTTTGAAATGTTTAAAAGCATTTTGTTGAAAATTTAATGAAAATATTTAATAATATATCGTATATATAAAGCTGAAGAAAAGATGCACTTCAAATTATTTGCATATTATAAAAATATATATGCAATTTAAGATTAATAATTGCTTAAAAATATATTAATTTATCTATAATAAATGCTGAAAAAATAAAACTGCAGACTTGCTAAAATAGTTTTCGCTTAAAACAGTTCTAGTTTCTAAAATCTCTATCTCCAATCTATTTATAGGACAATAAATGGAAAGTAAAAAATCATAAAAAATGAGTAATAGAAATGTATGTAACAAAAAATAGTAACTATCGTTTTCTAAAACGGAAAAAAAAATATATGAAGATGTAATACAATTCTAGTTATATTTTATAAAGGAAATTCATTATTAATCTATACTTATAATAAAGCTCTGTGTGTGTGTATGTGTGTGTGTATGTTGGCGCTCTACAGGCCAGACCATTCAACCTACAGCTACCAAATTTGGCACGTGTATACCTTGAAGGCCGGGAATGTGCACCTGGGGGTTATTTTTTCGAATTTTTAATTAGAATTTTATTTATTTAAAAATTAAGCGAAATTTTGGCGTGTTTCTGCTATAACTAAGGAAAATATTACTGCACAAAAAAGATTTTTACATCAAGTTAAAGATCAAAAATTTATCTTTTAAATGATACCAATGTTTGAGCCTTAAAGTTAAATTTCTATTTTTAATGAATTTTTAAATAAATATTTTAACTGTTTTTCAATAATTTTTTTAGTAAAAAATAAAAATTCAAATTAAGCACGTTTCACATTCATGGGAAAAAATTAGCTTTTTTCAAAGTGTTGCAATAACATTGATTAAAGCTCCAATTAAAAATAAATTAAATCTTTTTGAAAATGAAATCTGCAAAAATATAATTTTCGGCACGTGTTTGTAGGAAATGAAACAAATATGAAATATTATTTTTTATAAAAAATAAATTCAAGAAAAATTATTTTATGATCTTTTACATTCTCTATAAGGGTGTTTATTTAGTCCCGGACCCATTTTGATGTTTAATGACTCATAAAATAATGAAGATATAAGCAAACTTATGGTATTTATTGATGGAATAACTCGTATATTTTCCTTTTTAGGTTTGAATATTTTTACTTTTGTAAATATCGTCTGCGCGTGTGATTAATTTCAGATAATTTCATTTTCCAGTCTAAATATCTGTAATTTTCTAAATATCGTCTGCTTATTAATTGCATTTTTCTCTCTTTTGTTTTTGGCAACTATTGAAATGTTATGTTTACTTTTGATGTGTTTGTTCTATGTAGTACTTATAATAATGCTCAATGTGTGTGTGTGTGTGTGTGTGTGTGTGTGTTGGCGCTCTACAGGCCAGACCATTCAACCTACAGCTACCAAATTTGGCACGTGTATACCTTGGAGGTCGGGAATGTGTACCTGGGGGTTATTTTTTCGAATTTTTAATTAGAATTTTATTTATTTAAAAATTAAACGAAATTTTGGCGTGTTTCTGCTATAAATTCCGAAAATATTACCACACAAAAAAGAATTTTACATGAAGTTAAAGATCAAAAATTTATCTTTTAAATGATACCAATGTTTTAACCTAAAATTTAAATTTCTATTTTTAATGAATATTTAAATAAATATTTTAAATATATTTTTCAACAATTTTTTTGCGTAAAAAATTAAAATTAAAATTAAGCACGTTTCGCATTCATGGGAAAAAATTAGCTTTTTTCAAAGTGTTGCCATCACATTGATTCAAGCTCCAATTAAAAATAAATTAAATCTTTTTGGAAATAAAATCTGCAAAAATATAATTTTCGGCACGTGTCTGTAGGAAAGGAAACATATATAAAATATTAATTTTTTCTAAAAATTAATTCAAGAAAAATTATTTTATGATCTTTTACACTCTATATTATTAATCCAATAAATCAGTTATATTTTAAGGCAACTTTTGTTTAATATGAACAGGATATCCATCCAAATTAGGGCCACACAGCTGATTTGTAAACCTTTAGTACGTCACAGGTCTGCTAAAATGGTCTAAATGGAAAATTATTATATTTTATGTAACTTGATTTAATAAATGCTCTAATGAATAACGAATTTTTGATTTTCCATTAAGCGTCTGCTGTGGAAATTACGAATAACAAAATGTTCTTGAAACACTAATATTTTAGATAAAAAGAGTTAATTTCCAATCAACTGAATCAATCACTTAAACTGACTGATTTATAAAATTTGAATATCACTATTCAATAAAAAAAGGATAATTTTAGATTTTCCATCGATCGTTTCAAAGAAAATACTCGAATCAGCGCACAGGTTTCTCAAGATTAATTGGACTAAGATTATGAAAATGTTGTGTTTTTCTAAATTTTTAACATTCAAAACTTCATAAATAAGTCTTAGTTGATCGTGGAAAACAGAAACATTCATTCATTTATTTAAAATTTGGTGTGTCCAGAATATTTCTCAGAATATGATACCTTACTGCATTAAATTTAGACTTCATAATTTTTGAAATATATTTATAGGCCGGAACAAAATATTATTATTGATTTCATTTCAATCCTTTTGAAAGCAAAACTGAAAACTGAATTTTATGCTGAATCTGAGAAATTTTTGTTGAATTATTCTTTGAGATATTACATAAATTACGAAAAATATTTTGTAGTTCACATAAGACTTAAATACCGAGCGATTCTGTTTGCAATACTCATATTTAGTAATAATAATAATAAATAAATAAGAATAAAGATGATAAATAAAATAAAACACTTGGTTTAATTTAAAAATATCTTTATATTAATTGCAATTTCATCATTTCCACTTTAAATTAAAATTGTTTTACCGGAAATGACAACAAATTAGCAAAATATATATAGTAAATTGAACGAAACGATCTAAACAACAGTATAAGTTTGGTATGACTATCAAAATTTGAAGATTAAAAATGTTTTTTTTTTTTGAGAATCTATTAAGAGACCAGTTACTTAAAATATTTAATTGAAAATTGTAGTGAGCGGTAATACTGGCGGACCGGCTGGTCGCCAAAGGCGGCTAGTCATAAATATAAATAAAATTGCATACCTTGAACTAGGATAATCTTTTTGGCGTTAAGATTGGTAAATTGAATTATCTCTAATTAGTCGAAAGAATCGAATTTCCATCAAGGAGACTTCAGGATTATCGATTAACATTCTTGAAACGCTAATACGTCGTTGTAGTTCTTTCCTGATATATACAAAAACATAATTTCAAACTGAAAATGAGACATTAAAGATAGATAAAAATGACAATTATCTCTTGCATATAATTTTGACATGATCCATCATTTTAATCTAGCGCAGTAAGAAATATAATCATGTCATGCGGATCACGGTGTATCTATATTCCTACTTTTCAGACATCTTATTATGAATTGGAACTGTCATTTGATAATTACTACGATAATGAACTGGTGACAAGCTTTGGAATATCTTTTCTAGATTTTGCTTTCGTAAGATTTCAACCCAGATCAGTATTCATTTTCAGTGGGTCGCTTAGCATGCTGACTTAGATGAAAATAAAACAGTATGTGGATTATTTACAATTAGTTATGCCGATACGTGGATGTATACAAATAATATTATGGACTATGTAGGCCCAAACTTACTTCATCAAATTTGGTTTTATTAAAACAAAGGTTGCCAATCTATGATATGCGGAGAACTGACGAACAGTATACGAAATTCATCTTGAAATAGCAAAAAACACAGAATATAAGGTATTAAAAAATTGTTTATAGAACTTTGTTCCGACATTTTAGGATGTTATCATATTGGTTCAATTTACAATCGAATATAATCGCGTCCAAGTTTTCGAAACAAATTCTTTTCCTTGCATTGAAGAAAGATTTCCTACTTAGCTGGTTTGACATTTAGTATTCTATAGAATGTCTATGAAATCTGTGAAATGTTTATTCGCTTCATATATTGCCGACCATAATATATCTAGATATTATAATAGATTTCAATTTTAATAAGTTGATGGTAACACATAAACTCAATCCAAGTGGCTAAAAACCACACTCAGAATCTAGTCACTTTCTAATATTTTGCACTATCGTCTGCAGTACCTTTGTCTTTTCACTTCTTACTAGTTTTCATGAAATTCATAAGTGAGCAATGAAAAAAATGGTATAAAAGAGAAATATATATATATTATGTAATTCTAATTCGACATTTAAATGAAGTTTGCAATTAATTGCAAAGTTGGAGATTAAAAAGAAATCAGCTAGAAATATAAGTATCCATTGTATATAAATTTAAAATATTAAATAAACGTAAATTACAAATGGAAAGAAAATTATCAAAATTGAGTTTATCTAAATGAATTTGCGATCCATTAATTATTCAGAAATTGAATTGATAATACCTACAGTGATACATTAGAATATTACAGAATGAACGCAAAATCGTAACCTGATTACAAGATGTTAATATGGAATAACCGAATGAAGAAATAATGCTACATTAATACAATTATTTGTATCTTTTATATAATACTCTTTCTTACATTTTTTTTATTTAATACTTGAACAAGTGGTGCAGCTAATCTGAACAGTGGTTTCAAAAATTGAGAGTGCACTTACTTTTACTTGATAAATCCGACTTTCAATATAAATAACACATTACCGGAAAGTGCAAACATGTTTTTATTTTTACACATAACAAATGGTTTAATTTAGAGTAAAAATAAAGAAAAATTGAAAAGTTTCAGAATCATTTTAAATAAACATGCTCAGAATTTTACCTCAAAAAATTGAGAATACACCAATGAAATTCTTGTAATATCTCACATGGAAAGAATGTGTCAGTATTTAGTTGCATGCCTTTTGGCTCTTATAATGACCTCTAAACGTCGTGGTATCGATTCGATCAATTTTTGGTGGTATATGAAGATATTTTACCTCATTCTTTTTGCAAAACTTTTTTAAATGGGTTTTGTTTCTAATTTTGTATTTTTGAACCACTGCTTCGAGTGTGGCCCACAGATATTCAATGATATTGATGTCGGGGTACTGTGGTGGTGTGTGTAAATGCTATTTACAATGAAAAAGACACCATATTTTGAAATTACGTGTATTCTATTACGGGCCATTGTGCTACTGGAAAATGATATTTCCATCTAAACCCATTTTTTTAGCACTTTCATTTAGATTGCTGCGAAGTATATCCAAGTAAACCATATCGTTTATAATGCCATCTATAAAAATTAAATTTCCTACCCCGGATAACGCCATGTAACCTCAAAGCATGACAGAGTCACTATGGTGTTTAACTGTAGGACATAAATTTTTTGGATCCAAAGCAGTATTAGGCTTTCTCCATACAGTACGATGGTTGTCACTGCCAAAAATGTTGAGTTTTCTTTTATTAATAAATATAGCTTTCTTCTAAAGGTAATTGGTCTTCAATTGATGAGTGATTGCACTTCAAATTGAACTTCAAATGCATTTTCTGAATTTGCAAGCTGATGAACGGTTTCTCTCTAACAATGCGACTTTTATATCCAGCTTGTCTGATGGTATTTAGCACAGTTTCATCACTTACACTTCTGTCTATGATTTGAAAAGTTTCTGTAACAGGTTGGATGAACCATATGGTCGCAGCAATCTAAAGGAAAGTGTTAAAAATTTGGGTTTAGATGGATATTTCATTTTCCAGCAGGACGACGAGCCCAAACAGAATGCACGTAACGCCAAAATATAGTGTATTTTTTATTGTAAAAGCAGTTACGTACACCACCACAGTACTCCGATATCAATACCATTGAATATTCGTGGGCCATTCTCGAAAAAGTGGTTCAAAAACACAAAATTAGAAACAAATCCCACTTAAAACAAATGTTGCAAGAAGAATGGGGAAAAATATCTTCGGATACCACCCAAAATTGGTCAAATCGGTACCATGACGCTTAGAGGCCATTATAAGAGCCAAAAGACATGCAATTTAATAGTGACACCTTGTTTCTATGCACGATATTGCAAAAATTTCTTTGGTGTATTCTCAATTTTTTAAGGCAAAATTCTGCGCATGTTTATTTAAAATACTTCTGAAACTTTTCAATTTAGAAGTTTTTTTGTTGATTTTTCTTTATTTTTACTCTAAATTAAACCATTTGTTATGTGTTAAAATAAAAACATGTTTGCACGCCCTGGTAATGTGGTATTTATATTGAAAGCCGCATTTATCAAGTAAAAGTAAGGTGTATTCTTAATTTTTTGAGCCTCTCTATATAAGAGTGAAAGAAATTTTAATTTTTAGAGAAATGGAATACAATGAAAAAGCAGAATGCTTTTAGTGATTTCTTGAAATAAAAAAGTCATTTTTTAAAGAATAAAGGGTGCGATTGCAGTTTAGCCCCCTGCTTGGTGCACTTTTCAAAAATCGCCAACACGCCAACCACGAGCTTGCGCTGTGTTTTTTGGAGAAGTCCTAGACTAGAGAAAACGGGGATTGCTATCTTTGGCGCGTTATCATCAACGGTGAAGAAGGAGGTTAAACTACGATTCACCTTCATTTTTGATTACCATCATTTAGTGATAATAAAACATTCATAACATTGACGATAATATTATCTCTAGTATTAACAAATATTAAACAACCTTTACTGAGAACTAGTATAACACCTTGACAGTTTTCGAGCGCCAAAAGGAGGACGCGTTGAAATTTGCTACGCAGATTCAATCAAGAAATCGGCAATACAAAAAGAAATACGTATTATGGATAACAGTTTTTGGGGCAAAACATTTTTTTATAATCAGAGCAGGTTCGTATGTTCACTCCGTAAAATAAACAGAGAAATAAAATAATAATAAATAAATAAATAATAATAACAATTAAACAATAATAATAATAAGTAAAATAAATAGAAGACAATGAACTTTAGTACATAAACGTTATTTTAACTAAATATATTACATAAATAAAAGAATTATATAATTTTTTAAAAATTTAGCAATTTATAAATTATTTGAATGAAATGTAGCACAATTCAAATCTGTATCAATTTATAATTATATCAGTTATGAGCTATGGTTAAAGGTAAAAAAAACTGAAACAGGAATGAAAACCTGTATACAGAGGAAAAGATTGAAAAAATGAAGGATAGATACATAATAAATTTTTTTATGCAAAACAATTTACCAAGTACGCTTAGAATGCAGCACATTTTTCAAATATGTGTTCTGCATTCTTCTAGAATACGGAAGTTATTTCTCTGTTCAAAAGTTGCATTTTTTTTTTTTTTTGGTTGAAAGCACTTTTTTTCATGCCTTTTTCAACTCAGTAGGTATGTTTCCGACCAAATTGAACAATATACTTGTTTTCCTTCTTTCCAGAAGTTATTTTCTTCTCTTAACTGGAAAATAGTTTTTCTTGCTCCAAGAATGACTTGATCAGTGTAAATTACTAGGTTGTCAATCAGAGATAAAAATAATAATTTTTGAATGCGAAATGTCATGCTTCAGAACTGCTTCCCGATAAACCAGTTTTGTTTATCTGTTTCTACTTGTATTTATATATTCAAATTTCCTTCTGTTGCAATTTGGATATGTCATTTAGAAAAAAATCGGAGAGAATTCAAAAGAATGCTATAATGCAAAGTGGAATTGGCAAAATGTGTATTTAAGTGACGAATAAGTGTACCAAAGTATTTATTACACCGAAGTGTAATTCAGTAAATGCCATTCATTTTTTTTAATCTATTGCCTTCCAAGCTTTTTTCGAATTTTGATGACTTCGCTGAATCTTCAGTTTTCCGAGATTCTCATTGTAAAACACCAAAATCATTTTACAAAATACTGAATAAATTTTTAAAATAATTTTTTAGTATTATATTTATATTTTTATAATATTAATAATATTTTAGTATATTTATTATAATATTTTAATAGTTTAGGTAAAATTTAATAAAATTTATTTTAAAAAATATTGAACAAATCTATAGACTTAAAAAAATTATTTAAACAAAAAATGTCAGTCTTCCAACCCCAACCACTGGTTCGATTTTGTCAATTTGTATTTCATATAGAAACTCACAAGAATATATTATCAGTGTACGCTGTACCCCACTATCATCCACTTTCACTGAAAAATTTCAAAAATAATGCTACAGTGTTTTTGAGAGAAAAGACATCCATTGTATTCTCTATTCATTCTCTACGGGGGTGGGGGAGAAACACATCAAATTATCCAAATCACAACCATCAGTCAACCATTTTTACTGATATTGTCAACCAACATTAGCAAAACTGACCTGATATCATCAGTTTTTTATTTCATTTGAAAACACATGACATTAAGACATGTCATCAATGCCTTTCTGTCCTCTCACATCCCATTTTCGTGAAATATCGTAAAACAAAATCACGAAAAAGCTTCCAGTCTCAAATAACTGGAGCGATTTTGCTATTTCTATGTCAATTAACTAATCAGAAAGATCTATACTTATTGTGGAAATATGTTAAAATAATTCATTAATACTATTAATATGGTAAATACACAGCTGATCGCCGATGACGGAAATTTCAATAACTTAATAATTAGTATTATGGAGATATGCTTGAGAAAAAAATGTTTAATTTAAATTAAAAACATTTATTTTTATCCTTTTCAGGATCGGATTATGCAAATATTTGTATTCCTAACTTAGCTGCATGCATAACAAAAGAATTAATGTTAGTTACCAGTCTTTGGTGATGTGGTTGCGACTTCTACGAATTAAGTTTTCTTTTATATTGAAAAGCATTTGGAAGCCCGAAAACAAAAAAGCCACTACCAGAGCAGCAGATTACATATTATCGTAGATATCCATCCTTGCCCTTTTTATATGCGAACACAGATTGCAAGAAAAATAAAATTTAAAAAGAGAACAAACGATTAAATATATCTGCACCTATGTGAGGAAATCAAGATACCTCATTAGTAACCATTAGGTTAACCATTACTTACAGAACCATTAGGTTAATCTTCCTTTCGGAAACAAATGGATTTATTTTATCGTATACAAAAAGAAAATTCTGTACAAAAAAGTACAAATAATCATCAAAGAATTCAGTTACTAGATTATTATCCATATTTTAGTTAGCCCCGAGTCCCATTTTTTTAAAGTTATATCTTTCTATTTATGAGATTATTATAATTCACAAACATAGCATGTCATCTGCAATATTTATGCATGTGAGTCTGCATCAAATTTGGACGAAATCCATCAACGGGAGTCCAGTCTGCCCATCCATCAATGTACTTGTGAACATAATAGATGATAAAAGCTACCAATTAGGAGGATGAAATTCCGAAGAACCGGTTACATTTATTATAGATTTGTTTCAGATATTAAAATTGATTTATAAACAAATTAACCGATGTTCGTCTTGTGTATGTGAGACCCTGAACTGTGATAAAGAGGATGTGATTCTATAAGTCTGGCACATCTTTAAAATTTCTAAACCGTCTTTTGGAATAGCTTGCTGCTTAGGGAGGTTGCAAAAATTTCCGATTTTTAAGGAATTTTTTTTAACTCAGTGCGAAAATTTAAGTGTGTTCTTTCTGGTACAACATCCTTCAATGTTTTCTGAAGTATAAAAATCTCTAAAAAATAGACTTTGGGGGATTTTGATCAATATTTAAGTTTCAAATTTCCATAAATCTAAAAAAAAAACTCATTTCAATAATCTGCCCATTATCACAACAATTCAAAAATAGACCGAATTAGAAAGATGAAATTTGGTTTGGGGTCTTAACATCAAAACTGTAGATTTTTTTTATATATAAATTTTGAATTTATGGACAGGAAGTGCATTTATCTGTTCTTGTGAATGTGAATAAGGTAACTCAAAAAACAAGAAAGGTTAGAAGTATGAAATTTGGCTTATTGTTTTATCACCAGAACTATAGGTATGGAGCAGATTTCGAATAAAATCTCTTATTTGATTGAATATTTGTCAATATATCTGTTCGTGTTTATGGGAAAGTGGTCTTCAAAAACTGAACAATCTAGATGCATTAATTCTTTAATGTTGTCTTTAAATTAATTAGGGTTAAATTTCGAATTCAGTTGGTGAAAAATAAAATAGTTACTGTTGCAAAATTCTTGTTCGATTACTTTTTATTGTTCAGCAAAGTTGAACACAAAATACTTCTCGCGTATTTCCATAATATTGTAGTTCACAAGAAGATCGGAGAACACAGTTACGGATTTCAAAAATATAATTTTTAATGTTTCAATCTTAATTTAGTAAAATTCAAAACTGAAATGAGATAAATAAGAAAAGAATAAAATAAAAATACTTCAGACAAATTGCAAAACTGTAACACTCAAAAAATACAAAACAGACATATTCTCATAAAGTTATTTTTAATTTATTATCTTAATCTCATATAAAGTTTTATTTAATTCCTTTCTTCAACTGAAGGTCTATATATAAAAATCGCATATCAGAATCAAAGACCACATGCACTTTTTTTTAATTGTGTATTTTGTAAATAAAGTGTAAATAGTTATATAAGTATTGTGCCACTAAATTATGCTTTTTTAAAATTTAGAGTGATATAAAATAAAATCTTTTCACTTACAGGAGAAATTCTGAAGCTCTAGAACGCTTTATTATTCCACTACATTATATTTTTTTAAATTTAGAATGATAAAAAATAAAATTCCTGCACTTACAGGAGAAATTATGAAATTCTAGAATGCTCTTTTACATTACACAACGAATTGTTATAAAACACATCTTTGCAGGGCTCATTTCTGTTCAACTCCAGGTCGAAATAAAAAAAAATCGCATATCAGAATCAAGGACAACATGCACTTTTTTACGTAAGTGTTTTCTAAATAAAGTATAAATAGTTATTTAAGTATTGTGCCCCTAGATTATGTTTTTCTTTTTAATTTTAGAATAATATAAAATAAAATTCTTGCACTCACCGGAGAAATTATGAAATTCTAGAATGCTCTTTTACATTACACAACGAATTGTTATAAAACACATTTCTGCAGGACTCATTTCTGTTGAACTCAAGGTCTGTATATAAAAATCACATATCAAAATCAAAGACAATATGCACTTTTTTTTACTTAGGTATTTTCTAAATAAAGTGTGAATAGTTATTGAAGTATTGTTCCATTAAACGAAAAAAAAATTAAAAAAAATTAGAGCGATTAAAATAAAACTCTTCACTTACAGAACAAATTATGAAGTTCTAGAATATTCTTTTGCATTACATGACGAACTGTTATAAAACACATTTCTGCAGGACTCATTTCTGTTGAACTCAAGGTCTATATTTAAAAATCACATATCGGAAACAAAGATAATATGCACTTTTTTTTACTTAGGTATTTTCTAAATAAAGTGTGAATAGTTTTTTTAAATATCGTGCCGCAAAACTAATAATTTTTTAAAAATTTAAATTGATATACAATAAAATTCTTGCACTTACAGGAGAAATTGGGAAATTCTAGAATATTCTTTTACATTACACAACGAATTGTTATAAAACACATTTCTGCAGGAAGCAATTCCTTTTTCACCAAATCTCAATAATAAAGAGGATTAAATTCGCGAATTGCGTAGATATGTCTTCAATTTTGCATCAAGCGCGATATATATCTTCATGAATTAGTTCAAGACCTTTTTCGTAACTTTCACCTACTAACAACTCCAAAAGAAGCTCTAATCCTCTTACTTTCAGTTTACTGATAGCTACTTAAAACGACAGGCCATTAATATTGATTTTCCGCAGTTACCTAACACTTTCCAATACGCAGGTAATAAACAGCAAGCGTGCATTGGAGAATTTCTTTCAAACTCCTGACTTCACCAGAGGAGGAACACCAGAGAGTTCTAGAATTAGAAGAGATTTTTCTAGAAGTAGGCTTAGCTATAACGAGTGTGTATTCGATTCATATTAATACCAAAGAAAAGGTTCTGTAAGATCTCACACCAAACCTGACTCTCGAACTGAGAGTTGATCAGGGCTGCTGAGTTCTTAGTGGAATTACTTTACGATGCATGAGACTTTATGCCAAATCTCACGGTTGTCCCAAAATGTTCTTGTGGTATGTCTCGCTCTATGTCTTGTCCAAGCTCAAAGGATACCTGACGAAGATCGTCCTACGAGGACTATCTACATAGGAGCTGTGGAAAGTGATTGGGACTATGCTCCAGAAGGAAATTTATTAGGGCCAGGAGCTGAAGAGTAAGCTGTTTCAGAAACTTATATATATATTTATTTTTCAAATTTAAATGCAATAATTGAATTTGAATGTAGTGTATTAATTGTGAATTTGACGATTTCAGGTTTAAATGAAGCTGATATAACTATTCAGCTTGCATTGTAAAACTAATATACAAGCAGTTTTAAAAACATTCCCAGAAATTCAATTTTTCTTCAAGAATGTGAATCAGTTATAAAATGAAAGTTTTAGGATTGTAATTTATGGTGAATTTTAAGAGAAAGTATATGCATCCATGGAATGGCATACAGAAAGTTTGGAAATATAAATTGTTTTGATTTCACCTTTAGTAATTAAACAGTGTTGGCTGGTAGGAATACATTTTCTTGAGATTTATCTCGCTACCTCATAGAAAATACAATACACATTTACATACATTTAGTTATTAAACAATATTGGCAGGTGCGAATAAATTTTCTTCAGATTCACCTCTCTACCTCACAATATCTAAAATTTTCTCAAAAGTTTTTTTTTTTCTACATTACTTTGATTTCATGATTAAACTGAATTAAAGTCCTAAAGGAAATATTAAACTCACCTCTAAACTCTTATAGCATAGCTACATTATTTTCATCATTTTTGTAAAATATATTTGGAAAATATATACGCTCACAATGGTAACCCCAAAAGTCCACAATAACCTGTAAGCATAGTGTATTTTAAAAGCATGTTAGAAATATAAGCATTTATGGCTTGAAACATTCAGCAATAAATATTTTGATCACATATGCTTCAATATTATTGATCATATTTTGATGTATTTTTAATTTCAAAAATTAGTTTCTGAATTGACTTGGATTTCAATTTTTATGCGATTTTCAAAAGCATTTCCTCTTTGAGGTTTTGATTTAAAAGATGAATACTTTAACAATTAAAGATAAATCAATAGTTTGAAGTAGTTAGAATCAAATTTGTGCCATCAAAATCAGTCTATCAACACATGAATGTAATCAGTTTTTGGTTTTGAAAAAGTCAGTCGGAATTCGGAGACAATGGTAGAAGAGTAAATCATGCTACCCGAGGCAAGTGGTGGTAGATGAACGAATTATGATAATTGATTACCAAATGCATTAATGTTTAACAAAAACTTTTTAGCCTTTTGTTTATTCGTAAATTTTGTCTTTGTGAATTATTGAAAAATGATACTGGATTGTTGATTTTCTTATATTCGGGAAACTGACATTTTTACAATCCAGTCGTTTCGGTCCTTTTTAGGAAAGATCTTCCATTGACAGTGCTTATCTACAGTTCTTGTATTTATTAAATAAGTAAGCTCTTGCTAGTGATTAACTAATTCCTTGTTACTTTTCTTGTTATTGTTTGTTTAAATTCTGTTACGCAATATGTCTTTACTCTCATAATTTGATATTGGAAATAAAATTCCCGATTCATAACATAAATGTACTAACTGCATGATCCATTCTGAAAGATCACGTATATTGATGGACAAAATTTCACTTATACCAAATGCAGTGGTTGACTTCCTATTAAGAAATTTAGAAAGTCATCTAGAATAGCTAAGCTGACGAGGGACCGCAAGCATGCCGTATAAATAATGTTATTAACCTAAACTCTAAATAAATAAATTTTTCAAAAAATAAAAATTTAATGAATAATAAAATATTAGGATAATACAAGCATTTTGTAAAATATAATTGGCGAGATCCCATGCGTTTCATCACTTTCACTTGGTTATTACAGTATTTATATTTAAACATCTGTTTTATTGCGTCTGCTGCATAGTCATTATAAATAAGCAATAAAAATATGCAGATTTTCACAAAGTTCCTAAATTAAAAATGAGTTGAATTGCGAGACTAAATTAACATTTTTTAAAAAAGGTACATCATAATATACATTGATTAGAACAGAAAAATATCCAAATTTGTCGCAGACCAAATATATTATGAATAATAAGATCCAAGAAAGTTAGTAGTTCTGGTTGGATTCAAAACAGGAAATATTAAGAATCAGTAGTCATTCTGACTATACAATTTTGAACTGTGTCAACATGGGTGAAGGAAAATTCATTGTACAGTATTATTTATAATGACTGCACCGATTACAAATGATTGTATCTTCCTTGTAAATAAAATTAAATAGGAAATATTTGAATATTTTATCGAAGAATGTTTTAATTTTTATGTGCACGTAATAACTGGCTTCTGTAACTTCTCTTGGTTATACAAGCAACATCCATTTCATTAAAATATGAATCATTCTCTCTGCACACCTTTGATTCGTTTACTGTTGCAAGTAAAATAGATCTTGAGATATCCATATCATAAGCCAATCAAGTGAAGAGAGAAGATATAATTTCTGAGTATTTGTATTATGACATGCAAAACGTATATATAGATAAGGAAAGCATATCAATGACTGCGATGGTCATGTTCACAGATTAAATAAATGGTCTATTTTATGCTAGACAATAGTATATTGTTTGGGCATGAAACAGACCCTTGTGCAGATGTTGCCCATATGATAATTGGCAAACAAAAAATACCTTCTGTATTGTGCTCGAAGTTTTTCTATCATTATTGACTAAAAAATGCAGCCATTTTGCAATAGATGACCCTATATGTTACCAATAGATACGCCTGACAGTGTTCGAAATTTAAATACTTTCTTGCATAGTATATTTAATGTAAAAATTAATTCCATATAAAATATTATAATACACTCAATCCTTTTATAATGCCATTTCATTTTATTGATTGTATTTGGGCCTTAGTAACTTGCAATTATTTGAAAGCTGAAGGTATATCAATCTTTTATTTCAATTCTTTTAGGCATCGTTCATTAACTACTTTAAACTAATAAAACAATTCCACAAAGCATGAAACAGAAATTTTTAAAAATAGTAATAGAGTAGATATAAATTCTACTGTTACTGTATTTCAAAATCATCTGCGACAAATTTTAAAAGAATTAATTTTAAAAAATGAAGAGAAAATTCTACAGAAAGAAATTTGGTATCGCTAAAACAGTAAGATTTTGAAAATTAAATTGATATTAAAATGTTTCTATTAAAACAATTCATTTCAAAGTTGTTGTAGAAAAACTGCAAAATTTCAATCAATTTCTAATTAATTTAATATGTAATTAAATTTTGCTTTTGGAAAAGTTGATGGTATTCTTTTTATCTTAAAGAATAAAAGTGCAACAATTTAAGTGAAATCGGCCTTGTCGTTTAGGAGGAAACGTGGGGCATATTATATGTATTAAAATTAAAATATGAAATTTTAGCACTCGGATAATATGCAACTAATTTTTGATAATAGGTAATATTTTGAAATTACAAGTAATTTAAAAATAAATTCTTTATCTATTTCCGCTTTTCATAAAAATTGCTATTGTCCGCAAATATACAGAAGGCATTTGTTACATAACGTATCATGCTAAGAGAATAGATAAGAAAGAAAAAAAATAGTAGATAAAGTTCTGGTCATAACTAGCATGACAGGAATATATTAACAACTTACTGTGGAAGAAAAAAAAAGGGAAATCCAGATCAAACTACTTTTGATGATTTATGTTATTATTCAAGGACTAATTTAACGATGTTTTTAGTTATGTAGATAGAAAATCCTTCGTATATTAGCAGACTTGTAGAGCATCACATAATTCTTATAATTTTTATAATCATATTAACAAATTACACGCCAATTATTATTTATAATCCGATTACAAATTACTTTTTCGTTTTTAGTTCGGCAGACGATAAAATATTCGAAGGATTTACTCACGTATAGTTTCTTGTTCACTTTACAGCAGTATTTTTAATAAAATGAAAAACAATGTAATTAAAATGTCATGTCGCTATAAACAATTTTGGTATGAAATTACCAATATTTTTGTTTGATTTTCTTTATAATGAAACAAATAAAATAATAATAGAAAATAAATTAAAAATATTTAAAACTAGCCGTCTTTGACGATTAGCTCGTTTGTCGAAGTATCTTTTACTGCCTTTAACTTAAGTATCTTTAACTGTTGCTAACTTTTTCAATTAAATATTTTATGTAACATGATTTCTTAATAGCTTCTTCAGAAAAGTATTTTAAGCTTAACATTTTGATTGTCTTACAACTTTTATTATTATAGAAGCCTTACGCCGTTCTATTTATTGCACTATGTATCTCTCTAATTTTCTGCCAGCTCCCTTAAAAGTTGCACTTTGAATTGAAGCAAAAATGATTAAACTTCAATTAATACTAAACTTACCTGTGAAAACTAAAAAAAAAAAAAATTAAATATGAGTACAGGAAACAATCTTCTTATGTGCATTACATAACACTTTTTTTTATATAATTTATGAAATGCATCAAAGAATTATTCAATAAAAATTTTGCCTATTATGCATAAAATTTAGTTTTTAGTCTTTATTTTCCAAAGAATTTAAATGACATAAATAATAATTAATAACATAAATAATAATAATATTTTTCTTTGTGTCAGTGAATAAATATATTTCTAAAAAAATGATAAAGTCTAAATTTTTTACATTTCTTTGATCTTGAAGAGTCATATTCACCGAACTTTAGCTTTTAAATTTAAAAAAAAAAAATTCTATCTTCTGCACCAAATCTGACCGAGTTATAAAATTCGCTATATGATATCGCTATTTTACGGTAGTCAACAACTTCATAATTTTGGACTAATCAGTCTTGGGGAAGCTTCGATTGCTAATTAGTGGATCATCATTGCGTTTGTCAACGGAATAGACACTAACTGCACATTTTTTATAAAAATAATAATATTCAAATTTTTATAATGCCCTTCGTTTTAGTCTCAATAGTGGGAGCTTTCTTTTTACTTAAAATGTTAGTATCTGAAAAATATTTTACTAAATATGATTCATAGAATTGAGAATCTATATAAAAATACATAATTTGTAATTCTCCGGAACATTAATTGTCTCAAACTTCATTAAATAATTGTTTTTGGTTTTTTAAAACTTTTTTCCTATTCTATTCCTTTCCTATTTAACTATTTTTCCTATTAGATGCATATGCCTAATATTAACTGTTCAGATATAAGAAGTTGGGGCTGGGTATTATTATTCCACAAAATCTTTCAAATTATAGTACAAACATTTAAAAGTTCACACTAACATTTTTAATACTCTTATCTTTCTAGAAATTGTCATGCTTCAAGTGACGTTATAGTCACATGACAAATATTACTGGTATGTTATATAATATCTAATTGCACGGTGTGTCTTACTATATATGTCTTGATGTCACATATTTCTTGTCATCAGAAAAAGGCCAAGTAATTCCAAAATTAAATTTGTGCATCGCATTTCAGAATTAAACAATTATATTCTTTATTAAATTAGACTTTTATTGTAATTTCACGTCCATATAAAAATCATTTTCTAAAATTTTTATTAAGTATTTGATTTGATTTAACTCACCGCTTTTGATGATTGAATTGATTCGCAGCGCTTAATGGTTGTTAAAAATTTCAATTAAATATTTTGTAAGCTTGATCTTAATGGATTCCCTGGCAAATTTTAAATTTTGGTAGAATGTAACTCTTACCATTTTAGAAACCTTATACCGTACCGTTGATTATACTATGCAATACTCTAACTTTCTGTCTGTATCTTTGTATATTCAATTATATCACCGGAAAGAACAGCATTTATAAAAAGGAAGAACTTGAAAAAAAATTTCACCATTTAAGCAGTTTCACCAAAAGTTGTAGATTAATTGTTATTACGACAAAATATCAAAAAATTTTGGTAAAAGCACACCTTATGCTGAAACCTATTAAAAATAGAAAAAAGCCGAATCTTTAAGGAAACATTTTTAACAAATCAACAAAAATAAACAAAGAAACATAACATTACATTGTGAAAAGTAAAAGATGGTCGACATGACCACCACTACAAGGTATTAGGCAGCAAGGCATATCACTACGACTATTATAACTGAGTACAGCAAAGACACTTCATCGAAGAGCTTTCATTTCCATCAAATTGGCTAGGGAAACGCCCATGATTTTAAGTAAACAAAAAACCAAAAATCTGTTGGCATCAAGTCTGATACTAGTGAGGGCAATTTAAACTTACTATTCGACTTATCATTCGATCTTTAGTGAACATGTCCAGCATGAATATTTTGTTTCGAGTGGAAAGTGGGTGAGGTACCATCCTGTATGAAGATAATTACAGGTAAAGTATGTCTTTTCTTGAAATATAAGATAACGTGGTCATGCAAAAGCTTAATATGCTATTCTGCAGTGATTGCACTGATTTTCCAATAAGATACAGGACAAGCCACTTCAAAATAAGAAGGGACCTATATTGAAAGATTGTTTTGTGTATTGACGTCACCATTCAAATGTGCATGTCATCCGTCCACATGACATTTAGCAATCATCATGGGATTTGTTCCGTTTGTACCAGCGTCCATGTGTAATATTTAGTCTTTTATCTGTGTCTGCTGGTAATAATAAATAGTGAAGTATCTGTATTTATATGAATATAGATCCAATGATCTGTGAAGAATAATCGCCTTCTAAATACATAAAATTACATAAGATCACGGCGCTGATTTCAGACGTCATTAATAGTCAAATTTTTTTGTCATTGGATCGGTTTGCCTTGGCCAACGTCGATGTGTTGTCTGGAGACAACCGATTTCCGAATACGGCAAGCCAATCAAGAGCCAAGAAATTGCTTCTAATCTCCACTAATGTTTCGGTTGCCAATTCTTTCATGATACTTTACAACATGGCAGACCAACATGCAAATATAGTCTGCCACTTAATGGATGACCTTTCAAATTCCTTGTCTCCTCAAAATATTTTCTAAATTAAATATCCCTTTTCAATGAAATAGAGCTTTCTGGCACCTTCAACCATTTTTCCATGTGGAACTTTTGCCACACAATAGTTGTAGATTCCACCAACATTCTTGTAGAAAAGTTTAACCATCAGCGCCCGATCTGGTATGATAGCATGATGTCGGAATTGGATGATGAATCCCATAACCAGATGTCTAGATAGATTTTCTTAAAACGTCGCAGTATGACATGTGAGTAACCTCTTTCGGTTACTTTTGGAAAAAAATTCGCATATGGAAAAAGATTCAATGATCCTATGATCATATTTGCGCAAACTAAAATTTTTTCTGAGCATTATTTTTTATGAATTTTTGCAGTTTGCATGAATTTATAAAACACTCTGAATGCACCAGATTTAGGAGCTGTAGATCAAGCAGTTTGGCCTAAAAAACACTAGCACACGCGCGCTCACACACATTCTTCTTTATTATCAGTAGAGAATGATTTTTAGTTTGCCCTCTTGGATTATATAATGCCAAAAAGCAATAAACAAACAATATTTTTTAAATGAGAAAAATAATTTAAAAAATTTAAAGCTAGATATTTATTTATACGCAATTTCCTATATATTTTTAAAATATAAAATATTCAGTAAATGAATCTTTCAACACTGTTTATACAATCTGATCGAATAAAAGTTGAAATACCGTAAGTATCTTGGCACAAAATCTGAAAACTCAAGGAACAACTATTCAAAAATGGATTTAATTTGCGACATCACACATTTATCTTCTTTTTAAATATTTTTTTATTGTTTAAGTATAAAAAAAAAGGACAGTATTGTCTGACTTTTAAAACGAAGATAGAATTCGTATATATATGTTAGTAAATTCAAATCATACTGAAATCAATAGAATGAGTGAAATAATATAGTTTTTCATTGCATTAAAATACAACTCTTTATAAATGCAAATCATGACAGTTTCAATCACTTTCTCAATTGTGTTTCAATATTCTAACTGTGTTTGCTAAAGTAATAAATTATTTCTAGCCCATTAAAGTTCAAGTTCTTAAAACGTAGGAAATTTAAGAGCTAACATATTACCAACGAATAAAGTGTAATATTAGTTTCTATTATAACTGCGCCATCTGGCGAGAAGACGAGTGAGGAAAGCTGTGACGATAGAGATGTGGAATGGCATCCTGCAATTATGATTTCATGTAGCACGTTTTGCTCGTATTAATTATATATACATATTTATTGCTATATATTTTGGTGTTCGCACCTGCAAGTCACGTCCATGTATATTAGTTCAAAATAAAAATAAATTTTAAAAAATCATAGCAATTCACTAGTAATCTTCAGTAGCCAAAGATAGAACATATGTTCCCAGCACTTAGCACCGTAAAAGTAATCATGTTCCATTTTTAATATTGAATTTTATTACAAAGAATATCGAACGAATTTAGCCTTAAAATTGAATTCTGGTGGAATTAATATTGTTTACTTCTGAATAAATTAGTAATGTCTTTGTGATTATTCAATTCAGCGCTGATACCTACACTACAAAGCATTTACCATATCTTTTCATTTCAGTTGCCACTAAGAATGATAAAAACTATAATAATGTAAAAAAATAACTTCAATGTTAAAAGCTTTTATTTATAATGATTCTTTTTTGTTACCTTATGCTTTTTAGTTCATTTTATTGATAAATTTTAAAAAAGAAACTCTTTCGTCATTCCCATAATGGTGAAAGATTATAGAATTTTCATACAAGTATTTCTCAAAACTGAGAATGATTAATGATAAAACCGATTAGAATATTTTTATTATTAAATAAAAATAAAGAATACTTACAGTTTGTTTACATATCCCACTCCTTGAAAAAAAATGGTCTAAAGTTCATACTGTCAAAGGTCGAGTGATATAATGAAAGAAAATTGTTTACACGGAACTGCATCGTAAATAAACTCTAAAAACTTAGAACGTAAAATGCAAAATATGCTAATCAGGAGGCAGCGCACCGAGGACAAAGTAATTTTGTGTCGGTTTTTAATATGTGGAAATGCGTCTAATTTTTAAAAATTTTGTCTAATGATTGTTAAACATTTTATGAAAACATCCAAGAAAGTCAAATAATTATTTAGGATTAATATTCGTCCTTCAACGCAAGAAACACAGCGCTGAAGAATATTTTTTGAGCAAAAGATTTTCATTCCAAAAAAATCGTTTTGTCTTTACTTGTGAAAATGTATACACTTTTACTCTTTCGTTTGAAGATAATATTTCCATCAGGCAAGGTTTTAGGATAAATTTAAAAAAAGGAAAAAAATTTTCTTCTCTTTACATAATATTTTACAGCTTATTTCAACATTTAATCATTATTTACTTTCTCGTCTATGTAGTATAGAGAAAGTATAGTAATCATCTAAAAAATTCAAACTCGATATTTTGATGAATCTCCATGTTTTAGACCTCCCTAGGTTTAAAAAACACATTTTTGGAAAATGTCCTTCTTTGAGAAAGAAGACTAAAAACCGCTTTGAGCTGGACGGCTGAAATTTGGTATACGGTCTTTACGCTGAATTTGTAGATTTCTATCAAATTTTGAGCAAAATCTGTACTGAGGAAATCCGGCTGCTGGAATACGACTTAAAACGATAACTAAAAAACGAAGAGAGCTAGATACATAAAATTCGGTACACAGATTTAACATCTATATTGTGGACACCTATCAAATTTTGAGCCACATCCAAGACTTTCTGTCTGTACTTTTAAAAACATGTAAATGCGATAACTCAAAAAAATTAATGACGTAAATATATCAAATTTAGTATGGAATTTTGTGATTACAAGTGTAGCTATTTCACAAATTTTTGTTTCAATCAATTAGTAAGAACTTATCTAAAGTGCAGATTCACCTTTCGGGCGTTATTAAGCACATGCCAGGGCTTAATCGTCAAATAACGCTAAGGATGACACGATTGATTCAGTAATAATGCTAAATTCATGCCAAAAATTAATATTTCGTAACTATTGTATGCCAATGCCATGTAAGGAGTTCACTGGCCTGACAAGCTTATTAGAGTATACGAGAAAGTTGTGGTAAGACCACTCTCACTGGTTTTTTTTTTTCTGTCCTGTAAAATTTAGAATTTTTAAGGTTAATTTTCTGCAGGTTTTTTAAATATACTTATTTATTTTTATTGTCTTTATTAATTTAAATTAAATGGATCTAAATGTAGGCTAATATAAACAATACTGACACACATAATCCAATTTGACACACTAATTTAAGTATATTACCTGGATGCTAAATAAAGAATGCATGTCCAGATCTTTTTGCAACCCTAAAAATATAAATATGATGTACTGACAGATTAGGACGCCCTAGCGCCACGCCCTTCTCATAATGAAAGCTATCTAGTGCAGATGTCAGCTGCCTCGATTTGTTACTTGCCATTCGTGAAGATGGTACATTATTATATATGTGTGAAATCTATTCAACTGAATACGATGTATCATTGTATATGTACTTCCCTGAAAATTAGCACAACAATTGCCTTTGGTTATATATAAATCAATTTTTTTTTCTTATTTAAGATTCATTTATGAAAATGTCATATAAGAGAAGTTACATTATCTTTTATTCACTGCTTGTCATTCAGTATTAAAGATTGTAGATTTGACTCCCAGTATCAGTTGGTTGTTCACCTGATTTCATTGTCAGTTCTTATTAGTGAAAAGTAAATTAAACGGGCACACCTATATTCATTCTTTTCCTTTCGCTTATATTTCCTTGTTTTATTTCGTTTGATGGAATAATTTGTTGCCAATAATATGAGTTCTCCGTCAGTATAAAAAAATATTGATGACCTGTAGGAGATTACCAATAAAACAACACTTCCTCCAAAATTAAAATTATAATTGTATCTTGAAATTGTTGAAGTCTTGATTTTTATACACGAAAAAGTTCGAACTATATCGCAATGCTTCTCAAATTTGTCTGAGTTTAAAAGATTTGCCAATAACATAAAAGTAAAGTAAAAACTGGTGCAAAAGCAGATAATTTTTATCTTTTCAACAATACCGCATGCTGGAAAATCAATAACAGAATTGTTTCGAATAAAAATAAATTGTTTATTTAAGAGTATTTGAAAATTCGTTAATTATTGAAAAGTTATTAGTTCAATATGTTCTATTTCTATCGGAATGTTATTCATTTATTGCTGGAAGACCAATAACAGAATTCTTCTGATTAAAATAAAATCATTTATATAAGAATATTTGAAAGTTCGTTAATAATATTCAAGTTTTTAATTCATTGTGTTCTATTTCAGTCAGATGTTAATTATTTAATTCTCAACAACTTTCGGGAAGTAAACAACCTATTGATAATAATTTTAAATTCTTACAGCTCGTCACTATTGTTTTCTATACAGAGTGGCAGAACAATACGTTAGCTATTATTATAAAACTTCTAAATAGCACAAAATACTTGATTTTTACTATCGACATCTATATATTTAAAATAATTAGGAAAATCAAATAAAATTTCTCTCAAGTCCAATCATTGTTCCGATTTCGCCCATTTTTATTTCAGGTGAAAGTTTATGATGTCTAGATAAATCTTCAGTGATTGCCTGTAATCTACACTCAACAATCCCATTTTCGAGTGAAATCTCAAAAACATCACTTTACAGTACATTCTAGCTCCCAGTACATGGCTAGAGTCTCCCAGACTCAAACATTCTATCGTTTTAAGTCTTAAATGGTCACTTGTCCTATTTCAATTTCAAGAGATATTCAAAATGAAACTTTGACAGGAATTTCAGTCTCAACGGGCTATTTAGATCATTTTATTCGACAATTAAATTCACAACTTAGTAAACAAATAAACAACTAGAATGTTCTTTTGTGTTCATATAATTCAAAATAAAACATCCATTTTTATAATGAGTAGTTGTATTAATCTAGGTTGGTATCTTTAAATTAATACTATTGATATACTGAGAGAACAACTGGTCGCCGAAGGTGGCTAATATATGTTAAATTAGAAAGTTGCATTAAAATAAGTGTGGTAATTTCCAAAAGCGATGAAAATCTATAGAGGAATATATGAAGAAATATAAAAAAAGTTTTAATGGTCTCCAAACAAATAAAAAAAATTCCAGTGGGTGAAATATTCCTCGTGCATCACTTAGCGTATTCCGCAAAATTACAGCATCGTATCAGAAAAGTTCCAGGAATAAATTTAATCATAGGGTTTAAAAGAAAAAATTTAAGATCCGTTTTTTTTTTTTTTTTTTTTTTTTTTTTTTGTAAAAGTATTTTCAACAGAAATATATATGATACAAAACAAAACATTTGCAAATATTATTAATCTCTTTTCAGTGAAGAAAATTATCTTTCCTAAAAATATTTAAAAACAATTAAAAATTGTTGGTTCGAAAACGCAGAGTGAACTTACCTCTACGTTGGAATAGATAGATTTAATTTTGAACAAGATATTATTATTTTATTAATGCTAAGAAAGAAATAATGAGAAAGGTGTTATTTTTCGAAAAAATTACACCTTACAGGGATGTCTGTTTCTTTGTTGTTTGCTTTTATAAATTATATCTGATTCTTGGAAAGAAAGTGACTAATATGAATGCTAGAGACGGACTGAAAATTTATTGAAGTCGGTAGTTTAGTTTTCTCATATTTTGATACATTCTTAGATGCAATGCTGAAATATATGTCTTTATTTTTCTATGAATGCATTTTATTCATTGGAAATTTTTTGCATTCGGAAAGCTTACAAAAAATTTACGTTTTGATGAATATGATAGTTGTGATTCAATAATTTTTAATAGACATCAAACGATTATATACCTCTTTTACGAAACATTTTTAATATGTCTTGGATCAATATTTAAGAATTTGATATTACCTATTTCTAGGTTTTACTTAGAGAATAAATGTGCTATTGGTGTCAGTTGTTTCCATTATATTCTTTTAAGGTAGTTAATGTTAGTATCATTATACAGGATTTCTTAAAATATAGATCATGCACTGAGTGCATTGTTAAAGAAATAACAGGCATGGCGATTATTTTCAGGTGATTTTTTTTTCTTCTTTTAGTTAGGTTCAAAAGTAAATCAATTGTAATAAAAAAAAATACAAAGAATCCCATACTCTTAAGACGTTTCAGTTAAATTTGCTAAATAACCTTCGTCGTGCCAAGCATCAATCATTTTTTGTAAAATTAGACGAATATGATGATGCAGATTTCTTGAATTAAAATAATTCAATTTGCAGTAAAAAGTTACGAATTCATATGTGGAATGAAATATACACTCCCACTCAAAAAATAAGCAACAAATGCAAAATTCGGAATAAAATAAAAACTACTTAATAAATATACGTGAAAGTTGTACACGAGATAGGTGTGGCATAATTATTTGATATGTGGTCTTCCACATACAGTAAAGCAATGAAAAACAAAATACAAATATTACGGTAGTTGCATCGCGACAGTCCAAATTGATAAGAAGAATGCGCAGTGGGAACCCCACGCTAATAACTGGTATGATAACCTCCAGCTGACATGCGTGCTTGACAACAGCTAGGCATGCTGGTAATAATCTCGTTGATTGCTTGCTGCAGCAGCAATGCGCATTTCTGTAATAAGGTTTGTTAGAGTTCTTGGAGGGTGCCAGGCGACTCATTGAGACATGCAATACGTCCTCCCACATGCTCTATGAGATTCAGCTCCTGTGATCTAGAAAGCTATGCCATCTGTGGAAATTTTTCACTCTCCATATAATTCCACACCCATCGTGCTATATGCGGGCCAGCTTTATAATCCATAAATATCGCGTCTTCCCATTACAGCTATAAAAGGTTGCGCAAGAGGATGTAGGATTTCGTCTCAGTATTGGACAGCTACGACGGAACCCCCATTGAACACGTGTAGGTCAGTTTGGTGTAGGTAGGTTTTTTTTGCTATGCCTGCCCAGACAAATAAATTATCATCTCTATAATGGTCCCTTTCCACAATGTTTGGAATCCGATTGCGAGTCCCTGGCTGTCGCCAAATACTTGCCATTTGGGTATCGTTCTGGATGTTAATCAAGACTCATCCCAAAAGAATATATGGAGAGGATCCCTAAAGAGTATACTGCACTAGTGTCCAACTGCGATGTTAACGGGCCCAATGCAACAGCGCTCTAACGTGCCCCTGGGACAATGATGAGTCGTCCGCCTTCATGAAATCTATGCGACACAGTACAGTGTGGCGGGATACGGACCTTCCAGCAGCAGTTGGGAGCTGTGATGCCAGTTGCCATGCTGTTAGTGCCCTCTTTCGTTCGGTCCATTGCAACAAGTAGCGATCGTCTGACGATGTGGTGATTCCCAGGGCTTCAGATCCATGTCTTCTACTGGCATTTTCATCCCTTATATAATGGTTTCACAGTATATGGATGGTACTACGAGGCACATTCAGTTCCCTGGCAACAGCAAATTGTCTCGTACCAGTTTTCAAGATACTGACAGCCGTCCAACGGGAACTCATCGTGCAAATGGTTTTCTTCTTTTCGTGCTTTTCGCTTTGACTATCTCGGATTTCGCGGAATTATCGCTGTTTGCGAACTGAAGCATTAAACTGTTTGGCGCTTATTTCTATCATCTTAAGTTCTTTTTACATATTCTTTCATCTGACTGGATAGTTTTTTGTGAAATGGAAAGTCTACATCTGATAAATTCTAATAATATTTTGTACCTCCATTAATTATTTAAGCAAAGAATTAAGTGCTACTGTAAAAACAGCAGAAGGAAATATTTGTATGATGTTTTATTTATATTTGACAATTGCCAATCGTCAATAAGCAATATGAGCAATTTCTGTGCCACGGACTACAAGGGTCGAATAAATCCCTATCAGAATCTCGTAGTAAAACTATTGAAGGGAAAGATTTTGATCTCTTCTACTCTTGTGCCGCGATGTATGTCTCTCATGGGGAAATAAAAAAAAGCTTTAAAATTTCAAAAAGTGTGTGTGTGTGTGTGTGTGTGTGTGTGTGTGTGTGTGTGTGTGTGTGTGTGTGTGTGTGTGTGTGTGTGTGTGTGTGTGTGTGTGTGTGTGTGCGTGCGTGCGTGCGTGCGTGCGTGCGTGCGTGTAGGAAATGTCTCATAATATGTCTTGGGAAGCCATTTAGTAAACTATCTAATGCTTCCTACAAGAATTCTGTATCGAAACTTTCCTTGGAGCAGAACCTATAAAGGATTTCAGAAGAATTGCTGAATAAATATATCTTCTAATGCTCCATCACTCTCACTAAGTTTGGGTTCTATACGAAATGCTTCTATTCACCCCCTCCCCCTTGTCCCTATGTCGCTTGCTGCTCAATCACAAAATTGAGCTTGTACCTCATTTACATCAGCAAACTTCTTTTCTTGACCAGTCATTGTTTTTTTTTTTTTTGATGTTCTTGCATAACGAAAAAAGAATTAATATTTATCTTTTTAATCTTTTTTATTCATTATACTGGTTGACTCAGGAGAGCAGTTGGCTCGTCATGAATATTGATTATACTCATTTTAGATAAATCTTCCAGATATAATTTCATATCTTTGATTCCGCCAGATCATTTGACATCAACGCCATGTTATGCCTTACTTAATTTAACTGTCTTATTTATTTTGAACTTTTTTAATGGATACAATCCTATAACATCAAAGATTTTTCAAAAGTGTAAATATCCAGTTTATCTGTCTTCTAAATTTCGCGATATTATAATTCCATTTTCATCATCTTGTAAACTATACATATCTTAAACAGAATCCTGCTTTCTTAGTTTTTAACAATAAAAGAAAATTATGTGATTAAATGTTTGATGAAATAATGAAAATTATTTTAATTTAAGAGCAGCAATATAATCTACTGATAAAAATTCACCAAAAAAATATTTTTTTAAAAATTGACAAAATTTTAGAAAAATTTCCACGCCTGTCAAATAGACATCCATAAAGACAATTTTTAAAAAATTTTGAAATGATGCAAAATTTAATATTTTGTGGAATTATGTTTTCAGAAGCTATCTCAGGAAAATCAAAAATGTTCACTTAATTTTTAATTAATTAAAATTCTAATAAAAGTCTCAAAATAGCAAATTTTTGCCCACCAAAGATATATATTCCAAATATGGTAGCTCCAAGCCAAACGGTCTGGCCTTGTAGAGTTCCAACACGCACACTTTTATCTTTATTATTAGCAGAAATGAAATAACCTCTAGTTACAAATATATGCATTAATTTTCCGAGATCTTTTTCTTGTGACGTATACCTATTTCTTTTAATTCAGATATCTAGATCTTTATTTATCGAAGTCTTCAGATCCATTGAAGATCGGGAAAGTTTATAAAAAAGCACTTCTGTGGGAGTTCACGGATGACACCTTCACCGTTCGGAAACCCAAAGAACCTTGGATGGGCTTGCTAGGCCCCATTCTGCAAGGCGAAGTTGGAGACATACTCAACATAGTTTTCTACAATATGGCCTCACATCCGTTATCTATACATCCTCATGGAGTTCGATACCAGAAAATTCATGAAGGTAAGGTAGTACCTTTTTTCACAAATGAATTGAATTTATTAATATTATATATATATATATATTGTTCGTATTGAAGAACTTTCTTTCATTTTATATCCCAAGTTTCTAAAAAAGCGAAAAGGAGGAAAAAAAATTAATTCATATGAAAAGATTTTCATTTTAAAGATTCTACGATATTTTGCTTCATTCGAATCAGATTTGTTTAGCTATGATACGACGGAATTGGGAATAATTGGGATTTTTTTTAAATTTAGTTTTGTCAGAGAAATTCATTTTTATTTCTTCTATGTCAAATCGACTTAACATGATAATTATTATTTTGCTATATGCTATTTTCTCTATACATTTCTTTACTAGATATATTATTTTGGCATAAAGGATTATTTTTGTAAGGATAATGAATTAGGACAATTATCATTTAGTAATGTTCAAAAAGAATCCAACACTTTCCCATCAATTTGTCTTTGCAGGGGAAAACAATAATTTCATTTAACCTCAGTGGTATACTTCTTTTGTACATATTTAATGTATTGATATTATTTTGAATTAATTTTTTGCCAAAGAATTGACTCTCAATATAAAGGTATTTACAATGTCGTAATGAACGTAGTGTACTTTTTTCGTATTCTGTAATTCCTGTGCTGTGTTTGAAATCATTAAAACTATTGTTAGAATTTTTTATACATAACAAGTTTTACATACCAACAGTAGGCTCATCCTTTTGAATTTAAATTACTTCGCATCCATCTTCTATTTTTCAACTCTTCGATGTTTTTTTTTTTTTTTTTTTTTTTTTACTTTGGGAAAAAATGTGTAATTACTTGAAAATCTAGAGTAAGCAATGTAAACACGTTTAGGTTGAGAAAAATCACATATTTTTTTTTACTTTTGTTAAATGCTGTTGCCTATTTCTATAGCCACACCATTCAGCAGATTTCAAGGAAGTTTCAGATTTAATCATTATTAATTTAAAAGATTTAATTCCACTGTTAATTTTAGATATTACTTCCACTTTCAATTTTATTTCAAATTTCCTTATAACTATTAAAAAGCTAATGATTCACCATCTTTAATTCCATTTGCAGGAGCTCTCTTAGCACTAAAAAATTATAAAAAATTAATCAAAACTGTAGTCGATGTAGTTTTATTTTTATTTTTATTATTTTTTTAAAGAATTTTAGGATGGGTTTTGGCATCGTCACCTTCAACTTTCTTTTATGCTCGCCGCTCGCATTGCCTAAAGTCTGTTCCATTTTTTCCCCGAATTGTCCCGAAATTATCATCAATTTTCTCTAATGCCTTACACAGTTCAAGAGCAGAAAACTATTTATTAAACTGGTATTGATCTAAAACACAACTAAAATCATTATATCATCTACTAAATCATTACCACAACTAATAAATCACTGGCGAAAATTGCTTGTTTGTGTTAGCAGACGCAGTTTTCGTTTAAGCAAAGCTATGGCGCCGTCTGCCTTGATTTTGATAAAGCAACTCGGTTGACTAATGATACTCACTATCCACGTATATACGTAATATATTTCACATTTTTCGATGTCGACAAATATTTTAATTATTAAGTGAATTTAATGAAATAGGAACTTGACCAGCTGACTAAATGTTAGTTTAATCCTGTTTTTTTCATATAAAATTTGTATTTTTTATGAATTTATTTATTTTGTAATTAGGCTAATAACTTTTAATTGGCCTACCTACGCTTCCTTTCAGCTGAGCGGCAATAAGCAATCACCTAGGGTGCGTAGTTGGAAATTCTAAATATTTCTAATATATAGCAAAAATATTTTTGCAATTTGAAAAAACAATTATTTAATACTACACATCAAGTTAAATGTTCAACCATAGCTGTATGGGTCTTTTCAAATGTAGTAAAAATGCAGAAAAAGAAACTGAAAAATTAATTTTTAGCTCTTAATTATTTTATATAAAACTAATCTATCTTGATTCAAAAATATTATAAGTACATTAATGAAGAGTATTGAATTATTCAAATGAAAAAAGACAAAGAATGAATATGTGTGTATACTGAAAAGGTATTAATATGAATGACTATACTGAACGCTTAGTATAACATGATTACATTAAATAAGCCTTCACTACTAATTAGTTACTTTTACGTATTCTTTTCTAAGAAAATGAATCATTCTAGAAACACATACATACAGACTTTAAAGCTACATTGTATCTTCATTTTTAAATAATTATCTCAGGTGAAATTATTTTAGTATTTTCTAATGATGCAGTTAATAAAGCGAGCAGCAAATGATTTCAGTGAAAATGTCAGTAATAGATGGCAGCACGTCACAATATTTTCTGTCTCGATTTATATCAGTAGATGATTTCCTGAGAGCAGTGCTACTTTCGACTGCTGTTTAAAACCTTTCCAATAGCATATTTAATTAGTCAACTCTATTTTTCTTACATATCACTGCAATAAAAAAATATCTTGACATCTAATTATTCATCAGGTAATTAAATCAAGCAACCCATGTTTTCTCACACTTTTTCCCTCTCACCAAATTATTCTATTTTATAGTTTCATGATCTCGTAAAAAATGTATTGTTTTCAATGTTGATTTTGAGAAGATATGCTTCGCAGCGGAATTCTATAGGATACTCAATCTATAAGTGTTCTATAATTTTCATAAATTCTAAATATGAGAGAATTTTAATACTCTGAAATTGGATTATCAGCTGTTGCTATCATAAAATCCAAACATCAAGTGAAAAGCCATTTGAAAAAGAATAGCTGTGTCCAGTTTAATTCTAGAATAAGAGAAAATGTGATGAGGCTAAGAAGTTTAAAAATTCTCTAAGTATGTATTTGTTCAAATAATTCAATAAATAGTAATGCATTTCTGTTTACAGGTACCTAAATTACACAAAAATTATTGATTATTTCGCAAGCATTTTAAAAAGATTTTTTATAGGCAGTTTTTTATACGTGTTTTTATAGGTAAGGTGTAGTTTATTCATTGAAATTCACTTCGTACATTGTGAATCGTGTGCAGTTGTGATGAATCCGTAGATTTAAATTTTACAGATGAGGTTTGAAAAGTACGCAACTTTTCCATTTAAGTTTTCCTGAGTGTAATAAAAATTAATGCTTAAGCAAAATAGTTTTTCTACAACAATTTATTTCAAAAATTCAAATTAAAGTTAAAAGTGAAGAAACTAAAACAACCTACTTTTATTTTAAATAAATTTGTATTTCTATAAATAAATTATCTTACTGGGTCGCGGAAAACGTTTCTTATATTTTATCTATAACTAAATGAAGAATGAAGTATGAACTTAACTTCTTGTTATAGTTTTCATATCAGACATAATCAAATATAGTTCGAAAGTTTCAGTTTCAAAGACTAATTTTTACAGACAATTTATGTACTTCAACAAAAAACTACCGGCTTTTACAAATGATGGAAAATAAGTCAAAATTTCATATTTTGTAAGTTTTTTTTTTCGCAAAAAAAAGTTTTTAAACAAATGTAATGTTTTTGAACATATCGCAGTTTATTTAAGAATTACCCAAAACTAATGTAGATCTAAAGGTTTCCACTCTACCTTTCTCTTACATACATTAGTAGATAAAAATTTGGGAAAAGTAGATTAGGAATTGAAAATTATCAATCATAAGATTGTTGAACAAAATTTGATAACAAAACGGTTTTAAATCCTTTAACAATTCCGAAAACAGTCAAAGCCTAATAGTTAAGGTCGGTTTGGGTCGTGTTAGTAATAAAGGAGTTAAAGAGGTCTTAAAAAAAGAAAGCTTTATGCTTCTGTGACTTATGATTTAAAAGAGGAAAGTGCCATGAATACATCATTGTCCGGGAATCGTTGTTTAAACGGAAACGTTTAAATGGATCCATGATTAAAATATCCCATCATGGAAAAAAAAGAAAAGAAAAAACAGAACACTCACCACAATAATGCTTGGAAACTATTCTTATTGATGATGCTATTGCAAGTTGACAGAGTCATTTAGTAGTCTAGGGAGAGAACAAGAAATATTATACTGCATGCATGATACAATTTAAAGAGAAAATCATGAAAGACTGATTTATGGTGCCAATAACAAATAAGATTTATACATTCACGTGGGCGCTGCAATTCATGTTTTTCTTCCATGGGTGACTACTCCAAGAGTGCTTTGCTTTCTCAGGCGAATTCCCCTGATGAAACATCTATATGCGAGTCACCGATGGTAAGCGATGACGTGAACGTGTTAAAAAGAAATAAAAAAAATAAAAGTGATCAGAATGAATTGAAAAATAATATATTGTGTCCCAATACTAATAATGAGAATAAGCATAAGATTATATTCGCAGAGAAATTTCGATGCGTTTAATGTACAATCTGTACTTTACTGTTTACTTACTGCTACGTTTACTGTATTTCACTGTTACATATGCAAACTATCGTCTTTTGGTTCCCATTCCATATAACAGAAATAAACGGACTTCAAAAGAGGCTCTGAAATGCCGTAGGGTTCATTTAGCTTAGGTGTCGCGGAGTTTCTAAACTGGTGTAAATATTGCAGATCCTTCTTGTAAAAGAAAAATGCCAAGAAGGTTGTTAAACAAAACATTAAAGCCAGACATATATATTTTAATAATCAGTACTAAAAATTTAGAAAATAATTGGCTCAATTACAGTAAATGAAATTTGTTTCCTTAAAAATGTTTTTAAAAATGAATATGAGAAAGGTTTGTTTTTCAAAATGTTAATTTAAAGTATTAGCAATTTTTTAGCCCAGACAGTATTAATTTCCTATAAATCTTTAGTATTAAGACTATTTCAACGATCAATCTTTTTAAAATACTGTTTGAGCAATCATTGTCGAATATAAAAATTACTATATAAAAAAACTTCATAAAATTTACAGAACAGGCATTTACAATAATGTATTATAGACTTACGTTAGGTGCAAACAATACTTTTTATAAGGTTGATCTATATTTTTATTACTTTAATTCCTGTATTCTCTCATCATAGGAGCATTATACGACGACAATACGACAGATTCTGAGAAGATAGATGACCGAGTTCAGCCAGGAGCAAAGCACGAGTACAGGTGGTTGATGAACGAACACGATGCTCCCACAGAGAATGATCCGGATTGCTTGACTTGGATGTACCATTCACACAGGCATGGAGAAACAGAACTGCATGCTGGACTCCTCGGTCCATTACTTGTCTGCAAAAAAGGTAGATATGTTTCTAAAGAAGCCAAACATTATGCATTCATTTCCCAGGCTAATTCTGTAATATACTAGTTTCTTTCCTATTTTGCTCAATATGCTAAATTGGAATTTATATGAAGTGAAAATGTCAATATTATACAATATCATACGGAAAATTCATATTTTGCTTCCTTCTCGATAGAATTGTCAACTTTTTCAATTGACTGCATCGATCGATTCTATTAGTATTAATTAGAATCATGTTCAGACTGTCATCTATTGTAGCTGGGTGTATGTATTTAAGCTAAGGAAAGAGGCTTTCTTGTCTTTTTCTTATTTATTTTTGCACACACATACATGGATAATGATCACACATATATAAGGAAACACATAATACTATATACAATTAAAGTAGAAAATTCTGTTAACAAAGAGCGAACGGATGCTTCTTTTTGCCCCTAACAAAACAGCGAGCAGTGCCTGCTTGCACCAGTTTCACACCAACTCTCAGGGAGAAGTGTTTACAAAAACAAGCTTAAGTGCGCTTCCCAAACATACATATGGTTTAGCGCATAATGTTCAGTATTAATCTTTGCTGTATGAATAAATATACAAAGAATAAAAAATACTAATAAAATAGTTAAATAAAAACAAAATATTATAAATAATAAAATCACATAAACATCTATCTATAAGTCAAAGATACGTGATAAAAGCGATGTGTGGCATGTTCTATTGGCGTAAGTGACGATTATCTGCGAAGCAAAATAGAGAATGAATTCCAGAAGTCTGATTTAGCTCCTACATATGAGGCCAGGTTGCTTTCTCTGTAGAATTTCCGAGCAAACATCTACACATTTGTGTTTAGCTCAGAGACAAATTTTCAGCAACTCGATTACCAGCATATTAGTTTTTTCTACTGTTTGAATAAAACTGTTTTAGGACAACCAGAAGTTTGAACCCTCAATTTCCTACCTGTGATTCATGTTTTTCAATCAAGACATGATTAACTGATTAAACCAATAATGGACCACATAGGGTATATTTTTTCGTATCCCTCTACTTCTCTTTGTGTACAGCCGACCACCCCGCCACTATTGAACGAGGCAGTATCGATAGGACGTATCCCTCTACTAAATTATTTTTGAAACATTTTAACCATAATAGCAATGCTAACTATATTTGGTACGATATTAAGTCATTGCTTTTTATTTATTTCCTTACCTAAACTATTTGCTTAACCTTGAGATTCATTTCGATTTCTATCCAAAAACTAAACATTTGCAGATCAGCTCCTTTCTTGCAGATGAATTTATCTAAATATAGTCGACTTTTATTCGGAAAATCGCCAAATCAAGGCGGAAAATTAAACTTGAAAAAAAATGGATTTCTCAATAATATTCATTGCTTGATATCAAACTTCTTAAAATGGGTATGCCTGAAGTATCTTTTTCCAGATCAGCCCATAATTTAAAATTTTGAAGCTTTAAGCATTTGAGAAAATAATTAAAGACATTTCAATGCATCTATACTTTATTTCTTATATCAAATATTTCGGAGAGTAGCCCAGTTAAACTAATATTATAACTATCATGAATTATAACTATCATGAATAATAACCACTAGAAAAAAAAGATATGAAAATATATATCGAAAAAAATTGCGGTGTTACGAAATAAGAAAGAAATTAATGAAATAAGCTCATGCATAACACAAAAAATGCGATATAAAGAACACCCGCTGTGTTAAATCAAAGGTATAAAAACTCTTCAATAAAATAAAATTTTTGAATGCTCTTTTTTTTACGCAGGTACCCTCTCAAGCGGAAATGTTGATCGTCGCATCGTCTTAGTATTCATGAATTTCGATGAAAACAAGAGCATTTATCTCGATGAAAATATCGAACGGCACGCTCCATCGATGCCATTGGAGGAGAGAGAAGCCATAAAGAAGGATGCAGAATTTAGAGTGAGTTCTTAATCCTGAAAATTATGCAAACTGTAACAGCGTATGTATGATCATGGTAAGAAAAAAATGTCATCTAATACAGATAGGGAATCCATAAAAATGCAACCATGTATTGCAAATTTTTGTTCAGCAAAAATTGTGCAGGGTTTTATAAATGTGTATAAGGGATCAAGGAAAAATCATTTTGTTAATATTAAACATATTTTTGTTGAAATTAATTTACCAAAAAGGATATACTATTTAATCGGAGATTTTTTTTGCTTAAAAAATGTTAATTTTCAAATTAAAGATTTACTTAGTTACTACGTTTACGAGAAATTATTTGCTTAATATATTTATAAAAATAATTTACTAATTATGTCTTCAAATTGAAAATACAAAACACAAATAATTTATTTCTACAGTAATTAAATTAGTTTAAACCAATTAAAAAAGGCCCAAAACATTGTCGGTGAAAAAAAAATCCTCTCGGCAAACTATAAGACAAAAATAGATTCCTTATCACCTAAGTTAATGTTTCGGAATTCCATTCAATCTTTGCGCAAAAACAATGAAATATTGCATTTTGAAGAGACCATATATAATGACTTTATTCGTATCGCAGAATTCAGCCTTTATGCAAAAACAATGAAATGCTGCATATTGAAGAGGCTCTAAATAATGACTTTATTTATATCTCATAATGCAGCCTTTACTGCAAAATTAATAATAAATATAAATAAATATAATCAAATACATTCAAAAGAATTAAAGCAAGCGCAGCTTCTGAAATTTTCTTCTAAAGCTTACCATTTTTACATAACAAGCCTCCTTTGACAACCAGTTTGTCGCCCAGATCATCTATTTTCTTTAGGCCGTTAAGCAATTAATATGGAATGAAACATTTTGTATGTCACCTTGTTATTTAATCCGACTGAGAGACATGACTTTAATTGAAACAGTGTATTATATAAATTATTGTGAGTGCGAATTGAAAATTGTGTATGCTACGATATAAAAACGGAAGTAAAAATCCTACTTCAGAATTAATGCCCAAAGAAAGCAAATTTTTAAAAATTAATTTTAATATTGGTAAGAACACGCGATTGAATGTTTTGATGAATGAGTTAGAATTTCATCATAGCATTTAAAACAGAATGTGTAAAAAAATTATGTTTAAAAAATTGTTAAAAATAAAAAAACATTTACTGAATTAAGATTGAATTTTTCTTGCAATCTCTTGAATTTTTAGATAATGCAAAAATTACTTGTCTGAAACAATAGTTTTTAAGGTATGAATATCAATTTCCATAGACATTTCATAACTAGTATTCATATGGCAATAGTTCAGCCTATTTCCGCTCTCAACCGTTGACACCTATTTATATAATCTTGCTTTCTATTAAAAATTCTTTCCTGTGATTGAATGGAGTTTTTAATGATGGAGACTTCTTTCTCGAGAATTTCTGAGAATGTCTGTGGCTCCGTTAATTAGTTAAATGAAACCTGAATTAAATGCAACTGTAAAAATTGTTTCTGAAAGTGAATAGTATTTATAACAAACGCATTTATTTTTTTAAAGTTTCCGACCATTTCAAAAAATATTTTTACCCTTTTATCAAATATTGACAGTTGGCAAATTTATAAATCATGATCAACATGATGGCGATAACATTGATAGTTTACATCACTTACAACAATTTGACATCGAAATATCATTATTAAAACCTTTCATATAAAGATACATTCTTCAATATGGTAATATATACAGGATGGTTATAAAATTACTTTCCCTATTTAGAGACACCTACATTAATGAAGGAAATGAGACCAAATTTCATAAGAAATGAATTCCTGGAAAAAAAAATTAATAACAAAAATCGCCGATAGGAGTACTTTTAGAGATTGCCTTTAGAAATGGATCGTCAAGAATGTACAAAAATGGATTATATGAAATTTCATTTATGTCTGAGTGAAAAAAAAATCACATAGATAAATGAATGACACATAGTACGAAGCTAATTATAAATAATATTTTATTAATTAATATCATATTTCCTTGGTGCTTGTGAAACCTTTTCATTGAGCTGACCTTCTTGTGCGTAAGATATTGCATCAACAACTAACTGGTACATTTTTAGAGGAATCTATTTTCCCCATAGCTTTCCCATTTTGTATACGAAATTCGATTTTCTTCCATTCATTGATTTTGGCTCCAAGTACAGAAACTTATATTTTGTAATCCTGTATTTTCCTCGTTCTTTAGCACACTTTTTTTAAATAAAAGACTTACATTTCATATTAATATCAATTATCAATATAACGTTCATTTCGAGGAAGTCCTTCGAAAGAATGTCTCTGTAAATACATATATAACTGGATATATATTTTCAGAAATTCAAATAAGATTATAATTGGATGGTCTAATTATTATAAGAAGTTATCCAGAAAATTATATAAAGCTTTAAAAATTAAGAAAAACTGGTTTAATGTATTTTATTAATGTTGAAAGCGTGTAAACAAGTGTTGCTGTCCAGTATACGGATGCCAAAATTTTTATGTTCCATTCTTGTTTTTAAAAAAACACGTTTTTTTACATTTTATAAATGCTCATTACGATACGTTAGTTATGCCCATTAGTTATACGGTGCCCATTTCAATTTAGCAAAAATTGTGGTTGTGTCAATCCAGTTCTCAAAGTCTGGTGTTATGTTTATATAATTCCCTTGTAGGCTTCCAATCTGATGCATACTATCAATGGACTGGCGTTTGGCAATCTCTTCGGTTTGGAATTTTGTGTAAATGATCGAGTTGCTTGGCACTTGGTTGGAATGGGTGACGTAGTGGACGTGCACACGGCCGTTTTCGGAGGACACGTCGTTCGATGGAATGGACATAAGTAAGTTATTCAATTACTTGTTAACTCTATGAGCCCGCATTCGCTCCAAAACGTCTGACTAAGTCATGATTCGGACGTTTTAGGCGATTAACTAAAATCTAGAGTGAAAAATAATTCCCGAACACCCGCTCATATGCAAAAACAATCAAATTCTATTTTTGTGCCTATAGAAGACCCTGGAATTTAAGGCTCTGGAATTCTTACACTGGCAGGGATCGTAGAGTTAAAACTAACTCTTTTCGCGTATTTTTCAATTATTTTAAAGTTAATAAATAATTTAGAGAAAATGCCTTCAGTATCCAATTGTTTTCCAATGAATTATCCCTCTCCAGGACTGTAGCCGAGGTTTTTGCTTGTAAAAAAATTTCCAATGTAATAAACTGCACAAATCTTCATTATAATTAAGAAAATATCTCAAAATCCATGGTTATATCATTACAATTTTGATTATAATACAAACTAAAAGCTCTTTAAAATTGACTAAATTAATATTAATTCTACAAAAGTATTACCGCAAAAGCTAATCTTATTAGCACAAAATATACAACAATATTGTTACAAAATCTTAATAATTCAGAATACGAAAAAAAAACACTTTGGAGATATCTTATAGTATTTGTTCATAGTATTTGTACTGAACTTGTCTAAGTCAATATCACAACAGCGCACTAGATTTTAAATACTCTTAATAATTATTAGCATATTTTCATATTTTGGAAAATGAAAAAAAATTATTATTTGTGATTTTTCAGAACCGATGCTATAAGTCTTTTACCAGCAAAGTTCACAACAAGCTATATGATTGCCAGAAGACAGGGAGTTTGGCCAATTCGATGTGAAGTTGGATCTCATGGACATTGTAAGTGATTCAGCTGATAAATAGCACAATTCAAAATAATTTTCAAAAATGAAACGTTCATTGAATTTCATAATGTCATCATTAAACGTCTTCAATGCCATTGTAAACATTTATTTATCTGAAGAAAGTAGAAATTTGACACTTCCTAACCCATCCGAAAAAATTCATTTGCGTGATAGACATCAAGCCCACTGCGTTAGTTAAAGTTTGAAGTTATTTGTGTATCTTGTAGCAAGATAATTCGCAATGCACTACAAGACTACTTCAGATAAATTAATCAGTCAGTAATAAATTAATAACAGGAATAATTCCGATTTTTTATTTTCTATCCCAGATTTAAATTAAATATCTCAAATTGTCCCTTAGTTTACCTTTAAGTAAGTTGTTCATTAACCGTCCATTAAAAGCATTTAAAAATATTAACTAGATTTAATTTCCGAAAAAGTTAAATTCTGAAAAAATCTCCAATCCAAATGTGACTGCATGTGGGTCAAACCAGCATGGTGAAGAAAAAAAAGAATATGAAAACCTTTTCACTTCTTCTTTAAGTGCGAAAATATGTGTGATTGGAAAAAGGTATAAAGAAAACGATTTAAAAACAGGCGCAGTTATTAACGCATTGACTGTTGCGCTGAATTTCTTACAATGTAATTTGTATGGATCCTCCGGCCACTGGAGACCCCCGAGGCAGTCAAAGTGTTAAAAGTGTGATGGTATAAGCATGATTCTTCCTTATTTTTCAAGGATAAATCATGCATAAATTGATTATGCTTTCCAGATGTTTTTTAGAATAGCATTGAAACGCCCCTGGTCAGTAGAATTTTGAATCAAAAGTTTTCATTTAAAAAATAAATTACATAAAAAGAAAATTTAAAGAAAGATTTTTACAATTTTCTCCGAATGCAGAATTTTCTCTTTCTGTTTTAGTGTATGTCATTAGTTTAAAATCATAATTCCTTTAAATACTATTAATTTCAATTTTAAGTGAGCGTATATTATTGTAGTTTCATTTCAAAGAAACCAGTTGACAAGAATTAACATGAACACTCCGGGTTCTCACCATTTTTTCTCCATATTCCTAATTTAGTTATATTTATGTCTTTTATTGAAGCAACACTAGGGCTAATGTAGAACCACCTCATAATTTTATGCTGTGCTCAGATTAAAAAGGCAACACGTCTAGCGATTTCTTACTCTCCTAACTTCCATATCATACCAAAATCAAAGCATTTGGTTCGATGGATTTAAAATGCATCAAATCGGCTTACACAGCGGTTCTTTGGGGAAACTGTGCTTCTAAGTGGGAACCATCGGTTCCCACACCGAGATCTTTTCACAACGATTCGCTGCGGCACTCGGAAATTTCTGAGATACTATTCAAAGTGATTATCATATAGGCATTTTTTTTAAAATTTCGACTGCTAAAAATACTTACAGAGTGGTAAGAAGATGTAGACTAATTTTTTGGAGAAATTCAAAACAATTATAATTATTTATTTTTCGGAACAAAAAAAATTGCTTGTATTAGTTGAATAATTATGCGTCGAATTATTTTTCCGAGTGCAAAGGGTTAAAACAATACGTAATGAATTACAGAAAGTTATTCACTTTATGTAAGATGATATGAAGAATTACTTTTGTTATATGACAATGACATCATTTGAAATGAAACAAAAAGAATAAAATAACCAAACAAAAAAAAATCGCCACCATAGTAAAAAAATATATGTATGTAATATACTACTATGTTAGCAAAATTATCGATTGACAAAAAAAAATTGAATGTTTATCTGCAGATGTTCTTTCCATTAGCATTTTTGCTAATTTGTATTCATTTAAATATTTAATTTATTAAAATTTATATTCTTTTATCCAACAAAGACATTGCACACATAAGAGATTTTTATAAAATTCAACTGAAATACAACTTTTAATGATGACGTATTTATATTTAATTTGTATTTTATCATCAATGAACTTTTCTAAAATTTGATATTGACTGTAAAATAATGAGGAAGTGTAAATGATTTAGTGCAAAATGCAATTTACAATCTGCTTATGCTAATTTCTCTTTGCACGGACTTCATTTATAAACAATTAGACTCCATTAATGCTACATATCATTTTTCAGCTGGCATGGAGGCTTTCTTCCGAGTGAATCAATGCAACAATACCAGACCCATCCAACAGGACACTTTGAAAGGCAAACTCAGAGAGGTGTATATAGCGGCCGAGGAAATGGAGTGGGATTACGCACCTTATGGGTTCAATTTTCTAAGCGGGCTGAACCTTACCGACGACCCGTAAGTATTTGATCGAATGAATTATGAAGTGTGATCCTAGAAGACAACATAAGCAAATTAATGCTTAATGTTTATTCAATAAGTTAATGCAAAATTTGTTTCATGCATTAGTTATACTACTTTCTATTTAAGATTTATTTCAATAATTAGTGAGAATATTTATGGGATTTTATTATTGTCTACCTTTAATAATTTTGAAGAGAAAGACTTGTGTTAAGTGAACTTTATCATAAAATTCAATAAGGATTAATAAATACAATAAAGAAAGGTAGCGAATATGTCAGCACTAAATAAATTGTTCGACGTCTTAGGCTAGTAGGGAAAAAAGAAAGTGACATTTTCTCTAAACTTTTTATTCTTCTAAATTAATTTCCTTTTTTATTTAATTTACTTCATGCAAACACCTCCATGTTTCCACCATTCAAGGTCATAAGCGAAAAAAAAAAGGAAATTCGCACAGCATGATTATGTTTTAAGCATGATTCATTATTTTATTTTTAAACTTTGCTGTTAATTATATAGCAACTGCTTATAAAAAGTATATTTAATATCGTCGCAATGCGTGAGTAAATTCAGCAACTAAATCAATGATGTTTTCCTATGAAAAATATCTAAAATATTTTTTTTAATTTATTAAAATTAAAGAAACACGTTACATGAAATAAAGTTGATATATTAAAAATTTTATTTTTGGAATTTTAAATTAACGTCACAGAATTTTCTATGGCATTATATATTTCAAACTTATTGAGGAAAAAGTTAACATTTCAATTAATTTTTGATAAAAAAAATGTAATTAAACCTTTTCTTAATGAATGGATGTTCATACTATCCAAGAAGTGACCACCTGCCAAATTTGATGTCTTTGTCTGCTCTGGAAATCATTTTGAACAATTTTTTTAATCAGATATTTCTTATTATTCAATTTGTAGATACTTCTTTGACATTTATAACTTTAAATTTCTTTGGAAGTCTTTTTAGATTATAATTATGTCAGAAAAATATATTCTAATGAAACGCATGTTTATTCTTAGCAATTTAAATTCTTTTAAATATCATTAGGCCTGTAGACTCTTTAGTAAGTAAACAGATTGATTGTTAATTCAACAAGAATTTCGATGCAATGAATGTTCTTTATTTCAGGCAGTCTGCCCCTTTCTTTGAAAGAGGTCCTCACCGAATTGGAGGAGTGTATCGCAAAGCCGTCTATAGGGAGTACACAGACGCCACATTCACGGTGAAAAAACAGCGAGGACCAGATGATGCTCATTTGGCCATCATGGGACCAACACTTAGAGGAGAAGTTGGAGACATTATTAAAATAACATTCAAGAACATGGCTTCTCGGCCTTATTCTCTCGATACGCATGGAGCATACTATCTGCAGTTTGGTGAGTCCTGAATACATACAAATAAATTTAATAATTACAACTTTTGTTCGTGTATCAGAAAGGGAAAATTAAGTTGTTAATACATTATTATTCTTTATTAATCATCAATTTATTAATTCCATGGTGCTGCCCGTAGGATGATGGATGTCAGCAAAATATTAAAAAAACACACATAACAGCATAAATAAAATTATATTTGAAATCAAAAAATAGTTTTTATTTTGTATGTTTATTTTCCTTTATGATAGTGATATTGCGTCTGAACTATCACGACAGAAATCAAAATAATTAGCTAAAAATAAAAATATGTTTAAAAAAAGAAAAAAATTAGTAAGTTCGCTGCAAATGGCATTATTAAAATTCAAACGGCATGAAATTAATCTTTATCATTCGAGGAACCTTAATTCTCATTTGATAAATTTCTAACTGTTTGATTGGCAGAACCACTGAAAGCGAATGAGACAACAACAGTCTATTGGACACTCTTGCCACAGTACGGACCTACTGAACTAGATCCGGATTGCTTGCCATGGAGATACTATTCGGATCAAGATTTCAGGAGAGATGCATACTCTGGTCTTAATGGCATTCTGTTAGTGTGCAAGGAAGGAGCCTTGGATGAAAATGGAAAACAGGTATAAACTCATAAAACCATTTGAAAGATTTTTTTAATTCAGTTTATATTAATGTTTTTCTTTATGAAAACACTACCATAGAAGGAAAAAAAAATATTTGCCAATCAATATTATAAAATTTCTAATTATACTTTTCAGTTATTTAATGAAAAACCGCTTTCGATGTAGGTCAAAATAATTATTGGTGCAGGCGAATAATTCCATCCATGTTAAAAATTATTTTTAACAAAAAAGTTTCTTGCAAACATAACAAATTCATCACCATATTTTAAAATGCTTCATGATTTCGACAATTTGTAATATCCTTCAATACGGTAAGGAGAATAGTAATTCACTGATTAAAAATAGCGATAAAACTATAAACGTAAACTATTTGGACTGCGTGAATTAGGATTGCACCAATATAGACTTAGAAATACCAAGATAGAATAATTGTGAATCGGAGGAAGAAAGTTTATGAGGTTCCTATACTAATATTATTCGAAACCTTTTTGTTATGAATCTATATTTCCTATGATGCCTCTTAAATTTATTTATTCATTTTGTTATAATTTTTATTTTTACATTTAATTTTTGACAAAGTTTTACCAAAAAGTATCAGTATCATTTTTAATGTACTTCTTTTTCTTCTAGAAAAAGTTCGATCGGGAATTCACTTTGCTCTTTTCTGCGCTGGATGAAAATGTAGCTCATTACATCGATGATAATGTTTTGGCCTACACCAGTGATCCCTATGGTGTTGATTTCTACGACAGAGATTTCCGACTTGCAAACAGAAGATATGGTAAAGGAGACAATTATTTTTTTTTCTTTTATAAATTTTCATCTTTTTCAGTTTATATTTGAGATATACTTAAGAATCAAGCAAATCCTGTGCGAAATTTTATAATCCAAGTATCTATATTAAATATAAAGTATCTATTTTGTATAAATTATATTATATAGAATAGATATCTTACAATAATAACAATATCATACAATATTAATCAAGGTATTTACATTTATTAAATATAAAAATATCATTATTTGTTTGTTAAAAATATAAGAATAAAATGTAATGTAATGTTTAATAAAAACAAATGTAATGTTTAAAATATGGACCAACTTCATAATATAAACAAATAGTACTAGAGTTCCCTATTTTGTTAATTAAATGACGATTACGCTTAAGATGCCTTATTTGTTTTAACATCCATCCATTCTTTAAAAAAAATTGAACAAAATTCCGCTGTCGTATCTGCAGATGGACCGAATAGAAGAAACTTTTGAAAATTTAAAACTTTGATTTATTTCACTACGGGAGGCGTATGTATAAGGAAGAAGCGACGAGATACATCAGTCTGCATCGCGACACAAGAGCAGAAGAAACCGAAATTTTCCCTTCAATGGTTTTTTAACAATAAGATGTTGATAGGGATTACTTTGACACGTGTATATTTAGGATAGGGAAATTTAGGTACCTTTAAAAGAATGTTGCAAACCTTAAGGATTTTTATCCCTATACTCAGAGCATCAGAACCTGCTCAATTCAGTAGCTTTATAGAGCTCGTGTGGCATTTATTAAATAAAAAAAAGTTGGAATTGGATCAGGAAATAAGAGAATATTTTAGAATGAAGTTTATATGCGTTAAGTTGATAAAAATTTGGAAATTAATTTGGATTTAAATTAGATTAAGAGATATCAGTACATATTTATGTGCTCTAGTATTTATAAATACATGGTGCTCTCAAAAAAAGCATACATGTACTTTGAATATTTCTTATATATGCAATTAATAAGATACATCAAAGTTTTTTACTTAAATTAAACATGATGAGTCGATGGCATTCGATGAACTCGATGGAACTTTGTTAGAATGAGGTGCATAGAGTTCTACCACACTCATCAAATCTCATCTTCATTGATTTTTGTCCGAAAGGAGGGAGGAACCTAAAACAGAATATTTTAAGTTCAAAATTATTTAGAATCGATAAGATGAGCATACATTGAACAATGTAGTGGAACATACATATGACCAAAGTTGAAGCATATTATGTATATGAAAAAAAAATACAAAGATAATTCGTCCAAATTTTTTAAAGAAAGTGTGAAAAAAATGTACAGATTCAAAAGTGGATGGATACATTTGATCATATAATACGTCAAGTACTTAAACACATGAAATGGAAACCCATACCATAAAATCGCTTTACATCGAAAAAATATTACTAAATTTGATTACTAGCTTATGTTTCTAATAACAAATTTATATTGCAGCCATCAACGGACGTATGTATGGTAATTTGGAAGGGCTGACAATGTGTAAAGGTGATCGAGTGGTTTGGAACATTCTCGGAGTTGGAAGATCCATTGATCTACATACAGCCTACTTCCACGGAAACAATTTCTTGCATCAAGGTATCTACAGGGATACAGTTACGGTGGTACCAAGCATTTTGTACGCAGTCACAATGACAGCAGAAAATGAAGGTAACTATTTCCAAAAAATTTCTGTAGTAAATAATAAAAATATATGAATGTCATATGTATCAATATGACTAAGGAATTTCACTTTATATTAATATGCTGAATTATGAAAAACCTCAAGCTTATAATATCCTATAACATATTCGGCTACATCAAATATATTAAGTTTCGTTCATGTATATTTCAAATGATTCATTTGTTTTTTTATTATATAAGATATTTTGTTTTATACGCTGCCTATATGGGTCATGTAACATTTTCTAAGTAGGTCTGGAGTTTCTATTGCAACCACTGACGATTGCAATTAGTTGAATATACCTATATATGATCTGAAACTTAAGTGGTTTCGAAATTTCGAGTAAGCCACTGAAAATTCCAATCAGTTGAAAAGACTATAATATTATTCTAATGTGTTTGACCCTGATGTATGTATCCCAGGCCAAAAAATTTCATATATTTGAAAAGTATTCAATTTTAAGCATTAATAATATAGATGTTTTGGTCCACTATCTCAAGTAGCACCAGAGCGCACTATGAGCGTCAAATAGCACTGAAATTAAACCAAAGGGAATCAAAGAAAACGTTATTCGATAGAATGTCTAACCGAATGATGTTTCATCATAGATTTATACATAGATTCGTTATAAATACACTCTAATATATTAATAATATAGTAATTCCATGAAAGGAAGTCCATAAATTAAGCACGTCTGTAATCAATAGGATAAAATTTTGTATTCAGAATGAAAACTGTTTAATCTCATTGAACCTTTTTAGTAGCCTCAGGACAGCCTCATGGAAATATCTATTATGACAATAACCAAGTTGCGACCTCTGAACTACTTTTTATTAGTATTTGAACCTACTCCATAATTAATAACTGATATCTCTACATGTTGATGAAATTTATTCTTCAGAAGTATGCCGCTTCGATGCTTCATTCACAAATACGGCAATGCATAACCTCATATCAATCATTCATGGATTAGTGCAGATCCATAAAAGAATGGGTTATCAACCATTATTTTCCTATAATGTGACCTTTATGCAACTGGTTTGAGGATTGCTTGAGGAAGCAGATCTGTCGTCTAAGAAATCCATCATCGTCAGTTTAAGACGAATTCGATGTTTTAAAATGAAGAACGATGTGTGGCACATAAGCGTTTAAAGGTATTGACTGCAATGTCATTATTGTCACCAATCACAATTTTATTCAAAATTGTTATACTCAGTTTGAAGGCAATGGTTCATTTCAGACGACAATTCAGACAGCTGTCAAAATTTATTTTAATTGGAATAATAAAATGTGTTCTATAATTATTTGAAAGGATAAGTAAATTTAAATTTGGATTTTAGGCTGAAAAGAAATCGGTACATTTCCAACTAAATAACTGCATACGAAATGATACTCATTTTTAATAATCCTGATATATTGGGTTATTAGTGTAATAATCGGTATATTTAAATTAGAAGAAAAAATAACTAAGCATAAACGAAAATTCTTGTCAATACCTGTTAAAATGCTCGTGAAGTCGTTATAGAACATTCTTGTGGTTTATAAAGTTTAATTCATAATTCATTTGTTTAATATATTTTAACTTTTCCATTTCATATAATTCAAAACAATGTTAAATTTCAGCTTTAAAATGGCTTAATTTCTTTTGTAATGTATACATAATTATGAAAATAATAATTTGTTACTTTCGAGAATGTTTTATTATTTTTAATCCTACTGGATATGAAATAGTTCATCCAAAAGAGTATTATCATATATCCTACAGCAATATTTAATGTGCTTTCATTCTTTTTCAGAAATTTCATAATTCACGAAATATTTCAAATTTATTTTAATTAAACTAAGTTCGTTAAGTTTTTATTTAAAAAATTCATAGTATCTTCAGTAACACGACTGTAATTCAATATTTGATTAGCTCAATTAAAGTTTAAAACTAGACTCTATCAACTAGGGCAACACGCTGGATTTGCTCTATTGAATAACAACAAAATAAAACTATAAAATATATAACTTATGCCTTGAATGATAAATTCAGCAATGCAGCCTTATTTTTCCTGACTTTTAAACTTTTCTTCATATATACATAGATTATAAACTAATTAGTTATATACACCACTAAAGGTAAATAGCCATATTAACAATAGATAACTATATTTTATTAAAAAACAATGCTACAGTCACATTGATATTATAATTGGTCAGCCAATTTCAAGGGATTTATAATAAGCATTAATTAAACAATTCAAAAAGACGATTTTTTTTTCCTCTTCAAAGTATTAAGGTATGCAAAAGTTTATCAAAATATTAAGCTATGCAAAGTAGAAAGCCATTATCAAAAATAGTTTATATCTACATACTAATTCTGCTCTTTAGGAGACTGGATTGTTGAATGTCGAACAAACAGTCACTTGACTGGAGGAATGAGAGCTCTGTACAGAGTTACCGACTGCCCAAAAAATCGACAGAAGAGACAAGTCTACAACAGCCTGAACGAAATAGCAAGTCGAGTCGAGTATTATGACGAAAGTCCGAAACCAAAGGACAGAATGAATGAAAACATCCGGAAACCTATCCAAGAACCGAAGAAGAAAGTCTTTCCAGGACGCAGTGGGAAAGTTAGAGAATACTTTGTGGCTGCTTTCGAAGAAGAATGGGAATATGCGCCAAAGGATCGGCATTTGGTTCTGGGAGGAAGTCTCATGGACAGCGAGTAAGTTCTTACTTATATTTTTAAGTTGTGCAACTACTTTTAACAGCTTATATCTGACCAAAACAGACATGCATTGAGAAGGTAGAGAGAAAGTATTCCATCCAAATAAATATAAAACTTTAACTACAATAATTGTTTGTCTTAAGAGACGCTAATTTGGCTAATTGGATTTATTTTTCTATCTTCAATACTAAGAAAGTTATAGAGAAATGAAAATTTCAATCCCCTCCCCTGGTCATTACCACCGCTTTTGTGTTATATGGGCCATTACGATCTCAGTCGAGATCTTTACATTTCTAACAAAATATCCCAAGCCAGTTAAAGTCCAAAGAAACTTACTCTAGTTTTCCTGTTTACAAGATAACATGGGTAAAGCGTTATACGCTTATGAGCTTTTAAAGGAAGGGTGGTTTTGAGTTCTAGGGACCATAATCGGTAAAGAGTTGAAGAAATTTTCCCCGAAGTCTTGTCAAGAGAAACATTGCAATAGGTTGTCTTCCTGTAGGAATCTACCTGAAAAAATGTCAATATTATAATACGTAGTTACAGCAGAAAAATAAATTTAGACATAAGAGAAAACAAATAATTTGGACATAAGTATAATTCTTATAAGAAAAAACAAAGAGATGCAAATAATAAATGAAATATTGCAGATAGTAATCATAAATAAATTGCAAAGATGAATATTATTCATCAAACAATAACTGAAAACTCAAAGAACAATAGCCTTTGCAATGTGAATGATATATAATAAAACACAGAAATGTACAGCTACTAATATGAAACTTTAAACATAATTATTTTCTAATTATTTGTATGAAATATGTATTTATTATAAGTGATGACAACACAACTTTATTCATCACTTATAATAAACGCATATTTACGTAAACAGATATTTATTCAGTGCAATATTTCAATACTTTTATTTTAAATATTCAAATATTTAAAATAAGAGGATGCTATTTTTTTTACCCAGCATTTATTCAAAAACAATAGATAAATTTATTGTGCACATCAAATGATATTAATTTGCAATGTAATCACACATCATGCATTACTCAAAAATCAATATTCTTAACAATCAAAAAGATATTCTTCTATAAAATAAATAATACATATATTTGAAGGGAAAAATTTTAATATTTGTTAGTTTTTTCTCTTCTCATTCTTCAATATAGTCAGTATAGAATGAATTTTAATTAAAGAATTAGGGAAAGTAATAAGTATATATTCTTGCAATATTACACAATAGCTAAAATTCTTCTGCATTTAACATGTTGTACTGCAAAAAAAAGATAATATAATTTTTCTGTTGCCTTTCATGTTTATTCTTACTGTGTTATGTTCTTTCTGTCCTCTTTTGAAACCTTAGTTTATACATTGTAAGCATTTTTTGAAAAGGTCTTTCGCATGTGATTATTATAAACCGTATGCATTAAAAATTGAAATAACAATTCTTGCTAAAGAACAGTAAAAATTAATTTTTAAAGTTTTTGCGCAATATATACATAAAAATGCATAAGATGTTTTTGAAATATATTATGTTGATGCTAAGTATATTTTTGGCATTTTAGGGAGAGCAAGACTTTTGTAGAACGAGGCAACCAACGAATCGGCACTCGCTACAAAAAAGCTCTCTTCCGAGAATTCACAGACGCTTCTTTCACAACCAGAAAGTGCGAAACACCACAATCTCGCCATCTTGGCGTTTTGGGGCCAATGATCAAAGCCGAAGTTGGCGACTTACTTAGAGTAACATTCAGAAACATGGCATCAAGACCTTACTCCTTCCATCCACATGGAATCTTGCATCACCAAGATAAAAACCACAAGCATCCTGGAACTGATGAGGATCCTGTTTATCCAGGCAACTTAATGGTCTACGAATGGCTTGTACCAGAAAATTCCGGACCTGGACCGAATGGATTCAACTGCACACCTTGGGCATACTATTCAGCAGTAGACCCCGTGAAGGACACTAATGCCGGACTTATTGGACCTATGATAATATGTCGTCCAGGCATTTTGACAGAGGATGGTAATTATTTTTTAACAATAACGCTACTACAGTGATACATATTTTAAAAGAAAGTTTTTAACTACTTTGATTATAAATGTAGGACGGTGTCTAGGAGCGCGTAAGTGAATTTTGAAAAAGAAATAATAATTACCGAGTTAAACAAACAACTAATTTATTAAGATTAAACAGAATTAAACATTTCAATATTTACAATATAAGATTATTTGCAGAAAGGGAATAAGATAGTTTAAATAAAGAGTATGGTTCACCTGTGAGATGGGGATGCTAAAAACATGGTCAAGGCCTAAAGAGGGTTTACTTTCGTTTTTTCTTTTAAAGCGAAGCACATAAGAAGCTTCATGAGTTCTCACACGCCCATTACCTGCATACAAATCGAATGTTCATCTTTCAGACGTTTTAAGGCACTTGACGTCCTGTGCGCGCTAATTTATCTCATTGGATATAAAAATTCATCTAGATCTGATTTAACTTGATTGGTGTCGCCATGTCTTACAACCGAAATTACTAAACATTTTAATTAACTATTATCCCTTAATTGAAACAAGTTTACTTTTCCTAATATTATTTTCTACATAAATGTATCACGACTGTGTCTGTAGGAATTTAGTTTACAATATTAAATATTGACCCTCTTTACTCAAATTCATAAATATTGTCTTATAGACAGAAAGAATACGATAATGCATACAGAAAGAAAAGAGAAAATTTTCAAAGTATATTACGGAACGATATATTTCATCAATCTTTAATTGTAAATGGGGCCATCAATAGAAATATAAAATGCTCAGAAGTAGTGTATAAATTAATTGTACACGAACAAAATTCTCAGTTACTTGATGAACTTTATCAACAGTAACTAGCAATCTTTCCCTAAAGTTTTACCTAATTCAATAACTCTTTCATCTCAGTGCATTTTAACGCATTAGTCATGGGATAAATAGATCATAATTTTAATTTGCCCTTAGAAAAAGAATCCCAAGTATGTCAAATATGTGATAGTCATGGCATACGGTCAAGTCTATTGCGTTCAATTTAACGATGGCAGTAAATAATGTTTAAATAATTTCTAACATATGTGATGAAATAACAACTTAGCTCTACAACCATTATTGCTTGCGAATTGTGTAAATACTTTAAAAGAAACAAGTTTCAAGAAAATATCGCGTAAAAATCTTTCATACATGCTACAATTCAACCGAACGAATGCAATGTATAATTCTACTATTTTGATATTCCATTCCACTTCCTATGTTGATCCACCCTTTCTGCTCTGGAATTAAGGGAGAGTCATCATTGATAAGCTGGTAATCCTATGTTCTATAGATTATTATACTCCCAGGTATTTAGCATATCAGAACGTATAATCTCGTAAGTGAATGTATCTTCATCAAACTCTACCTCTTTAGTTGTAGCACTTGCAGACTTTCAGTTCTGCACAAAATACATTTCGATCTCCTCCCTCTATTTTCAACTGAACTTCAGACGAATATATTAGAATCACTCTGTGTATAACAGATAAATGATAAAAATGCAATAATCCGAACATAAACTCACTTAACGGTCGCAATGCTTTTCATGACATTCTTTCCATAATTTCCACTGATTTCCACTTGCGGTTTATATGTATATATAAACAATTTTTTAAGTAGAGGCCAAAGAGAGAGAGACACTTTCGAATTTTAAATTTCGCTTTTATTCCATCCCGGGAGGCAAAAATTATGGACAAGAAGCGAGGGCGAACTTATGCCTGTTCATAAATGATACAAGAGCAGAAGGCAGCGAAATACGACAGAAAATATTTTTCCCAAGTTATTTATACTATGATTTTCTGATTGGATTTCTTTACACGTGTCGATTTGGACAAGGAAAATTTAAATATCTTTTATAAGAATTTATTTAGGTTAGCGGAGTTTTTATTCCTTCACTCGGAACGTGTAAATCGCTGATTTAAACATTTTTTACAACGCTTCTGTTCGATTAATTAAATGAAAAAGGTGTAATTGGATCAGGAAATAAGAGAATATTTTAGAAGGAAGTTAATATGGGCTGAATTAAGATAAAATGTTGGAAATTAATTAGGGTTTAATTTAGATTTTAAAATATCATTACATAGCGTGTGTGTGTGCGTGTGTGTTTACTGTAGATTCGCAGTAATTCGGTTGACATCAGACCAAAAATAATAGAATTAAAAGAAATAAAAAAAAAATTAGAATATCCAAACGACAAATTTTTCAAGATTATAAAATTATATAATAGTTTCAAACTATGCAGAAAAAAATATTATATACTAGCCGCCTTTGGCGACCAGCCGGTTCGCCAGTATTACCGCTTGCTACAATTTTCAATTAAATATTTTAAGTAACTAGTCTCTTAAAGGATTCTCAAACAAAACATTTTTAATCTTCAAATTTTGATAGCCACATCAAACTTATACTGTTTAGATCGTTTCGTTCAATTTACTATATATATTTTGCTAATTTGTTGTCATTTCCGGCAAAACTTCAACTTTAATTTAAAATGTAAATGATGAAATTGCAATTAATATTAAGATATTTTTTAATAAAACCAAGCGTTTTATTTTATTTATCATCATAATTGTTATTTATTAATTATTATTATTATTTAATGTGAGTATTGCAAACAGAATCGCTCGGTATTTAAGTATTATGTAAACTACAAAATATTTTTCATCATTTATGTAATATCTCAAACAATAATTAAACAAAAATTTCTGAGATTCAGCATAAAATTCAGTTTTTAGTTTTGCTTTCAAAAGGATTGAAATGAAATCAATAATGATATTTTGTTCCGGCCTATAAATATATTTCAAAAATTATAAAGTCTAAATTTAATGCAGTAAGGTATCATATTGTGAGAAATATTCTGGACACACGAAATTTTAAATAAATGAATGAATGTTTCTATTTTCCACGATCAACTAAGACTTATTTATGAAGTTTTAAATGTTAAAAATTTAGAAAAACTCAACATTTTCATAATCTTAAGCCAATTAATCTTGAGAAACCTGCGCGCTGATTGGCGTATTTTCTTTGAAGCGATCGATGGAAAATCTAAAATTATCCTTTTTTTTATTGAATTGTGATATTCAAATTTTCATAAATCAGTCAGTTTAAGTGATTGGAAATTAACTCTTAAAAGTCATGGATTTAGTTGACTGGAAATTAACTCTACGACCACCATAAAATCTGTGCTTTCTCTTGTGGTGTATGCATTCTCCTTAATATCCGCTCGAATAAAACATCACATACAAAAGTACTACATAGAACAAACACATCAAAAGTAAACATGACATTTCAATAGTTGCCAAAAACAAAAGAGAGAAAAATGCAATTAATAAGCAGACGATATTTAGAAAAGTACAGATATTTAGACTGGAAAATGAAATTATCTGAAATTAAAAACATGCGCAGACGATATTTACAAAGTAAAAATATTCAAACCTGAAAAGGAAAATATATGATTTATTCCATCAATAAATGCCATAAGTTTGTTTATATCTTCATTATTTTATGAGTCATTAAACATCAAAATGGGTCCGGGACTAAATAAACACCCTGTATAGAGAGTGTAAAAGATCATAAAATAATTTTTCTTGAATTTATTTTTTAGAAAAAATAATATTTCATATTTGTTTCATTTTCTACAGACACTTGTCGGAAATTATATTTTTGCAGGTTTCATTTCCAAAAAGATTTCATTCATTTTTAGTTGGAGCTTTAATCAATGTGATGGCAACACTTTGAAAAAAGCTAATTTTTTCCCATGAATACGAAACGTGCGTAATCTTAATTTTTATTTTTTACGAAAACAATTATTGAAAAACATAGTTAAAATATTTATTTAAAAATTCATTAAAAATAGAAATTTAATTTTATGATTAAAACATTAGTATCATTTAAAAGATAAATTTTTGATCTTTAACTTCATGTGAAAATCTTTTTTGTGCTGTAATATTTTCGGAAGTTATAGCAGAAACACGTCAAAATTTCGCTTAATTTTTTAATAAATAAAATTCTAGTTAAAAATTCGAAAAAATAACCCCCAGGTGCACATTCCCGGCCTCCAAGGTATACACGTGCCAAATTTGGTAGCTGTAGGTTGAATGGTCTGGTCTGTAGAGCGCCAACACACACACACACATTGAGCTTTATTATAAGTATAGATTACAAACGTTATAAAATACGATTCAATAACCTTAAGCCATTACATGAAAACGAGTAGTGACAAGGCGTTATGTTGTGCTAAAGACATTAAACATCTGCATGTAATGGCTTGTCTTCCTATTAAAACTACCACTTTTGAAAACGCCTGACTGTAAGAGTCCAGATTATTACAATATCTATATCATCATTGTTAAATTTGAAATGTTTATTTCAAAAATGTAACACAAAAATTCTATCTTTAGAACAAATTAAGGGCTTCTAGTTGTTAAAGAATCTTTCTGGCTAAATCAAAATGATGACTAAAAATACGATTAGAAAATAAAGCATGTTTCTTTTTTCAGAAAATATATTGGTGTTGATTTTTAATAGGAAGAAACTTTACATTTTGATCAGTTTTTATCACATTTATACAATTTTTTTTCTTGGTGAGCAGATGGTAAAATACTTTATGAAAAATATTGAAATATATTAATTTGTAGTTATACATTCTTACCAGAGCGTCATATGCTATGACTCAAAACTCGAAATAAGGTTTGATAAAAATATATTGAGGACACGAAACCTTCCTTAGAGACTGACCTTTCGAATTTTAAACATTTATAAGAGAAAAAAAAAATAGAAAAATAATTTGAGCTTCAGGATTAACAGAAAAATTTTTGCATAGACATTTTTAATTCAATTATGTTTTATCTTATTTATGAAGACTAAAGTCCCATTTTTCTTTAAAAGACAGAATGTTTGGACAGAAATAAAATTAACAAAATATTTCCTATTGAAACAGTGGAAGTAATTTTCCCAAAATATTCTCTGAAGAAGTTTACCCACAACCACATAAAACTGCTGACTTATTGTAAAGCCACGAATATCTTTCATGGTATTAGCGGACAATAGTTATAAAATTTAGATCTTTGACGTGAATCTAACATTTTTACTGAATCGGTCGTGAGAATATGTATTTTTTACACCTTTCTTTTTCCAAAGAAGAAAATTTGACAAGAAACTACAGCTATAATCACAAAATCACATAACCAATTTTCATTGATTTAAATTATTGTGTTTGCATGTATGCGAAAATATAGATAGATAGGCGACCAACAATTTGACATATTTTACTCAAAATTTGATAATTATCTACCTTATAGACCAAGTTTCATTTATTTAGCTCTACGTTTCGTAGTTATCGAGTTTACGTGTACTTGAACAGATATACTTCATCTGAATGGATTTTATCCAAAATCCTCATCAAAAATCTACAAATTTGATTTAAAGTCCATTAAACAAATTTATTTTGCCAACTTCAGAGCATTTTTTAATTATCGTATTCTTAGACAGACAGTCATTTTTCAAACTCAGGTCAATTTCAAGGAAGGTCTGAAACAGGGAGTGGCGCAGCATGGCCAGATGTGGCCCTTGTGCCATTAAACCTAAAATAACAAACGGGGAGATTAGTCAAAATCTCAAGTTCGAATTTTTTTATGATTGAAATGCTTTTTTCGTCTATATTTCGAATGTGAAAAAAATAAAAAGATTTTTTTTGACGCAAAAGTTTTTAAAATTCTGCTCTATACTAATTATTAACTAAAATTTAAAAAATGTATACTACGTTTATTGTTACAGGAGCAAGATCTGATGCGCAGCACGAGTTCGTCGTATTATACACCATCCTGGATGAAAATGAAAGTTGGTATATTCAAGAAAATGTGATGAGATATGCTTATCAACCTTCCTCTGTTGATTACCAGAACAGAGATTTCAGGACCAGCAATAGAATGCATGGTAAGAAATCAATCTCAGTTTTTATTAACTATATTAACCAAAATTTACGTATTAAAACTAATATTTCGCATAATTGGAAAGAACATTCCAATTTAGCTGATGTTAGAAAATATTTAGTGCATAGACAATTAATATTGGTTTGGATTGTGTATTGGTAAGATGTGGATCTCGCATGCTTCATTTACGAGGTTTGATTCCTAGTTAAAAATAGATTGGACTTTTTGAATCCAAGAATCGTCTGAGTCATGTTATATAATTATATAACAGGTCAATGAGCTCTTGAATATCTGTTTGGCTCTTCATTGCTTTCGGCAACATCAAATTCTTGGCTTAGCTTTAACTTCAAGAGAAAATGCCTCATTAGTTTTGACAGATGAACCGTGTTCAAAAATTCGGAGAAAATAACCACCGATAGCGAAATCGCAGCTAACGAATGACTAAATACAGATTTTAGGTAAACATTATGCTTTGAGATAACAAATAAACCTCTTTAAAGATCGGGGAAAAATTGTTAAAAATAGGAAAAAATTTAACAAAGGATCAATAGACAAAACTAATGAAAGGGTAGCGATTTTATTTTTAAATTTCCTCCAGCGTACTTTACCAGCAAATGTGTCTGTTAATTTAAGAATAGAGAGAGTTTTTCGTTTTTATTTTCGCTCATACCATCAAAGGCATTTATATATTATTTATAAAACTTTAAAATAAAATTCTTTTTAAAACTTCCTACAATTACCTTAAGTGCTAAACTACAAATATTATCTTTTATTTTTCTACTAATTTTTGCAAAGTGTATCCATTCAAAAGTGGCTAACTAATCCACAGTAGAGTGTTAAGAAAGGAAAATTAGGAATAAACTTTTAACATAGCTGGAAGTTTTTGTATTTATTCAGACAGAAGTTAGGTTATACGATTAATAATTGATTTGAAAAAGAGAATTCCAATCTAAGACATTTTTTTTACTTCTTTTTGTATTAAAAGGCTGATAGTATATAGAATGCCTAAGCAATATTTAGACCACTCTACATGTAGAAGCATATTATAAAATATTTTGCACATTTTCTTAGTATCCTGTGCAATCCTAATGAATAAACCGACAAAAAAAATGGCATTTTTAATGTATGACAAGGCGGCTTGAAAACCCAAGGGATACTCGGTTTTTATATCAGACTTAAATCAGAAGTGATCAAATATACTAATTTCAATTTTTAAAGAATGCCTGATTTTATGCTCGCAGAAATGTACAGAATACCGGCATAGTTAATCTAGGCATTCTGTAGAATGTCTAGATTAACTATGAAATAATTTATGAAAAGATTAAATTTCCCTCATTACCTTGACATACTATGTAATAACAAATGATAAACCGGCGAATCATAATATAAATAACCGATATGTTTCCAATATCATCTCAATCTATACTTTTTTTGAACAGAATTTGTCATTCATAAAATGCATGGGTATTCTATAAATGTCTGGGAAATTCTAAAACATATTCAAATAATTCCCATACTTCATACTTTGCCTAAGCATATTTTTCTATAGAATGTCGGCGTTACAAACATTGTCAGTAATTTCTATTATATAATCATCCATCACCGTCTGTAACACTGGAAAGTTTAAAAATATCCCCGACCCTTTCATCTACGTCATTATCTCCTGTGTAAATATAAACTTCTCATTTTAGGTGTCAAATTACTCAGAGAAGTATTTTTTTATGTTTAAAGTGACTCATTTATTTGTATATGAGTAAAGTCAAACATAAATAAAAATTAATTATGGTATCATAAGCATCACATTTTATTTACATTATTTTATGGGGAATTGTAAGAAAAGTCAATGAGCCGAGGTCTGCAATTCTTACTACGCTGATTCATTATATTCTTTTCTCGAGTCTATGTTGAAGTTATTGCTAATACTTTCTGAAGGTATTTTTTAAATTTTGTATTTGGCATTGCTTTTTTTCTTTTTCTGTGGATCCCTATTTTCCCAATCCATCTTTAGTGATTAATTTTGATTGAAAGTTTATAAAGTCTCTTAACTCATAAAATTTGTAATTTATTTTGCCCGAGCAGTGTTCTTTATTCACATTTAAAGTGTACTACAAATTATAATTTTTTTTTATTCCTTAAACACACTATCAGTGTGAGTAGATACATCTTATTCTACTACAACTTTTATTAATTAAATTTTAACAACAAGATCTGAGATACTATAAACAGGATAACAGCCCATCTGGATGCGAACATTGTTTAGTATATAATATACAAAGAATTCTTTCTTTGCTCTAAAATACTAGGCATCATTATATATTATATATATATATATATATATATATATATATATATTTAATTACAATTTTACAATGAATGAAAGCATTATGAAATCATTGCAGGGATAGTTTTCGGAGCGCTTCGAATTAAATTATAACTAAAATATCTTATTCCCATCTCATTGTGAGTTAAACATATTAAAACTCCGATTTTACGTATTATAATAATTTTACTGCACTGTAATTTATTTCCAGCTGTCAATGGTCGTATTTACGGTACCCTCGAAGGACTGGTTGCCAAAAACGGCACAAAGACGGCGTGGTATCTCCTCGGCATGGGAAGCGAAGATGACCTTCACACAGCCCATTTTCATGGACAGACCTTCCTTATTCGATCGGACACGGTCCGTCGGGGAGATGTGGTCGATCTCTTCCCCGGATATTTCGAAACTGTTGAGATGATGAACGACAATCCGGGGACATGGATTCTTCATTGCCACGTAGATGACCACATGAGATATGGAATGGCGGTCACTTTTACAGTCACTCCATGAATAACAACATCGATAAGGTAATGTTACCCTAAAAATAGAGATTTGTGAAAAATGAGAAAGTGCAATAAACGTTAAAGTATGGGAAATAAAGGATTTATTTTGATTGATTGATTCATTCATTCTTTTCTTACATTGAAAAGTTATGTTGACTGTTATACACACACATACACATTATTGGCGCTTACATACACATATTGGCGCAAATTATATACACATATGTGTATGTAATATTACATACGCTTATTACATACACATTATTGGCGCTTTTATTTCCAAGTATAGCTATCATATGAATCTGCGGAAGCTATTTTATGATCAACATGAACTGCGCGGTATTTTAGTTAAATCAAATATATATATATTTAAAAACAAGCTTTAACAGGAACATTTGGAATAAGAATATATTCACCAATGTTTAAAATAATTGGTGAAATCAAAGACACAATCCCTCTGTCCCAAACATTGGCCCGATAAGCTCACTTTTATTTCATATGAATATTCTTGATCCCTAGGTATGTCATAATAATTGCCTGCCCCCATTATATCATAATAAAAATATTTAGAGAGATATCGTAAAATAAAACCTTGACACAGATCAACAATTGGTTCGATTTCCCTTATTGTGTTAGCCAGAGCAGTATAACTAATCAATTAAAATCCGACTGGCAAATATAATTTTAAATAATATTTTCGCGTATTATAATAATAGGAAGCAACTCAAATTTTTTTGAAGTTACTAAATTAATGACATTGATACGATGGGCGATTAGCTAATTGAAGAAGACTGCTAGAAATTATTTAGCTTGAAAGTCTAAAAATCAAAAAAAGCAAACTGCAACCTTTATGTACATTCTTTTCGTTTGAATCGTTGCCAATCGCTGATGATGAAACATGTGCAGTCGGGCTCGAATCACTTGAGATCATGGCAGGAAAAATTAAAAAGCAGAGAGACTTTCCACACCTTGGATTCAAAATTAAGTTTCGTTTATAATTTTACAAAAATAACCAATATAAATTCCATTTTCACAAGCATGAAACATGGCAATTAAAAAAAAAACTCTGTAGTAAATTACAGATTTAAAATATGTGGTAAAGTTATTTATTAAATTAATTAATTAAAACTCTGTGGTAAAGTACAGAAATTTCACTACCAGAATTATTTTTATATGTTTACAACAATTTCTCGTTGCCATATTCAATATCATTACATTTCTTCAACATCGCGATGTATTAGTTTGCTGAGATAAGTTTAGGAAGATCATAATTAATTCGTACTATTCGAAATTGAAGAGAACCAAAATAAAAATTCGGATAAAAAAATTGTATTCTTTTGATACTTTTTTAGGAAAGGAACGTTAATATCTTACTTTTCAAAAGTAAAATAAAATAAAACATTAATTAAAGAATTCACAGATTCATCATGTGAGTAAAAAAAAAAAAAAAAAGTAAATGATTTTTGAATCGGACAGTACATAAGCAACGACGTTTCAGCGCCGCAATTCCAAGGTGAGAAGAATTTTCATAAAATCAAAATTAATTTGAAATTTTCAGCAACAAACAAATTTCTTTGATTATTTTATTGGTGAGAGAAATGCTCTGTTATGTCTTTTGGTTACAAACAAAAATTAAAAGATCTTTCTTCTCAAAAGTACTTTTGGATATCAAAAGCGGCCACAGAAAACAAAAACGGAAAATAAGTTTTATCTTTGTGTCACCCGGTAGTTGATGCCCTGTTTGATTGTGACTTTCTTACTTTACCTACACGATTCCTGTTATTTCGAATACAAAAAGGAATAAAAAGAATTCTCAGATTGTTAGAACGTGACAGAAGATTAGCAGAAACGTACAGAAAGCAAGAAGATAAAACATGTTTAGTTTCCTTATTGCACAAGAGATGGCGCCTTGTGATTTTGATTTTCTTTCTTTTTAATTGTAATATTTCTCTCGAATACAAAGTGAAATAATTTAAATATTTTTATAACTTTATTTACTTTGAAAGACATTTTAAATATTCCCAACTAAATTTGAAATTGAAAACCTTCTTTGAAAAAAAATTTTGGTCCCTTAAATTATAATTTCATTCAATAAATGACAAAAATATTATTATTTGCTGCCCACATTTTAGGGTTTTCATAATGTAATGCGAATACTATTCCATATGTTTTAGTTTTACTTATCGCAAATGAATTTAAATGAAACAATTTTATTAAATAAACACTGATAAAAATTCGTCATTCTGAATTTTCAATTATTAGAACACTTGGATCAACTGAATATTAAAAGAATTTTTATTTTTAATCTGCTAATCAAATGTAGATGGCAGCACAAGCTCAATTTTTAAAAAATATTTCTAAAGAAATGTATTTTCCCAAATCTCACAGAAAAGTGAGCTGAATTTTTTATTATAATATTTCGATAGAATTGTATAATTTATTTAACTCTCAGCAAGGAAATTTTATTTTCAAAAACCGAAATAATTCTCTATCGTAATCCTTTAAAAATACTTCCTTCTAAAATACAGCTGAAATATATCTGTAAATTGTTATATTTATATAAATCAAATCGACAATATCTCTATGAATATAAAGCTTATAAAGAATCAGAAGAATTTTGTGTTTCCAAGAATTTTGTGTTTATTATTTATACATCAAATCTGTTGTTTCCACAATAAAACTTAGTCCCACATGGTCTAGTGGTTAGGATACCTGGCTCTCACCCAGGAGGCCCGGGTTCGATTCCCGGTGTGGGAAGAATATTTTATTTTTCATTCAGTATTCATTTTGCAAATTATCATTATTTTACAAAGAGCTTTCTCACAACACTTTGTTTTTAATCTTAAAGCAATTATCTTCCTCATTTATTCCTTTACTTCAAAAATGACAGATTTAGAAAAGAAATATTGCAATTATTTTTAAACTTTTCAAAGAATATCTGAAAACACTAATTTATCATTGCTCCAGAAACGCATGGAACATTTCTAAACCATCAAATGATTTAAATACAGACCATTTTTAAAAAGAATAAAAATCACTGAGTATTATAGCTGATTACCCGAAAAAAAAACCTTGTTTAAAATGGAATAAATTTCTTTTTACATTTTTTATGAATATTATTACAAGATTCTTAATATTTTACATTTCTTTTTTATTTAGGTTAAGATATAATTGTAACTTGTTTAAGCAATAGATTTAATTAAATTTAGTGTTGTTTCTTCCAATCACTAAAAAGAAGGTAGCTTTAAAAACCTTTATATTGAGCTTTCGCAAGTATCCATTGATTTAAAAAGTCATTTCAACATCTTAAAATTGAAATCATTGATTGAATAGCTTTACTCTAAAATAAAGACGTCTAAGTTGAATGCTAACAAGAGCTAGATAGAAAAAGCCTAATTTCATTATGGGCCCAAAAAAAATTTTATGGAAACTCAGGTCAATTTCGAATACGCAGTACATAAAAAGAATAGGAACAATAGTGAAATTAGCATTTTGTTCCTGGCATTTAACATGTTTTCTCTGCTTCCATCTTTCCTACTTCGAAAAATGTCAGTAATGATTAATTTCAAAATTGATCCAAGGTGAATGTCAATCATTCTCTAGCTGACAGGAAACACTAACAAGTAAAAACAATTTATCGCATCGATAAGCAAATCCAAATATGGAAATAATTTCATGTGCCGATTTCCGAATATTTTCAAACCTGGCTAGTAAATATTCATAAAATTCGGATTTCTCAACTCACAGAGTTTTTGGTTTGAAATTTTGATCACTCTGAACGATATAACTCAATCAATAATTGAACGTTGGTGAAAGTTATAATTCATTAACTACAATGATATGTAAATAATTATTTTAGAAAAATAAATTAAAATATATTTACTTAAAATTTTGATACATACTGTAATGTTTTCAGGATCTCATAGATATTCGTTTTAGATCCAGTTTGGCTCCTTGTTGCAAAATATTTTATTTAATCAGTGGTATAGCACAAGTAAATGTAGCTTGAATAAATAGCTATTTTTTCGTCTTTCCTCGGCTTTCCAATCGGGGGGGGGGCATTATTTTATTTTTATAACACTCATGTAAATCGGTTCATATTAAAGAGATACAGACGACTTATAATAGAGGCTTGTTTCACGGTGTGCCGTGTCAAAAAAGGGAGTGAGAAGCATACAGTATGGTGGTTGGTTCTCGCCATCCAGGTGAATATAGTAATGGTGTGGGGTCAAGTCACCTCCTGCCGATGATGGGACATACCTTCTACGGGAGCTGGTAAACTGCGGTCGTTGCTTATTTTGAGCATTTAAACCATAGTTCCCGCCTATAGCTATTACAACAGTCCGATTATCCAATCTATGTCTTCGGATTGATAGGGGTGGCTCAAGTTTGCTTATAATATTAAAAAGTTTTTCTCGAATATTAATTTTTTTAAGATATTTAGATGAATTTCAAATTTCAAAATTGTTTAAAAATAATTTGATATGAAAAAATTTCATTTGAACATTTTGCAGTGTATAATTAAAAACAAAGGTCAAGAATTTTATTTTCAAATCTGGTTTTGCAAGTTTTTTAATATTAAAAAAATATACTTTATTTTGTTTGATTAACATCTGTCTGCTTTCGAAATAACAGGAATATTTATTTAAGAAAAACGTCATGAGGTTGTGCGTGGATGTATAGTGAGGGAGACACCCCCGTTTCTTGACTTCTACACCAAACCAACGGAAGACTGCTCGATTTCAATAGATTTAATAAACACCGGGCCATCGTTTAGGGCGAAAAAATGAGTAGATTGCTACTCCAAATCACTCTAAACTGGATACATGTGCTAAATTCTATATTAATTTACAACCATTGTAACAAATTAATATAAAATTGTTTTAAAAAAACAAGAGGTAAAATTTAAACAGTAGAAACTCTTTCTATGCAGAGGATACTGACGCTCTTTAATTCTTTCATATGAGATTATAGCAGTGTTAAATGGTAGCTATTATAATCCAACTTAAAATTTAAAACTGCTACAGATTATGATCGAATATGCTCAAGATAAAAAGATAGATTTATATTTGGACCTTATTGTCTTTTCTCAATTGAAAAGTCCTCTGGAGTATTCGCTCTCAATACTACCACAAAATAACATATTTTGTATTTAGACTTGTAGGGGAAAATATCGAGTACGCACTTTGAACTTTTGATCCAAAATTGGATACATATGAAAAATTTTGGTCTGAAGATTACATACCGCATTTCATTTACCTAGCTTACTACGTATACGAGTAATCACTTTTACATATATGCAAATAAATACACATGCAATTCAAAATTCTGAAAGATGCAATTCAAGACTGTTCTTACTTTCCTAATACGCAATTTAGTGCTTTTCTAATATATATATATATATATATATATAAAGACATTAGCAGTTCATGTTACAAACACATGGACGAAGAATTTCATTTAAAATTTGAGACATATGTACTTTTATTTTAGGGTAAAACTCGCATTTCAAATATCTTTCGATTGCCAAGTTTCTTTTCATTCAGTTTTTTGTTTGTTTGTTTTGTTCTACGAATATAATACCATTTTTTTTTAACCTTTAAATAAACCTAAAAAAACTGAGATTTATCAAAATTGATTCTATAAAAGTTTTTATGATAATTAAAATACCTTCTCTTTGCTTACTTCGAATATAAGAACGAAAAAGAAAGGTGGGGGCGGCGGATATTAGACCTTAAATAATAAAAATTCATCGTGAATAATCAATTTTCCGCATGGAATCTCCACATCATCAAATAATCGCCATAACTGATGTTAGCTGAAAATTGTGCAATTCTTCATAATGAAAGTTATGTGTACCACTGAGGATATTTTAAACATCGGTATTTAAAGAAAGTATTATCTCTTTTTTTAATTAATTTCATAACGTATCATAATCTCATCACTTATAATGTGACTAATTAACTAAGCATATTCTTTTTGGTGCAAGGTAATTAAGAATCAGTAAGATTTATTTCTCAATTTAAAATGCCACAGTGACATTTATTATTTCAAAATACTTAGTCTAAATGATATTAATTACGTTTTCAACAATTTTTTCATTTACTCCTAGCACTAGAAAAAGTGCTGCAATTGTATATATTACACTATCGATAAATATCAGATCTATTTCTTTTTTTCTTTTGTATCATCACCAGATTCTACACTGACTCTTTCAAACAAAGATTGGCGACATTTTCGATCTCACTCGCACAGCCTGAAATCGTGGCAACCCTGTCAGAGCGGGGACAAAGGAAGTGACTTACACGATGCCTGTGGGGGAGGGAGACATTTTAAACGCGGAGGAAGGGGGAGGGGAACGACACTCTCTCCAACTGAGCTAACATGTTCCCCGAATGGGAATCATGCTGCACTTGTTCCCAGGTGTCCAAATATATTGCTGAGTGCTAGATTTAGCGATAAGGGCGAAGTATATATATAATACATCCACCCTCAAGTTTCAGTTATCTGATATTTTATAAAAATAAAATATTTATTTACCAAAGCAAATAAGTAGCAAAATTTCACGATTCCATTATAAAATTACTGTAAAGAAAACTTTTAAATACAAGCGATAGTTTATATTAGTTTTGAAGCTTAAATTTAAATTATCCGTTTCCTTCATTTTTACCATAAAAATATTATTTACTGAAGAAAAGCATCATTGCGGTTTCAATAAAAGTATAAATATTGAAAGTATAATATTCACAATACGTAAATACATATGTAAAAAAATTTCCTAATAGCCAAGAGTTATTTCAGTTTTTTTTTTTAAGACATCTGGGTTTGCAAAAGATCATACCCATTTTAGTTTAGCAGATCTGTGTATTTTCATGAAAGCTGTGTTAAAACAAGCGGGAGTGGCTTACATGAAACATTTTCAAGTACGATTTAACAAAGTTGTTACCACTCCCCTCCCCCTCGCAAATAAATTGTGAATCTTAGGCAAAGCCGTGAAGGCCATGTGTGTTCAGATTATTTCATTTTTAGAGTCTGCACCTGTGTATTTTCTGCTTGATAGCGTAATACGTAAGTTAGAAACCCCAAGATCATGTAAATCTTAGAGATCTCCCTTTTTCTAAACAGTAATTTGATACATCAGATATTTTGTATTGATCTAATTATTTGTGTAAACAGTTTTATGTAGCAAATTTTGATAATTTGATATACCAGATACTTTGTATTGATCTAATCATTTGTATAAGCAGTTTTATTCAGCAAATTTTGATAATCCGGCAGAACATATACTTACGGGGAAGATTAAATTACTCTCCGTTTCAAGATAGTTGAAACGGAGAGTAGATAGAGAGAGAGTAGAAACGGAGATAGTTTCAGTATTTCTCACATAAAAAAATTCAGAATTTAAAAAAAATTTTAAACAAAATAATAAAAAAAAATGTTAATCACAGTTTAAATATTATATATAAATATTTAAAGACCGCTATATTTTTACAATTGATTTTTTTTAAATATATAAAAAGCAATATTTTTATAAAGTTTTTAAAAACTTATAAAAGATTTACATTTAGGAATATTAGAATAATAATTTAACATTTAATCAGTATTTTATCTGAATTTGAATCAATTCGTTTGCATGGATCTAGCCAATTAGTGAAAATATAAAATTTATATAATCAGAAAGTATGGCAAAAGTATGCATCGGTTTTTTGAGTTATTGCTTTTATATGGTGCAAAATAACTGACTGAAGGACGATCAATACTTGTCAGATTTGGCTCCAAACTAGATACAGAGTTGTACTTTAGGTGCCATATGTGTTACAAATTTTATTCGCGCAACTCTTCACTTTGATCAAGCTATTGTGTTCCTGTTCCTTGTAATCCTGAGCATAGATTTCATTCGAAATTTGACAGAAATTTACAAATTTGGTACTACTACAAAACCTACATACAAAAATTTATAAATCTAGTGCAATGCGTTTTTGAGTTCACAGAGCGGCCTACAGGCATACTTCCAAAAATGAGTTTTGCGTACTCAAAGAGATCCGAATTGTGGAGATTCGCCAAAATCTCAAGTTGGGGACTATAATACTTGTCTGTCATATATAAAAAAGTGAAAATATCATTATAAATTCTTACTGGAATATATATATATATATAATTAGCAAGAAGAATGGGCGAAGAAGCTGCAATTGTTCTATGCAGTCTGACACTCATTCTTTATTTCTTTCTAGAGAACTTTTTATAATTGGCTGATATGAGCTTCTGGTGTCCTGTATTTTCTTAATACTAGTAGGAAGCTTTCCTTGATAGGCAGACTTGTTTCCTGGATTTAGGGATGAACAGTGGAATGCCATAATGATTCTTCAATGATTGAAATATTTCTTCCAAGATGCTGTCGGTATATAGACAATTTGTATATAGTTTGTATACATATAGTTTGGTTATTACAACTTCTGATTCATCTCTAGTGAAATAGAATTCGTAATAATCGTTCACTGCAAAATAACTTTGTGCTCTAGAGGAACAGATCATCCATAATTTCGAAAGGACAGAATTTCCTGAATAAAGAAGCTATCACTAACCAATTTTTAAACTCAGCTACATTTCCGTTTGTCAATTTTTTTTTTACTTTCAGTACGAGTTACGAGAAAGTATTGTTATCATTAAATATTCTAATGCAAAATTTTAACGAAACTCTTATGCTTCAGATTTCCCCGATTGTTAAAAAACATATTTTGGGGATAATGTTTGTTTATCTGTAAACATGATAATTTAGAAAAAGCTTCAAGTTAGGCGTATGGAATTTTTATATAAACGTACGACCAAATTTGTCTATTTCTGTCAAATTTTGATTGAAATCCATTCTGAGGCAATCTATCTGTCTGACAGTTCGAATACAAATGAACACAATGACTATAAAACGTAACGACCTAGATAGATAAAATTTGATACACAGGTTTTGCATCTTAATTATAATTTTTTTTCATCAAATTTTAAATCAGTCGTAGGATTTACCGTCTGTCCCTCTGTACTTTCGCTTAAATGTAAACGAAACAATGTAAACAAAATATCTTAAATCATCGAAGTTTTGTATATGATCATGCGACTATAATTGCAGTTCTGTGTCAAATTTTAGTTTTAATTCATTGAGAAAAAAAGCGCCCAAATTGCAAAGTCTATTTTTCTGTACTTTTGTATTAGCTATACGCCAACGATTAATCGCCCAAAGAAATTGCTTTCATAGCTATTGTTAGCCAATAAGCTTGTACAGGTAGAAATCCGCATTAATTAGAAAATATACGAAAAACAGGGGGGAGACTTCTATTGTTTCTTTCCTTCTTCCTTTCTTTTTTCTTTAAGTAAATAATTTTATTACAGTAAGACAATTAGTGCTTGCAATGTGAAGGCAACCACATTGCAAGCACTAATGGCAACCGTCTCTAAAAGATATATTCTCAAAATGAATTCTGGAATGAGACCCGCTCTAGAAGCACTTTAACCGATGAATTAAGTGGACCCACATGGAATATATGAGTCGATGCTAACAGACGGCGAAGCCACTAAAAAGTGAATTTATTAACAAACATTGGAGATGACCCCTTTTCAAAATGACCGTTTCAACTCAGTCAATTCATTCTGTAAAACGGCAAATTTGACTTCATTTCCATTTATAGTTGGTACGTTGCAAACCGGCGGGGGCATTGCTTTATTGAAAATGAAGCCAAAGGAATCGTATAAATTGCAAAAGTAATTGGCGGCGTAAGATTTGCAGGAAGAGCGAGAATCAAATCGAGAATAACAATTGAGAACTATTGAATGAAGAATTGAATAAACTTGCAACGGCAGTAGAAAATGAAAATAGACTGGATCGGACTGAATAAAATCAAAGCGCAACGTTGATTGCGAAGTCTTGAGGCAAATTTCATACAACAAAATAATAATTTATTATGTTCAAATTTATTGCATTGCACTGAATTGGCCATAAGGACTTATGGAATACATAGTAATGATAAATTATTTAATTATGTTTTATGAGGTAAAAATTTAGTCACACTAATAATATTTAATTAATCAAATAAAAAATTAATTCCTAAGCTTCTTAAATTTTTAAAATAAAGTTATAAAATGCAATTTTAATTTCATTTTCTTATAAGATTTATAACTTATTCATTGATAATATAATATTTCAAGATTTAATTTTTACACCAGATAAAATAAGTAATCAGGTGAACCATTTTTGACAAATACTAGAACTTATTAAAAAATTTTTTAATTAAGATTATTATTACTAAAAATTACTATTTTTTATTTTCTGAGAAAGAATTTTCTGCAACTGTGACAGTAAATGGTAAGGTCAACAAAATTTCGATGCAATTCAAATAAATTAACTTTAAATGCATATTATAATAATAATAATATTGAAATCCTGGGAGGATCAAAATCTCAATAATATAATTATTACAAAAAATTTTGATTTTTTTTTCTACAAAATCGCATAAATTTTGATTTCATTAATTTTGATCACAGATTTTGATTTCATTAAATTCTACTCTCTAGTCTTTAGTGAAATTAAAAATGTCTTCTTTTATTCCACTTGCAAAAAAAAAAAAAAAATGTCACGTTTGTGAAAAATTTTGTATTGTTTCTATTAAAAGGTACTTAAAACTAAAGCCTATGTAATCGACGTTAACTATCTGAGAACGCAATGAGATTCAAAAAATCGAACTGCATCTTGGTTAAGATTCAAGTATTATATTCGAATATATATAGATACCCGCACAAATATTCAAATGTATAGTTAGCCGAATTTTAACTTGTTAATCTATTATGTCGAAATATTTCAATGCGAAACGATTTGAATATAAATTAATTACCGCTTTTTAAAAAGTTAAAAAATAGCAAAATGTTATACCCTTTGTAAAATCAATCAATGGCGAGTGGTCTTGTATAATCACATCGTTCATCGGCCGTTCCTCCGCCCCCTCCCCCTTTTCGGATTAACTCTGAAAATAGAGATAGTGAAATGACAAGACGTTGAACGAAACGTTTAGGGAAAAAAAATAATAATAATAAACACTGCTACTATCTAATTTTTCAGTGGACAAAATTGCTCCATGTGAAGAAAAAAGAGGACCTTTCAAAACAGGCATTGAAACACCTAGTCTAAAGAATCAGTGTCGCACATAAAAAAAGAAAAAGAAAATTCATTGCGTGCGACGCAACATTTCATAGAATGCCGCGTCACACATGATGAGCATTTTCATTTTCATAGCCACGCCGCATTGTACTGTGCAACACTATAAATATAAAATAATAAAATATATAAGCACCATCAAAAAAGGCCAATAATCTGATGAAATTATGAAATTTAGCCAATTCATACATCATACACTCAATGTCAAAAGAATGCGACTTTTCAAACAAAAATGTAGTGTCCGTCGCGGGAAATATTTCCCATTTGCAGTGGCACATAATGTATGAAAAGTTGATCTATACATTATATTCCAATGATAATGTGAATAGTTTATCACATTTTGAATCAAAATCAAATTGTCATTCTGATAAATAGATTTGAAGTGATTCCATAAGATACTTGAGCAATTTCACAGTATAACAATCACAAACACAGCGAATTCTTTCTCAACCAGCTGGAGTGGTCTCCCCATAACTTTCTCGCATACTCTCTAATAAACTTGTCATGCCAGAGGATGCCTTGCAAAGTATTGGTGTTCACTAATTACGAAATATTAACTTTTGGCGTGAATTTAATATTTTTGCTGAATCTATAATATTATCCTTGGCGAGTTATTTTTCGATTAATCCCTGGCATGTTAGTATCCAAAAATAGCATTTATGTTTCAGTATAGCATTGTTATAGTAAAATAGTATTGTTTTTTATTTTCTCAACCAATTGAAACAGAAATTTGACCCAAAAACTGTACTTGTAGTTACAAAATCATATACTAAATTTTATATAGTTAAATCACTGATTTTTTGAATTATCGCGTTTATGTGTTTCTGAAAGTATAGTCAGACAGATAGACATACCAGACATGCCGTAGCTGAATTTCGCTCAAAATTTGTGGGATGTCTGTCTACACAACAGATATTAAATCTGTGTACCGAATTTTACCTATCTAGTTCTCTCCGTTTTGCAATTAGAGCGTTAACTTTTATTCGAACAGCCTCTCAACAGATTTTACTCAAAATTTGATAGAAATCTGCAAATTTGGTTTAAAGACCGTATACCAAATTTCAGCCGTATAGCTGAAAGAATTTTTTAAAATTATCTTTGTCACAGAATAGATAGACGGAAGGACATTTTCCAAAAATGTGTTTTTCGAACCCAGAGATATCTAAAAGTGGAGATTCGACAAAATCTCTAATTCGAAATTTTTGACAGTTACTATACTTTTTCTATACTATCTATAAGAGAAAATAAAACTGCGAAAAAAAAGACAGCAGTAATTTCATTTTAACTAACTAAATCAGTCAATAACTAATTATTCGATCTTAATTATTAAGATCATAAAAACAGAAAACAATAGTTCATAATGTTAGTACAAAAATAAATTATCACTCTCGCTGACTAAAATTATACTAATTGTAAAATATGCGAAAAAGGAGAGCCGATTTGATTATGTATACTATTTTGGTTAAATACGTTCACATTAAAAATCTTGGAAAGAAATTATAAAACCACACATCTGGTGAAAGCAGAGAAATGCTGCAAGAAAGAAGGAAAAAATAAAAAAATAAAAAAGGAAAGAGGGAGATAATACAAACGACATGAAATCGGGTTTTCGCAAAATAATAGTTTTCAAGGGTTTTAGTTTTCACTGGTTCGCAGAAAATATGCAGTTTAACTATTAAATACATTCTAGCAATTCTTGGCGTTACGAACCCTTAAAAAAATCTTATTTTTGTTGTATTTTTCCGAAACGATAAACTTTTCCAAGAAAAGGCCACAATTTAAAAGTGAAACTGAAAAATAAAATCAAAGCAGATTTTGAGAAACAAAACATATGCAAATCCTCTTTCCTAAAAAAAGGTTTGAAACAAATAACAAATTCGGATGGTAATATTAAAAAGACATTTAAATCTGGGAAATGTAAAATTTATCGTCTGTTACTAATTTTTTTATTTCTTCATCTTTTGCTTTGGAATTGTTGAGAAAAAAGTTACTTTTTTTTTTTTACACTGGAATAAATTGCATTAGAAATACCAGAATTCAAAACAAAAGCAAAAAAAAAAAAAAAAAAGTGAAAAAGAATCAATTCAAGCTTGTAAAATTTTTTTTTCGTTTTCGGTCGTCTCTTGAAAGAAGGTTTTGGAAGAGTTTCCAAGAAAAAGAAATAAAGTAGCTATATTTCTTAACGATCCGAAAAAACAACCGTTTCTAACTTATTTCTTTTGAACAAAACAATGTAATCTTCAAAAATATCATCGAAGATTTTGCTGAGCTTTAATAACTTCAAAGCTCGTTTTAAGATTACAAAAAAGTAATTTTATGTTCGATATTTTCTTACTTTTAGTCATGAAATAACGCCCATTCTATTTTAAATTCGCTTCATTTGACAGCTATAAATAGAAGCATTTTTTATTTGTCTGACTGTAGAGTTTTCTTTTAAATAACTTATGAATCGTATTTCGTGAAGTAAAATTATATAAAAGAATAGATTATTTTCTCCTCGCATTTTCCTTATTACAAATAAATATAAGATATTTTACAAAAAGTATATGCCAGGATTAGAATTAGTATTGGCAAAAAACTATACAGCAACAAACAAAACAATTATGTTGATTAAGTTTTTTGACTACCTTACAGAAATAAACTAAAAAAAAAACTTATCAAAATTTAAGGGGGTAGACTCTATTAGGCACTTTTGCGAATTATTCACTTAGGGTTATAAATTGTTTCATGTAAATGTATTAAAATACAAATTCGTCACATTCTTTTTAAAAAAACTTTTTTAAAAGAAATATATTATTTATCAAAAAAAATTAAGAGAGATGTAATTTTTAAATATTCTAAGTGATTTAATTTTTAATTTTTTCCTAATTACACAATATAAATTTATTTGTTGCAAAATTGTGTATGTTTTTGTAATTCCAATTAAATGCTAATTTTTTTAGAAATATTTTATGAACACTTACTGGATTTTCATAGGAATTTTATGTTTTTCTGAACTAAAATTGACTTTTAACCAACTAAAAAAAAAACTCGAAATATAAAATGTACACCCTGTTTTCTTTTAATGCTTTTTTTATTTAATTTCTTCAAAAATCAAGACATTTGGAACATCTCAAAAATATTTAAATTTAATTGCAGTATCATTTTTTTTCTTTTTTTTCCCTCTAGGCCCTATAAATATTTGTTTTATTGAACTATACATTTTATGTCAATATTTTAGTTGAATATAAACATATATTTTTGTTATGAAACAATAAAAATATAAATTCATGTTTTCGTCCATTTTTGTTCACTTCAAATTCTACTGTCCCTTTAAAATTAGGCAGTGATTGTGCAATCAGTGACGACATAAACTGTCTTTCTTAAACTGCAATCAGTGACGTCATAAATGTCACTTTCAGAAAAAAGAATTCGAAATTTCAATATATGTGAAAATATTTAGAAAGGAAATTCACATGTGTTCTTCAAAACTATACAAATGCTTTGTAAAAATAAAGAATATTTATGTAAAATGGCGACGGATGGAAAAGCAGGTGGAATTATTCGTTGCCTTTTAAAAACATAAGATTAGGCAGTTTATTAATAATATCTCGTCATGGACAGCAGTGTTTATTTAGAGAAAATTCGTATTGTTTAATGTTTGTAGTGTTTATTTGGAGAAAATTCGTATTGTTTTGTGTTCGTAGTGTTTATTTAGATAAAATTATATGAATTCGTTTATGCAAATAAAATTCGGCATATAATATTACAGATAATGAGCTTCCTTTATATCAAACTTTTGTTTGCAGAAAAATAAAGAATATTGAGAATTTAAGAACTTTCCGAAAAACTAAAACTGGACTGACATTAATACTAATTAAAAATGAGTACTTTTATACTCCATACGTTGATAGTTTTCTTTCCCTTACAAAGCTGTTATTTTCATAAGTGTGGCATATTTAAGTGAACTGATTTTCGTAATAATAAATCAAATAATTGATATGCCTTTTATTTGATGTTTATCGAAAATTGCGTTAGCATTAAAGCGTTTTAAATCACGATTAAATATTTTATTTCCATTCATTTAGAAGACTGGTTACATTCAATTGAATTGAACAGACTAATTCCGTTTTAATAGAATTTTTCAGTCTAACATTTATTCTCTAGTCTAACTAATTCAATCTCCATTTTATGTCTTTAATTGCTAAATCGGACGAATATTAATTGCTAAATTTGAATCCTGGATCTAAATGATTTCTTTTTGAATTTGTAAACATTATAATTTGTAAAGAATGATCTTTAAGTATCTGAAAAGAAGCTGAAATAGTTAATTTACGTTATCAAAAAGGCTGCATTTAATTCACTATTAGATTATATTACCAATATAAATATTGACTAAGTTTGTCTGTAAGTTTTAATAGTTAGAATAGTTAGACATTTTAGAATTAATTACTAAGAATTACTATTATATTAAGAATTAAATATTTAATTTAATTTAATAAAACACTGTAATATATTTAACACTTTATATATTCAAGCTATAAATTTCATATTTAAGCTTAAATATAAAAGAAAAGGAATTTCATATCAAGACAAGGTATTTTATCAATAATTTTTGGACTTAGAAATTGTAAATTTCATATCAAAATAAAATTTTAAAATCACTAATTATTAATCATTATCAATACGATAAGCGCATTTTTAAATTAATACATGCTTTGTGTTTTAATATGTAACATTTTTATTGTTTTGTTCTGTTTTGTTTATGCAATTTTAAAATACTGCATTACATCGAAACAGTTACTATTTCTAAACTTCCAAAAATATTTTGGAAAGCTATTTACTTAGTTCGTCCAGAATTTGCATTTTAAAATAACATTAGCGACAAAAAATATATTAAATGTACCTTTTTGCATTATGTACATTTTAAAATCATATTAAACAAAAAAAAAGCCCGAAGGATTCGATTATGGAGCTCTGAGCTACCACATCAATTTATTTCTGTATTTACTAAATTGTCTTATATGAATGTATATGGGAACCCATATATATTCATATGACTAATAACCTGTTATATTCAAAAAAATATTATATCAAAACATGTTTATTAAAAATTAATTAAAGTTTGAAAATTTCATCTAAAATTTAAAAAATAAATGAAAAAGCTGTTTGTAAGCTGTGTTCAATGGCTATACGTCAGATTTTAATGCTGATAATTTTTTAAACAATTCAAGTAAAATCTATTAATTGGATAAAATATTTAATGTAAAGCATTTTATTTTCATTAAATTGTTGATTTAAAAGTAATTTTTGCGTCTCGGTAAAATCTTTAGTGTCTTTATTTTATTCTAAACTTGAAACCATAAAATAATATTTGGTAAAGAAACTAACAATGGATTTTGAAATTCCGATTCAAGTTTTAAGGATTAGAATTGAGAAATTTAGGTTATGTTTCAAAACAGAAAATGCGAGCTTAATAATTATACCATATTATTACAATCTCGATAATAAAATGATAATAGTTATTAAATTTATTTCATATTTTTTACTTAAAGCTTGTTAATTCATTTTTTTAAGTCAGCAACAAGTTTCTTTCATAGTTGCTGATCATTTAGATTGTACCATACAGTATTACCTTAAATAATAATCTGTAAACTAACAAACTAGAAAAGGAAACAATAGCAAAGCATTTGTTTCATACACTCAATGCCGAAACATTGTCTATTCAGCATTGCTCAAGCTATACTGATTATCACAGATAAGATCATCTGAAATTACTAATTTCTATGAGTTTGACATCATTGTTTCAAAGTTCAGGGTTAATTTCAGAGAAAGTTAAATGTAAATTAGTTTTTATATTTGTGCTTTATCTACAAGTTTCGAAAATATCACTTGCATTTTAAAATTGATTGTAAAGGGCATAATGAATGTCAAAAAACAATAAAACATCAAACATAAATAAATGAATAATATTTTTTTAGTATTATCCTTTCCACGCGTACTATATATGACACGTTTAGTTACCAACTTCATATATAAAGAAGGAAATGAGAAATACATTTTTTATTATCTTTCGATTGATTTGGATTTTAAATTTTCTATAGACAACATTTTTGGTGTCAAAATCAAACACAAAAATTTAATTTGCCTCATCTATTGATATTTTCAGTTATTGCATGCACATATGATTTACAATTTTGGTGTTCAAATCAAACACAAAAATTTCATTTGTCTCATTTGTTGCCATTTTCAGTTATTGAATACACAAATGATTTACAATTTTATTGCCAAAATGAAACACAAACATTTCATTTGTTTCGTCTTGTGCATGCAGTAATTGAAAATAACAACAAACGAGACAAATATAATGCTTGTGTTTAATTTTCGCATCAAAATTGTAAATCATTTTTGCATGCAGTAATTGAAAATACCAACGATTTACAATTTTGGTGTTCAAATCAAGCACAAACATTTCATTTATCTCGTTTGTTGCAATTTTCAGTCATTGCATGAACAAATATAAAAATTTATAGAAGAACAAACGATCAATCTGTTTAGCTGATACGATTTAAAACCTTCCATTTAACTCATGACGTTTTTAAATAGTATTCCGATATATATGGATACAAAACTTCATGTAGACTTGTTCCGATATAGAAATATGCGTACTACTTCACATAGAAATATGCATTTTGGTATAAAGATAACGTACCAAAATAATCATTTAAATTCACTGCAATTTTGAGCTATCGCGTTCACAAACAGGGAATAGTGGCTGGTTTTATTAGAAAAGTTTATCTTTAAATAACTCATTATTATTATTATTGTAAAATCATTGATTTCTTTTTATTGGAAAATTATCAATTCGCCTTTTTTTTCGATCAGCGACTCTTAACAAAAGAAGTTTAATACAGAAAAAAGTATTTTAAAGAAAAATTTCTACTGTGGCAATGTGCGGGCGAATTTAGAATTAAATAACAGCCACCAAGGAAAAAAAATCCAAAGGGCAAAGACGAACTTTTGAATGGTAATGTGAGATGGAAAAAGGGCATCACGCCTTTGGCATAATACTAAACCTGGTCTGCGATCAGAACAGCAGAGTAACGCTAAATTGAAGGTAAGGAATATTCGGTCTTCGATTTCTGTTATTGTGGAAATATTTCGTAGTCAGCTAAATTATTTCTACTCGGAAACCAGTCTCAACTTACGTATCTTCTACGTACTGACACATTTTCTGCTTACCTTCTTTGTTTTTATTTATTGTTCCTGGTCGTTACTTCCCAAACTCTTAATGAGGGAAAAAATAATAAAAGAAAAGAAAATTTTTAATAATTTCGTTGGGAAGGGGGATTGCTGCAACTATGCAGCCCTATTGGATGACCTGCCACTGCGGACAAATAAAAAGACATACATAATTCCAAAAATGGCTACTTCAAATTCAGAAAGGTTCTGTATCCCTAATGATGCATCAAAATCTAGAGGCCGATTTTTTTTTAATTCTTTTTTTCTTTGTATGCAAAGTATAGGAGATAGGGTCTGTATATCTAACAAATCAAACTAATTCGTTTTTACGAATGTTTATTCAATCAAGTGATATCCAAGCATTTGAAAAACAAAACAAAACAAAATGAGGCAGAAAATAAACAAAAAGAAATTTAACTCAATCATTAACTCATAATAATTTAAGATGAGAAATGATAAGATCGGAAGATACTGAAGCAACAACAGCGACGACAATACACAAAGCTTTCTTGGGGGAAAAACAACAAAGATTTCAAATAAGAAAGACGAAATCTTTATTTGGGCAAATACAGAAAAAAAAAAAAGTAAGTTCAACAAAGACGAGTTTGTTAGCGGACGAAATAATTAATCGCTCTGCTGTTTAAACTATTTAAAAATAAATCGGCGATAAGAAACAGAAAAGAAATGTTTGAAAGTACCCAGGAACCTTCATAGTACTGAGACAAATCACCGACTGGTTAAAATAAAGTTTTTTTTTTTTTCTTGATGAGTGCTAGATGAAAGGACATTGGCCCTTCAAGTGGATGACTGGGTTAAATAAATCTCTGGTTTCCCCTCATAAAAACGCATGCAAGAAAGAAAAAGCGGAGAGCCTTCATCATGAAGGATAGTTTTATTTAGTGTGCCATGGATTAAACTTTCCTTTTAGAGTCGGATCTTGGCAGTGTCTGAATGAATTATTTATATGAACTGTATTATTTATTAAATCTGACAATCCTTTTAACCAACTGCATCAAAAATCTTATACAAACTTACAAACCAGTTTTAAGTCTGCAAACCAACTTTAATTCTTTTTAAGCTTTGTGAGGTTCTGAGTTTGCGCGTTTATGCACATACTATTAAACAAACATCTAACATTTGCTAATGATATCCAATATATGATGCGTTTAGAGATAATATTCATCATATATTAAAAATTATCGAGTGTTTATAATGGATATCTACTCTATAACCGACTAGATCTAAAATTTGAAACCAACTTATATTTCCGGTTTCAACGTTGCATACTAAATTCTACAATTTTAGGATTTAAGACTATATATTTTATATCATTTATTACGTTTATTTAACTTTTGGGTTATCTTATTTATAGACAAATGTATCTTCAAAAAAGGAGGAGGAAATTCTTAATTTGATGAGGAAAAAGTTTAAAAGTTGTGAGACCAAATCATGGAGATTAATAAAAATGACAAGATTTCTCTGACGATAAAATTTTACCTTTATATATCTCGTATACGAGAAAAAAATCTGAAGAACAAATTTAATATTTATAGAGATAAAAACTGATGTTTAAGTGCCACTTATATAAACAATTGTCACAATTGATGAGATTTTTCACCTTTTATTAGTGTATTTTGATTATGAAGACACATTTAAAGACACGTAGGAACTATTTTACTTGTATACACCTATTAGAGATCAAATCAAAAGAGAAATGAGAATATAATTTTACTGTTTTAAAATTTATTGCTGTAACAGAAGAAAATTGGATTAATCGTTATATGACAGTGTACATTAAATACTAATGATATAATCATATACAAAATTTTTCTGTAGTAGAAATATATTTTAATATCTCTGCTACAGAAAATGATACGATATATTTTTCTAAAAGTAAGAAATAAAAGAAATATAAATAAGTTGGCTAAATAAATATTAGCTCTTTCTTCAAACCTATGAAAAGATTATAGTTTAAAAGTCCGGAACCCAGACAAACAAAACTCTTATTAACATGTTGACACAAAATTTATTTTGAAGAAATAGAAGCGATGTAGAATTATTGCATGGTTGAAAGTTAACATGTTAAAATAAACCATCTTTTTCCCAACTGGGTACAATATGGTATTAATGCGGTGACTGCAAAGCCTATTTTCAAAAGAAAAAAAATAATCTTACAATAACGAGGTATCACGTGGTTGAAAGTTAACGCCTTATAACAAACCATCTTTTCCCAATTGAGTACAATTTTGTTTTAACGCAGTGACTGCAAAACCTATTTTTAGAGGGGGGAAAAAAGACCCTAACAAAAATGAGGTATCACGTAATTGAAAGCTAATGTCTTAAAATAAACTGTCTTTTCTCGATCCGGTGCAGTTTCGTGTTTACATGGTGAGTACCAAGCCTATCTTGAGGAGATCTAACAATCGCAAGTGTCAGCTTAAAACGTATCAGCTTTACTCTTGCTAATGTAATTCTGTTCCTATTGCTAATCTCCTCAAAGTAAATGCCTGCGCATTCTAAATTAAAGATAATCGTCAAGAACAAGGACATTCGTCTAATTTAAGTTCAAGGAATCATTAATCTCTACTAATAATAAGGGAGAATGTGTATGTGTGTTGGTCCTCTACTGGACAGATCTTTAAACCTATAGCTACCAAATTTGGCACATATATATTTTGGAAGATGGGCACGTGCACATCTAAACAATTTTTGTCTTTGAAAATCTATTTAATTTTGAATAAAGCTGCTTTTTTATATCATTTTAAACCTTTAAAAAATTGTCTTTTTAAATCATACTAACTTAATTCTCTTGCAATTTTTTTTTCTTCTGAATTTCGGCAATTTGAAAAAAAATTGTATAATATTAAACAGTAGATTTCCTTGAAAAATCACATTGAACTTTAGATTTTATTTTATCAAGTATATACAATCTCGTAATTTCTATCCATTGTAGAAAACCAGAAATGAAGAGTTCTACTAAGGATCTGTGTTGATTACATGAGGAAGCGGACAGTGAAATAACACTGCTGCTAAAGATAACATGCTGTATGACTCATATCATCCAGGCATTTAAGTTATTTAACAACAGTATGATGTAATAGGACTCGACTTCATTGGAGAGGTTCATGAACATAACAAGTGAAACAGGCAGGAAAGTAGTGAAATAACGCCAAATTAAAGTCTGACACAATTTTATGGTTAAAAATTATTTGTTAAGAAAATTATTAACATCAAGTTATGCCTAAGAAATTTATTTGAAATGAAACATAATCGATATTCTTAACCAACCAATCCTTTTCCAAAGATGACTACAGCAGCTGTAACAATCTCAGCTAGTTTATATAGTCGACAACAGAAGTGAGAGGAAGTCAAATTGTACTTGCAATGAGGATTAATTTTCCTCCATTGGTTCTATGCACCACATTATAAAGGTCGGCGATTTATGTTATTTCATATAGCCGAAAAAGATTTTTTGTCTCGTATTTGTGTAATAATTTCATATCTCAAGACTATAATGAATTTTGCGGTATATACTTCAGCAATATAAATATTGGTAGTTCATTAAATGTTTTAAGTTTATATCACAAAACAAATTTTGATTTGAGATTTTTAATCAGTTAAATAACTATTTGACGATTCAGAATTTTTTAATATTATTTTTTAATGGTAAAATCATTGATGACTTCTTTATTTAATTCTGGTCATAAAATTGAACACAAAAAAATTCAATAAAATGATCAATGACTAGACGTCAGTGACTTCAGATATAGAATAATATGGCTTATATGGAGGAAAAAAGCATTTTAAAACAAATAAGAAAGAGCAATTTAAAGAAAAAGATCCATAATTTTTTTGATTAAATACTATCAAACACATTTTATATTTTATAAAATTAAGATTCGGTAAAATGTAAAATTTAAAAATTATTCATACTGTAAGATAATATGCGTTTCATATTTTATATTTGATTTATTGAAAACTTATTTAAAAAAACTTTATTTATGCTCGGAACGAACAATTAAAACGCATTTCTGTTTAATCTATTTGATAACGAAGAACTCTTTTTGTAGAAATAAGCAGACCAACATAAATTGAACAATATGATAGTTCTTTTTTTTTGCTAATCTTTCCCATTGTTCTGCGGTTATAATCAGTTTTTATTTTCTAAACGGCAACCAAAGTTTCCGTTTCTTTCTAAATTTAGATTTATCTCTACATTCTATTTCATTTTCTGTCTAAATTAAAACGACCATCTAAACACCGAATTTAGGTAATATGTCGATGAATGTAAATAACTCTCATTTAAAAAGATTAAATTTAATTTAATTTTCAAAAAAATTTAGTAACCGTAATTAATTTAAAATCAAAGTAAAAAATAATTTAACTTTTCAATTTCTATCATGCATATAAAGTGATTAGATGTCACGGATTAACGTATAATCGGTACGCCTGTAGAGTGACCAGATATAGCTGTACATACATTTTAGCCATATAATCGCAGGTTTCGATATTTTTTTTCTGTTAGGGAAAAAAAAAAAAAAAACACATCGTGTACTGAAATTTCTTTTCCGTATTTGAATTAAATATTCTTAATAGTAGCATTTTATACTAGTTAGTGAATAGTTCATTTTAAAATACCGTAAACCGGGACAGCTTTAATTTTTGAAAGAAATTATGTTTGGTTCTATAGTAAGTTCTTGAATCAAGAAATAAAAATGTCAATGTTTTTATTACACAGATAAGATACTTGGGGATGGTCTTTTTAAACAATATAACTTTTAAAGTTGTTTACAACTTTAAATTAGGACTTTTGTCTTCAACTTGTTGAAAAAGTATTTTTAGTATTCAACTTAAGTCATTCGAACAGCCAGCCTTCCATCCAAAAGTAAGTAAAATCTGCTTGTTTTTTTAAATCAGAACATGCGAAATTTTAGAATAATTTTTAGATTTAAATTTAATGATACATTTCAGTTTAATAATATGATTTGGCAATGTTGCACTACAAATCTACGTAAAAATGGTATAACTTTGCCAATCTAGAATTTTTTTATCTCAAATTCTTGTACACTTTTTTCAAATAAGGTGCTTCCCATGTGTATTTTTTTAAGTATTTCAGATACCAAGACGCATTAAGACCAAGTTGGGAAGTATGCATCAAAATTATGATGATACAATGTCACAATTTGCTGCCTCAACTGTGATGAATGAGGAAATGACCAATAAAAGAGCATTTAAAACTTTCAGTATCACAGAAGATTTATTACAAATTAAACCAATTATTGAATGTTTCCATTCTATAAAATCAAGATACCAGAATTTATTGAGCAGTGATGAGGAAGATGAGATCCTCGAACAAGTCCTCGAATAAATATTTCTCAATGCCCTGTATCAAAGATTTATTAGAGTTTTCTGGTGAGGCAGATTACACAATTTTACAGTTGATAGGAAAAGGCCAATCTCTGCCAAGTACTTCTACAGCAAATCAAATTGCAAGTGGGAGTGGGATTCGTAAATGAAAGAATAGTCACAGGATTGACCATAACAACAAAAATTAATCTGGACCTGCATTTTTTTTTGTTTAGATGACACATTTGACGAACATGAAGAAATGTTGAAGGTCAGCGTGGCCCAGGGGATTGATGGTATGATTCTTCAAAACTAAAGCGTGGAATGTTTGTTATGCGTTATAAAAAAGAGTTCGTGGGGTGAAAAAAGAGTGACAAGAATCTTGCTGACAAACTCACTAAATTGTATGATGAAGAGGAATTCGAGGTATCACATTCTCGTACGCATGACTCAAAGAAATCCTTTAACTTCTTCCCATGCGTGTATTATGAAACTTTTCTGAAAGATGAAAATATCGTGTACTTAATTAATCCTCCTTACAATAAAAACCGTGAGAAATTTACTTTTTTTTATGAAATTGTGAATATTTTTGTTGCACTTTGATGTTTGTGAATTTTAAATATTACAGTTTTTATATTTTAAATACTGTTGCTTATTCTTCTTTTACTTAAAGTTAAGACTAATGTTTTCATAGTTTAAAAAAATCCTCTTCTGCATATTTTTTGGAGGCTTCAGCTAGTTGTAATATAGCTGATTTATCACTTTTTCAAAAAAAACTTCACCAAGATCTTTTTTTTAATTTTTAATTTATAAATGATGCTTTAAAAGTAAAACTAGCGATCAATATTAATAGTTTATGACGATTTAAAAATATTTTTATGTTTTGCTAATTTACATAGCAGTTGAAAGAAAAAAATATGATGAAATTTTCCTAATTTGTGGTATTATTAATTTCATTTAACATTAAAAAAGTTAACTGAAATAGTTAATTTTAATAAAAGTGAAAAGAATTCATTTTCAGCCTAGCCAAAACAGTCCTGATTCAGGGCATAGCCTCTCGCACTAAATCCCAAATCAAAAACAATTTTCTCTTATTTTAAATCAATATCATTGATTGTTTTTTTTTGTTATATTTATCGAGAAATATTCCAAATTGAAAAATATAAATTAGATTGAATTTCAAAAAACTATTTTTTCAAAATTGTATTATGAATAGAATACAGTCATCTTAACCCCTAACTGTTTTGTTTTCTATACTACTTAATAAGATGACACCTTCCATATAGGAAATTTTAAGTACAATTCATTTAAATATGAATCTTTAGAGAATTGAAAGTGTTTGAATATTACAAGTTTTTTTTTCAACAAATTGTAACTTCAATGATTCATAATTTTAACTTTTACAGTTAAAGAGCAATTATTTAATTCTCGTATAACAAACACACTGATACGAAGGTTAAAGAGTGACCAATGACCAATTTAAATGAATATGGTAGAAGAAGAATTTTAATGAAGAAAGTGGTAGAAATTTATGCTTCTAATTTTTTTTTAATCATTTGGGGGCATGATGTTTTTTAGTTTGAGGTTTTTGGAGCTACAAAATGCACGGACAAAAAATTATCGATTTATCGCTTTAGGTGCATTAATTTTTCGTTTGTAGGGTTATTAGAAAATGATATAGTCACTTTTGGCGACATATCGCTAGTGAAAAGTTACAAGTTAGCACGAATGTCCGGCATGTACCCGGTTCTCCTGTCTGGTCAATAATGGACAAGGTCGTAAAAAAATATCGCTCGAAGAAGCACGGAGAAGAAAATGGGAAGAAATGCGAAGCAGCAAAAGGAGGTATCGAAAGTTATTTTATATTATATACTTTAATTTTCAATTTTTCTAGTTATCAAAACAAAGTTTTTGAGCTTAAACGATTTTGAGATGGGGGTAAAAAAACGCGTTTCTAAAAGTTAACGAATGCGCAATACAATATTCACGTGATCATTCCAAAATAGTTTAAACTAGATTTTCGAAAAAAAAACCCCACATCGTTTTCTAAATATCGATGCATATTAATCTGATAGTCACTTGAATTTTATGCACCGATTTAAACTGCTTTTTTACGAAAAAAAAAATCCGCCCTCGTGAAAAATATTTAAAACTCGATTGATTTTGAGACGGTTAAAAATCCATCGCTTTTCTAAATGTTTTTGATTGAGAAATATGAGTCATATGAGAACATGATGTCGTTCTTTTGTCGAATTGATACCATGTAACTTTAAAAAAATTAATGCTCTTGCATGGTAATTTGAAATTTGCGATAGCAAATTTTAACTTTTTGTTATTTTTTTTTTTTTATTTAAAGAGAAAAAAATTTACTTACATTTGTTTCAAAAATCTCTTACTTATCTTATGTAATATTTTCTGTTATTAAATTTGAAATAAGAAATACCATAGAAGTAGTTTAAGAAAATTTAAATAGTAAAAATAAAATTATAATTATTAAATTATTAACAATAAAAAATCTTTTTAAATTGAAATTAAAAAATGCTAAAATTATGAAATATCAAAAAGAAGTTATAAAATGTGATACTAATGCGGAATCGTACCCAAAGAGAATTAACATAATCCTAATTTTCAAAAAAAAAAAAAAGTTTGCCGTGACCAGGATTCGAACCTGGGTTATTGCGGCCACAACGCAATGTACTAACCACTATACGATCACGGCTTCAAGGACGATTGGAAAAGAAACCAATTTCTCGAAACTTAGACGAAAACCTGCTCCACTTTCCAATTCAGCAAGAAAGGTGTGTCATTCAACCGTAGCAGAAAGCAATCATCTCCAAGAATTTTCTTAACTCTTTGTCTGCTGGTTGTGAAGGATATTTTAACCAGCAGTAACTGTCACCTCGAAACTTTCTCTCATACTCCATAATGGAATTAACCGACTGGAATGGTCTTCTTGAAACTTTCTCACATGCCGTCTAATAAATGTACTTGTATATTATTAACTGTGTGCGATTAGCGAATTACAGTAGCATTCTGATATGAAATAGCATATTAGAATGCGACCTTTGGCGGTTTTTAGCGATTATTCGCTGGGATGCGATTAACATAAAAGTGCCAGAAAACCGAATGTACTTTTTGGATATCTTTTTCTGACCATTTAAAACCAAAATATGACTCAAAACTAGAATCGTAGTCACAAAATCACATATCAAATTTTATTTATTTAAAATTTTATTTTTCCATTACAGCTTTATTGTCTCTCATTTTTTAAAATTACTTTTGTGAGGAACTTTTCCCAAGAATTGCTCTTCTTTCTTCTAATTAGACCCTCAGATTGAAGAAAAGAAAATAAGGTCACAGTAATTACATCCTATATCGTTGTTGGGTTATCAAGTAAATCATATTCAAGTTTTGGCTAAAAGGAAATATTTATTATTTTTACTACATCCGAATTTTTTTCTGTCTTCTTGGCCTAATCAGCGAGTGCATATGAGTTCTAAACTTTTGCAGACTGAAATGTGCAAAATCTGCTAATTTCAATTTAACGCGATACGAGTTACTTCCACTAAGTGGAAAATATTATGTGAGGTGATTGATTACATTAATTGAATGAACAATGTAGATTGAATGAGGTTGTTATATTAATTGAATGAACAATATTGATTGAATGAGGTGGTTACATTAATTGAATGAAGAATATTGATTGAATGAGATGGTTACATTAATTGAATGAAGAATATTGATCGAATGTGGAGTCTGATTAATATGAAAAGATTATATAAGAAATGTGTTCAATAAGCAAAATATACAATCTCATGGCACAGAAACATTTAACAACATAAATTATCAGATTGAGGTTAATCAGTTCGGAATATTTTCATGATTTATTACATGTGATTTATAACTAATCACAGATTAACTTAAGTCAAATAAACATATTATTCTCAAGTCTGTTAAATCCGAAAAAAATTAAAGATAGCTGAGAGTTCAAGTTTGGAGCATGATAAAGCTATAAGCGTGATTCGTTTGTTATTATTTTATTTTTAAAATTCATTTTTAAACATATAGAAGCGATGATATAACACAAATCAAAGCTGTTAATATCGTCGCAACAAACTTGAATATAAATTAATAACTAAAACAATGAGTAATATGAATGCAAAATATGCTTAGTATATTTTTTAAATAATATTAAAATTAGAATAAAAAAATTGAACGGAAATAAAATTAGCATCACTGAAAAATTTATTTTTTCAATTTTCAAATAGTTTAAAATTAGTTTTTATGGGAAAATATGCTCCAAATTCATTGCAAAAAAATTTTCAAATTTTGATTAATTTTTAATTAAAATCAAATTAAGAATTCTTGCCCCTTTCATAATAAGCACGTACTACTCAATAATTAACTCTTATTACCCGATAATTACCCAATAACTGAATTTGTTAGCTGCTTGACCAACGATCTTCCCTGTAGCATTTTTGATGATTATTTCTCTTGGCGCAATTGTATATCACCTATAATATACCACCAGATGGTCCAGATAGTATATCCCCTATAAATATTTGGCACAGCATGGCCAATTTGGCCAGCTGGGCCTTGCTCCATGTAAACCAAACTCACTCACCTATAAATATTAGCAACTAAAGTTTTTTTTAATTCGTTTTTCTTAGAAATATCTGTTATTTCAGTAAAAATCGCGGCAATTAATATCATGAACTATCATGGAAAGTCAGTATTAACCTATAGGCTAACAAACCTAATTACAGGGTGTCTAGAAAATTTTGGATGCATTACAAAATTATCTAAAAGAATAGCTAAGAATAAATTTTTTTCTTCGATGCTGCATATTACTATCTTGTTGCAAAAAAGTTTCATTTCACAACATTGTTATTTTTCAGATTCCGATAGATGACGCTATATATGGTGCAGATGATTTAATAAGAAAATTTCACTTAGTAATCGCATCATATGGCTTTCAAAATTATGTTCCTTAGATTTTTTTTCGTGTGGTCTTATGGAAAGATTGTATGTGTCAGAAGGCTTGCAACAATTTTCAGGTTTAAAGCAGTGTATCACAGCTGATATTCAATCTATAATTCCTCAGGACTTGCAAATGCATATCGTGAAACTGAGTATCGCTTCAACAAACTATGCGCAATTCACAGTGTAATATACTAAATTTAGCAGTTCTATTTGAAGTATAAAATACGTTTTGTTTTCATACCCAATAGTATTTGTTTTGCAAAATTTTATAACTTGTTCTTGGGCTCCATGCAGAGTCAAAGTGCCATTTCACTCTACTCACTGCAATTATGTAAATAATTTTATTTTTAAGATGCATTTTTCATATCTACCTTTTCGTAAGCTTCTTGATGTTAGCTTCCAAAGAAATTTTCATCCCTTATAAGAATGTGATTTTTGAAATTCTCCCAAAATTTCCCAGACCCTCATATTCATTTAGTTGATAAAGAGCAATGCTCTTTTCTTCATTTTCAACTTTCTGAACCCCGCTTTTCGACTTTGATATCACATATATAAATGTAATGACTACGATTTTATCACTTATATCATAATCGCATTTGCCAAAGCTACATATATCAGGGGATATGTGCAAACATCCGTAACATTGAAAACTAGATTTAAGTCAACATTCTTGGAACCACACGAAATGCTTTATTCTTTGTGAATGATGAAAAAAAAAAAAAACGGTTGATAAGCTCGATGACTTCGGCTTACGCTTGATTTATTTTGACCTAATCCTATGACTAATATTTTCAAATTAAGTAGTCAGGCAGGGAATTACGACTGTTCACCAAATAAAGACGTACAAATGAAATGGAATTAAATACTTAATTTGACTTCATTTGATTATTTTTCTTTTTTTGCTCAAAAGCCAATCCACAGATAAATAATTGAATAAATCCAAAAAGAACATTTCTGTCTGGTATTTTGCGCAACGTCGTTTTTCTTTTTATATGGTTGTTAATGAATCTAAACGTTTGTATACTCGAAAGAGGACTGCATTTCATTGTATTTCAAAGAAGCAATGGAACTAGTTACCTTTAAACTAATTTATTTTTTACGCCCTTTTATTTAACTTGAATTGTTCTGTTTATAAAATTGGAATTCGGTAATGGACTTTTTTTTCCCACGTTTTGATGTGCTAGAATTTTGCAATGTTGTATCATTTTAATGTTCTACTATTTTAAAGTTTTCTGCTCTAATTTAATGCTTGACTATTTTAAAGTTTTCAGGGCTTATATATTATTTTTTAAGATTATTAATTACATAATATATAAGTTTTAAGCCTACGCATAAATTAAATAAATAACAAAAATGTATGCAGGGTAGGATACAGCATTGACCGTTCTGTCAACGATGCAGAACTACCTTGTCCCGGCCTATTCTGTCTTTCTCTGAAAACACCATTTGGTATATAAATAAGTTTTGCGGTGCAAAATCTAAGTTTAAAAGGCTGCACATTTTTATTATAATACGAAAATCAGAAAATCATTCAATGAACTCAATTATCCGATGTTTTAACATCTAAGATCAAAAAAATCCTCTCGGTAAGCTGGAAGACAAAGGTAGATTCCTTTACATCAAAGTTACTATCTGGCAACAAAAATTGTTGATGTTAAAAATAGTCAAAATTAGTGCTTGAGAATCACATTTCAGTCCCTAAATTCTAAAATATTAGTTAATGAAAAACTATTATTTTAGAATCGTAACTGAAAACTATAAAAATTGTTCATCTTAATGAGGCTCTAATCTGGCTAATGGGATTTATTTTTCTATCTTTAATATTAAGAAAGCTATAGCAAAATGAAAATTTCAAACCCCACCACCACCAATTCCATCCCCTTCGATCTAGATGGGCCATTTACGAACTCGTCCGAGATTTTTACATTTCTAATAACATATTCCGAGTCAGTTAAAATCCCCCAAAAATTACTCTAGTTATACTGATTGCAAGATAAAATTGGCTAAGCGTTATACGCTTATATAAACTTATGAACGAAGGGGGGGGGGGGTTCTAGGGACCATGATTGGTAAAGAACTAAAGAAATTTTCCCGAACTCTTGTCATGAGAACTTTTGCAATAGGTAGTCTTCCTGTAGGTTCCTACCTAAGTGTAAAAATATTTGATAATAGGTGAAAAAAAGAGGGAACACTTTTACGTAAGAAACATATACTATTATGCATTTATATATTCCGTGGTATACTGCATTTCAAGATATAAAGAAGCTAAATACTCTAAAAAATTAATCACATAGGTTTATCTAGAGAAAAGAGTAACGTTAACGCATTCTAAGCGGAATTAAAATTATAATATTGGGTCTCAGAATAACAATAGTCGAAGCTCAACTTTTTTTTCCCCCTTCGACAGATTTTTCTTCATTAAATCTGAAAAGTTAAGAATATTAGGAAATTGACATTGTAACACAAAAGAGCACTGTTTATATATGTATTGCTGCAAAGTATTGTAAACAATAAATACATTTCAAAATTAATTGTTTATCATAAAGGTGAAAGATTAAATCGTTATTGAAAATCTTGAGTTTTAATTAAATACTCATATATTTCTGTTTTATCTTTCGATAAAATTGCTTTAGGCTTTCGCGGCATTTTAGGTTATCAAACTGTAAACAAAATAGCAATACAGAAAGAATATATGATCCCTCAAGACAAAGGAGAATAATTTGTTTTGCGTATCAGTCCAATGAATTTCTTCCCTTCCCCTATTGTGAGACTCCACCCTCCAACCGTGGGGTGTTTACAGATATTCTATTCATCCTGCATCTTTTATTTGAAAATGTAGATAAGAAAAAGATTTTATTCAGCTCGTTTTCAAAGAAAACTCTTCTTTTAAATAAAAATAATGATGGAGGCAGAAAATGTATGATTTTTGGAAAGATAATAAAACTACGTCTAAACTAAGTTTTTTCTATTATTATGAATGAATAGGAAATGCGAAATGACGTATAAATGAGAAACAGATCAACAAGGTTTTACTGTATTTCCATATAATTGCTGCATACTATTTAAAAAAATAAGATTTAAGCACATGTATAGTATTTTTTTAAGCAAAATTAATCAAAAGTCATTGTTAAGTTTAAAGAATCAGTTGTCTATATATAAAATAGTTCGAAAATTTAAATACAATTGGTGCAGATTTATAAAAAGACACTTTAAACTTAAATTGCAACTGAATGAAGTCGCATAACTTTTTCTTATTCAAGACATTTGTTTAACGAAAATTTTCCTTATAGAATAATTCACTGATATTTGCTGACTGTTAATTCTTTATCGTACTTTTATTTATCATTTTTATTTTAAATATTTTAGTTTGGTATTTTTTTTTTTTCAGTTTCAAAGTACATATCAGAGAAAATGCTTTTCATCCGAAAAGGGATAACGAAAAGAAATTGTAGAATTTCTGCTTCATAATTATTTTTTTTTCTGTTGTAATAGTTTTTTCTAGCCTCCGCGCTTGGGATTATGAACGTAACAGCGTTCCTTTCCAAATGTTTTTTATTTATTTATGTTTCTTCGTTCATAAAATGGAAATATGACTTTATATTCCATGCTCTTCTTTATAAAATGGTTGTGAACGTAGCAAGAAAGCCTTGCTGAGTTCTAAAGACATTCTTTTGTACTTCCTCGCATACGAAACATACAAGAATAAAGTATTTGTAATCATTAGAAAATCTGAACGCGAGATTTTTACGAATCTCCATGTTGCAGATATCCTTGAAATCAAAAAATATATTTTTGGAATTATGTCTATCTGTCTGCAGCTTTATTAGCACAATAATTCAAAAACACTTTGAACTAGACAGATGAAATTTGGTATATGTCCTCTACTCCCAAATTGTGAATTTTTGTCAAATTTTGAACGAAATCAATTAGAGGATGTCCGACTGTTCAATTACAGGTGAACATGATAATTACAAAAATATATAGCTAAATGCGTAAAATTTGGTACACATATTTAGTATCTAAAGTATAGATATATATAAAATTTCGAACCTAATACATCAAGAGGTTTACTGTCTATCGGTCTCTACTCTTGTGAAAACATTAAATACATGGAATTATTAAAGTCAAACTTAAAATTAAATCTATCAAAGAACTGCCCATTTATCGATCTGTGCATACGCGATAACTGCAAAACTCAACGATTTAGATAAAAAAAAATATCAGTATGTGATCTTTATACAAAAATTGTAGTTCTATGTCAAATCTTTGCATCAGTCAATTAAAAAAAGGGTGGGGGTTGATTCACAAAGTTGCTTAAAGTCCACAATTTTTATATAGAGGAAGGCCGTATTATGAAATAGACAAAGTAGGCAATTGCTTAGGGACCCCACAAATATAGGAGTCATTGAGCTAAATAAATAAAATTTGGTACACAGATCTAACATCAAAAGTGTAGATATATATCAAATAAGGGACAAAATCCATACAAGAGGGTGATCGTCTGTCACTCTATACTTTCTTAAGAATGTAAACGCGATAATTCAAAAACGCAGTAACTTAAATAAATGAAATTTGGTATGCAATTTTGTGACTACGATTCTAGTTTTCTGTCACATTTTTAATCAATAGAAAAAGGTGTCCAAAACGTATAATCGGTTTTCTGGTACTTTTATGTTAAATGCATCCCAGCAGTTAATCGATAAAAAAATCACCAAAGGACACATTCTAAAATGCTCTTTCAAAACTACAGGGTGTTTCAGTGAACCGTTTCAGAACTTCTAAGAGAGGTAGGGTACATCCTGACAATTCGAAATCATAGAGCAATGTGGGGTCGGAAATGCTTTCCTGAAGCGGTGTTGTATACAGAAGCACCATAAAGAAAAGAGACCGTAAATGAGAAATCGTTTTAATAATACATGAAAAGAAGCAAAAGGTACATGGATTAAAGTAAGTATTCGAAGTTTATTCCACGAGCTACAATGCACGCCTCACATCTCCGACGCATGGACATCCGAACATTTTGGAATACTCCAGGCATATCTCGAATCTCTCCGGCAGCTACTGCGATTCTTGCAACGAGCTCCTCAGCAGTGTCAACAGGGGTGTCATAAACTCGCGATTTCATATGACCCCAAAAATAAAAATCAAGACATGATAAATCGGGTAACCGAGCAAGCCAAAGCACGGTATCCCCACGTCCGATCCACCGTTGACCAAATGTGACATCCAGGTAGTTACGAACATCTCCGCTACAATGGGCAGGGGCTCCATCGTGTTGGAACCATATTGTCTGTTGCGTCGATATAGAAATCTGTTCATCTCTCAAAAGTTGTGGCAATACTTGCTGCGGAAAGAGCAAGTACGTAGGTCCGGTTAGACGACCCGGTAACAGGTAAGGTCCGATGAGGTTATCTCCTACAATACCGGCCCATACATTGACCCAAAATCGATTCTGTGCTGGGCGACGTCGTATTGCATGCGGGTTCTCGGCCACCCAGATATGGTCATTATGCGTGTTGAAAATTCCTTCCCTCGTGAAGGATGCCTCATCGGAAAACAACACTTCAGCAGGAAAAAGGGGATTTGTAGCACATTTTCCCAGGTACCACTGTGCGAAAGCAATACGAGGTACATAATCCTCTGGTTTCTGTGACTGGATGCGCTGCACGTGAAACGGATGCATGCCTTGTGCTCGGAGAATCCTCCAGACGCTGCAATGAGAAACCCCGCCTGCGTTTGCTACACTTCGTGTACTCCTTCTTGGATTCCCCTGTATACGCTGCAGCACATTCTGTTAGGCGTCTGCAGTCCGTGTTGTTCTTACCCTGTCCCTGAGAGCTCTTTCTAATGAACCTGTCTCAGCTAACCTCTGGTGCAGTTTTGCAAAGAAATTATGACTGGAAATACGTCTCGTCGGATATCGTTCCGCGTACAAACGCTGTGCGGCTGGCCCACTACAATTTGCAGCCCCGTACGCCAAATGCGTATCGGCTAACTCTGCGATCGTGTAATCAACCATCCTACTAACTTGGCGTTCTTGTGCGAAATGAAGATTCCCTGCAAGAAAGCTCGGAGTTTTCACACAACGCCATCTACCGCGCCAAGAAAGCATTTCTGACTGCCCACGGGTATATGATTTTGGTTCGTCAGGATTTACCCTACCCTCTTAGAAGTTCTGAAACGGTTCGCTGAAATACCCTGTATAATTCACCAGTAGCACTCATAAAATAATATATAAGTATATTTATTAGTATGTGAGAAAGTTTCGAGAAGATCACTCCCGTTAGTTTTTATCTATCTATATCTATCTATATCTATACTTATAATAAAGCTCAATGTGTGTGTGTGTGTGTGTGTGTGTGTGTGTGTGTGTGTGTGTGTGTGTGTGTGTTGGCGCTCTACAGGCCAGACCATTCAACCTACAGCTACCAAATTTGGCACGTATATACCTTGGAGGCCGGGAATGTGCACCTGGGGGTTATTTTTTCGAATTTTTAACTAGAATTTTATTTATTTAAAAATTAAGCGAACTTTTGACGTGTTTCTGCTATAACTACCGAAAATATTACTGCACAAAAAAGATTTTTACATCAAGTTAAAGATCAAAAATTTATCTTTTAAATGATACCAATGTTTTAACCCTAGAATTAAATTTCTATTTTTAATGAATTTTTAAATAAATATTTTAACTATATTTTTCAACAATTTTTTCGTACAAAATAAAAAAAAATTTAAACTGCACGAGCACGTTTCGCATTCATGGGAAAAATTTAGCTTTTTTCAAAGTGTTGCCATCACATTGATTCAAGCTCCAATTAAAAATAAATTAAATCTTTTTGGAAATGAAATCAGCAAAAATATCATTTTCGGCACGTGTTTCTAGGAAATGAAACAAATATGAAATATTATTTTTTCTAAAAAATAAATTCAAGAAAAATTATTTTATGATCTTTCACACTTTCTATATTATTAATCCAATAAATCAGTTTTATTTTAAGGCAAGTTTTGTTTAATATGAACAGGATATCCATTCAAATCAGGGCCACGCAGCTAATTTGTAAACCTTTAGTAAGACACAGATCTACTAAAATGGAAAATGATTATATTTTATGTAATTTGATTCAATAAATGCTCTAATAAATAACGAATTTTTGATTTTACATAAAGCTTCTGCTGTGGAAATTACTATTAACAAAATGTTTTTGAAACACTAATATTTTAAATAAAAAGAGTTAATCTCCAATCAACTAAATCAATCACTTAAACTGGCTGATTTATGAAAATTTGAATATCACTATTCAACAAAAAAAGGATAATTTTAGATTTTCCATCGATCGTATCAAAGAAAATACGCCAATCAGCGTGCAGGTTTCTCAAGATTAATTGGCCTAAGATTATGAAAATGTTGAGTTTTTCTAAATTTTTAACATTCAAAACTTCATAAATAAGTCTTAGTTGATCGTGGAAAATAGAAACATTCATTCATTTATTTAAAATTTGGTGTGTCCAGAATATTTCTCAGAATATGATGCCTTACTGCATTACATTTAGACTTCATAATTTTTGAAATATATTTATATGCCGGAACAAAATATTATTGATTTCATTTCAATCCTTTTGAAAGCAAAACTAAAAAGTGAATTTTATGTTGAATCTGAGAAATTTTTGTTGTATTATTCTTTGAGATATTACATAAATTATGTGAACTACAAAATATTTTTCATAAGACTTATATACCGAGCGATTCTGTTTGCAATACTCATATTCAATAATAATAATAATAAATAAATAACAATAAAGATAAATAAAATAAAATGCTTGGTTTTATTAAAAAATATCTTTATATTAATTGTAATTTCATCATTTCCACTTTAAATTAAAGTTGGTTTTAGCGGAAATGACAACAAATTAGCAAAATATATATAGTAAATTGAACGAAATGATCTAAACAACAGTATAAGTTTGGTATGACTATCAAAATTTGAAGATTAAAAATGTTTTGTTTGAGAATCTATTAAGACACCAATTACTTAAAATATTTAATTGAAAATTGTAGCAAGCGGTAATACTGGCGATTTAACATAAATAACCAGCTGGTCGCCAAAGGCGAAAGCAGAAAATTTTGTTGACAAATTCTTGAGAGATTACATAAATTAAGAAAGATATTCTTCAGTGCTCATAAAGTTTAAACGCTCTGTGACTCTGTTTTTCAGTAATCATATTATTAAAAGAAATTCTTTGTTTCAGTAAAAAATATTATTATATTAATTGCATTGAAAGCAATTAATATAATAATAAAATATGCATATTAATATGATATGCATATTATTATATTAATTGCACTGAAGGGAAATGATTATATATTATAGTCATTTCCCTTCAGTTATAACATAATATGCATCTAATTTTCTGATAGCTCCAGTAGAATTTAAAGCATAAATTCTACGGGAGCTAACAGAAAATTAGAGAGATACTTATTAAGTTATGACTGAAGGTCTTTATAATATTATGAGTGAATTATATGATTATCAAAATTTGAAGCTTAAAATATTTTGATGAAGAAGCTATAAAAGTAGGAATTGCATAATATATTTAATTATTAAAATTTTAACGAACATTAAGGTTGGAAAACCGGTTTGTCGCCAAAGGCGGCTAGTACACAATATATTGAAATCAACTTTCTGGAAAGTGATCTGCCTTTATGTGTCTCGCTATTTGATTGTGTCAAAATTTGCTATTTAAAATTAATTAGATTATGCTAAAATCGATTTCAAAATAAAGTTATTTGGTCTTGGAAGTTTGGAGGTGAGTTCTCCTGTTTTAATCTAGCTTTTAGGAGAGAAATAACACTTCTATTTAGAACATGAAATCAAAATTCTTGCTGGTTTAAATATCCCTCGCAGCTAGCTGACTAAGGGTTGAGGAAATTCTTGCAGATCGCTATCGGCTACGGTTGAGTGCCACACCTTTATTGCTGAATCGGAAAGTGGAGCAGGTTTTCGGCTATGTTTGGGGTATATTGGTTTCCTTTCCACTCGTCCTTGAAGCCGTGATCGTATAGTGGTTAGTACATTGCGTTGTGGCCGCAATAACCCAGGTTCAAATCCTGGTCACGGCATCTTTTTTTTTTTTTTTTCTTTTTGAAAAGTAGGATTTTTTAAAATTATTTTTAAATCTGTGAACTCAAATTAGTGCCGCTTTTATAGTTTCCTTTCGTCTCTCAATTTTTTGAAACATTTTTTTTCACTTAAAAAAGATTAATTTGTTATTTATTTGATATTTATTATTTTATTTTTATTATTTAAATTTTACTTTAATTATTTCTATGGTATCTTTTATTTTAAATTTAATAACTTAAAATGTTACATACAAGTTAGAATTTTGAAACAAATGCAGTAAATTTCTTTTCCCTTAAATTAAAAAAAAGATAGAAATTAAAAATAAAAAAAATAAATAAATTCTAGAGTTTGTTTTATAATTTAAAAAAATGAAATTTGATTTTTGAACTCTTATTTTGTTAATATTTTTTCAACTAATTTTATTTTTTAAATTTTATTATTACATATAATTTTATTTATTTATTACTATTTACAATGAATAATATTATATACAACAATAATTTTATTATTATTTACTACTTATTATTCATTTAAAAATAACAGTTTTTTTTTATTTCTACTATTGTTTTTTTTTCCCTCTGTAAGTTTCGATTATATTTAAAAATGGGTTTGAAAAATCTAATTAAAAATGCAATCTTTATTACGTACATTCCAACTACTTTTTCCGAAAATAGGATAATTAATATTTGTTTTGAAATTCTTTCTGAAATAAATTATATTTTATTTGAAGGAAAAATGTTCTTTTGTAGAGATTTTATTTATTTTAATTATTATTTATTATTGAATATTTTCAGTAATTTATTCGGTTGAATTTGAAATAATAATAATAAATTCTAATGAAGTGACTGCAATAAATTTGCATATGTTTATTCTTTTTTCTTTAAATTATTTACAGCTGGATTCAAATATTTTAAATTTAAATAATTGAAATAACGTACTTTTTATCAATCATTTTAGATTGCCTTTTACTTTAAGATATTCTTTGCAAATTAAATTGCAAAATATTCTTTTGCTTGTTTTTTAGGTGCTGTTAAATTAGATTGCTTGTGGATGTATTAGATATCCAAAAAGAACTGTTAAAAAGAGGAGTTAGATTTATTTAAAATTATCCAACTTCAACTTATATAACTTCAAATAACTTCTGAATATTTGCCGCAATTATTATAAAAGTTTTTAAAAATATTTTTTTTTTCATTGAAAAAAACATTGCAAGAAAAAAAATTTAAAGATAATATATTCAAAGTGGGATTTTTTTTATGGCTAACAGATTATCGCAGCCTTCCAGAAAAAACTTCTTTTCAAATTATCTTGAATATAGCTCTTCCTTAAATATGGCTTTTTTTTTTTCGGATCTTTTGAAGTTAGATAAATACTGAAAACCACTTTGGTAGAAATTGTTCTATTTCCAGCACTTAAATAATAATTTTCTGTAATAAAAATATGATCAATTGAATATGTCTGTTTAGAAGACATTGAAAAGAAAGTGACAATAAACATTTTTCTTTCATACCCGTTTTTTTTCTCGCATTCATAGCGCCATCTAGTAACGTTCTGAGAAATCATTCCAAATTGTTTCAAAATTATAAGTTAATTAAAACTCATTTGCTATTTATCCGCCCATCTCATGATAATCATAGGTAGCCTTCTTGTCTTTAAACATTTCCAAGAGAAATTTATCTGACATATGAATATTTTTTAAATGAATTTTGATATTTAAATTCATATAATGGCATTAAAATTCATTATAAGGATTTGAGGTTAATTATAAGAGCTAATTGGTACAAAGCAATGGATTCAAATAATAAAAGAAAATAATTTTTAAATAAATGAAATGGAAATTGAATGAAGCATTAAATTTCTAACCGCCTCTACTTCTAACCTTCTCCCGCCAAGCTTCTAACGACTTCAACATATGTGGTAGATCTCAATAAATTCTTTAGAAAAACGAAATCAAAAGGAATTTATTTAACAATAAGTACATTTTCTCCCGGTATTAAAAGAAATAAATTTCCCCTCCAAAATCGTTTTAAAGTGAAGTGAAATGGAAAATAAATGACATTTCTACGAGAATATTAAGTGTTTGTAAGTTCAGATTTCTCCGAGAAATTACAGATTTATCCACTTCTTTGAACATAGAATTCCAAAGCAATAAAACGAATGAAACAGAACAGCTGTGAACAGAACAACGCGAAATATTATCGTCTGCGATAGCGGAGTTGAGTTGAGTCGATTCGATTTGCGAAAAGGAAGATAGATAGTGGTATGTAATGGCAGTTACATATCTCCCCCCAACGACGAAGATGTTAAGGGAGAAGGAGGTGGAGGGGCCTCTTTCTTCACAAATGGGTGTTATTTTTCGACGACGAAGGAATGAAATTCCGATCTTAGGTGCAAAATGGAAGACGCAGCGGCAAATGAAGAACACTTTCCAATTCACCTCTCTCTCCGTTTGACAAACGATTTTTTTTTTCCTTCCATTTTCCTTTTTTTCTTGGAGTAGTAATTCTTTTTATTTTTATCAGAATTTCAGTTTGATTTTTTTATTTATTTGTTTCTACTTTTGAAAAGTATAGAAAAATGCTGTTCTCAAAAATAATATTAGGAAAATGACTGTTTGTGCGTCATCTGTTTCGTTGCGCAATACAACTTTTGAGTTTACTTCTTTAAAAAAAATATTTGATGAAAGTATACGAGTTGTGTGTGTATGCAATAAAGTAAAAACTAAGTTTGAACAAAATGGTGCATAAACATAAAGGGAACTTTCTATTTCCTCAAACTAAATACCTTTAATTCCTGGAAGTAGACCCATACGCGTACTTTAGCTTGAAAATGAACGAATGCATATCAGGAAAGTGGCAATCGTTATTTGTATGAATGATATTTCCCCCCTTATATTTGACATCAGTCTGTGCTTTTAAAATTTTATTATATATATATATACTTTTTTAATTCTTTATTATCCATTTAGACGACAGCTTTTGTTTTTGGATTATATTTTCCTAATAAGGAAACTAAACATCTATAAGATACATGAAATTTTGTGGCATATGAGTAGTTTTTGTATCGAATTCCTGCTTCTTGATGATTTAGTTTTGTTTTGTAAATTCACGAAAAAAGGTTGATATACATATAACGCACGAACTCGGTAGTTAAGCAGTTGAAATACATAAACCAGAACAACCTCACATTAAATGATGCTTATCAATTAATCATTAACCAAATTTTAGTCACAGGCCTTTGGATACATATTCATTGGTTCGTCTCATAGCTCAGACCACCTCGTCATAATTCATATGATAATATATTGAAGAATGTTGACCATTTTAAAAAAAATTATTTTATTCGTCTGCTCCAACCCTATCTCATGATTTCACCATCAATTAGCATTGAGGGTAGAATTGTATGCGATTAGATTTTGAGATCTCTCTAAAGTCTGAAGGCAAGAAGTGAGCGTCTCTAACGCCTGCTATCATTGATCATTCGGTGACACTATTCTTGCTGATGGAGGACACACGTTTGTCGCAGCATGATATTAAAATATATTATTAACATATTTAATACATATCTGGATATCAAGGTAAAATTCTGTAACGAGGAATTTGATATTCCATTGACATTCTTTGAAATTTACAATATCTGTTAGGCGTACAAAGGCGGAAGAAAATTAATTTATACTATATCATTTCAGTATTATCAAATAAAGTAAATTGTCCCAAGTAATTACAATTATACAGGCTTACGATCATGTTTAATTTATGAATATTTAAAAAAACTATTTTAGCAATGTATAAATTGTTAACTCAGATAGTCATTTTATATTTTAAAAGCATAAACGACTTTAAATGTGTTGACCATTCAAGCAATCGTGCAGTGATGTGAGAGTAACGGATGCATAGACGTCGCTGGTACTTCTCTTGGGGGGGGGGTCATCTATATAATATTGATAATATTGCTATAATACTGATGATTTACTTTTTAAAGCAATCATGACCAAAAGAGTGTGTTACGTCGCAAGCTTACTATAATTAGTACAATTTTACTCACTGTCATAAATAATAATTTCAATAAAAACAAAGAGTTGCAAATTTTAAAAACCACTTAGATCTGCCTTAAAGTACAAAGGCACACAAATGAGAGAAATACAAGAAAGGGAAATATATCAACAAACTTCCTGAATTAAAATTTTTCCTGAAAAATTTTAACTCGTCAAAGTAAGACTTGCCTTCTTTTTGATATTCTACGAAAAACACTTGAAAGTACTGAACTTCTGTGGATAAAAATTCACATGTTGTTAGGCCAGTTTCGACCGGGCAGTTTTCAGTCATGGAGATTGCTTCTTCAAATGGAAGAAACGGCTAAAAATTCACCTTTCATTTTGGGTAAAGGAACCAATCCACTTCATTTCTTCAGATCATCCCCTTCCCAGATGAAGGGGGGGGGGGAGAAGAAAACATCTAGTTTCTGACAGCTAGTCTGAACTGGCCAAGAGAATCTATTCTTATGAGTCAATAATGCAGTAAAAAATAAATAGTATTGCCTAGGCATCATTGATTCTCTCGCCGCCACCATGCTAATGACTTCACTTGTAAAATCAATTAATAACTTATTTTTTGTCTCTATTTTTGCTGTTTATATGCATATATTCTTTTTTTGTCGAATTTTACTATTATTTAATGTCTTCTTCTTTCTGCTTTTTTTTATATTAAAGCTCATGCAGTCTAGCATACATCATATAAACGTAAGGTGCATGTGCAAATTCCATCTCATTTTTTTTCCTTTCTAATTAGCCCGTTAATGGCCAGCATTCTATTTATTGGAAAATTACATTTCACTGCCATAGCTAAATCGAACTTTTTTTTTTTTTTTTTTTTTTTGCTTTGCTTTGGGTAAAATGTCAATATATTTTTCCGAACTCATGTACCCGAGTCAAATTATGAAATAAAAATGTCACTTTGATTTTTATTTATTTATTGCTTTGAATTTTTCGATTATAAATATTTTAAGAGTTAGAGGTATTAAGATTTGCAGAAGATTTTCAATATGTTTAATATATGCTAAATCAATACCAGGTAAATGATTTCCGGCATTGGAGACCATTTGGCGACAAAAAAGTAAGTTCCCGAAAGTATAAGAATTGTAGAGATCTTTCTTAAGAATCGAGATACAAAGATTCTTCTAGAAAATTCTATAACTTGTTGGGAAATTATAAAAGTCAAAACGGCCACACGACCAGTGAACCCACTCTTTGGAGTGTGAATTCATAGAGTTCTCTCCCATCGTTTTACACTTCCAGCTATGTGCTGTATAGTTCTATTTAATTATCGATTTGCTGTTTGCTAATATGTTGTTCATTTCCAATGCATTATCTTTATATATGTTTTGAACGTGTTTTGCTACCTCTATAGCGAGCTTAACGTGGAATAACGTCTCGTTATCCGTTATAGAGCTTGTTGCATTTCTTGAATCGTACGATTTATCTTAAAAGAATTTCTTTGAAAAAATCTTTTTTGGAATTTAATTTTACATCAAAATTATCTTACTTCTGATGTTTCAAACATTAAAGTCAGCTCGGCGCCAGAGCTTAACTGGTTAAAATATGCATAGTACCTACAGAATAAAGATACGCAAGCTGAATAAATACATTATAGTTATTAAATTTATCACATCATCGCTATACTTCAAAGGAAAAAAGTTAACGCCTTCTAGCATTGACACGTCATTTCCGTAAAAGAAAAGAATTGCGAATATTAACTAATTCCATTACTAATAAACTGTATAAATATAAATTTACTATAAATAATGTTTATTATCTAAAATGTATGTTTTCATATCCGCTTAAAAACGGGAGATCTCAAATAACGCCTTAAGTAGATGAAATATTCAAATTATTATAAACAAACTTATATTTTCCCTTCGCAAAAACTTAAATAAGCCATGCAATTTCCTCCCCCATTTGCATACACAATTTCGAAATGAACTGCATCCCATGTAATAAATATTTATCGAAAGACATGATAGCTCGCATATCTCCAAAGATGCGAAATTTTATTTTTGGGTCGATTTTGTGTAGTCTGCCTGCTGTTCATGATGGAATTGAGAAAGACGGGAGGTTTTCTGTTTTTGTTGATATCGATTGCACAACTTCTCTGGGAAGAATGCAACAATTTTTAACAATTTCATAACTTTCAGATGATGTGACAATAAATTTCCGATGAATTTTAATAGAAATTCATATTATGATTTTCCTTACTAGTGATACAAATAATGCTCCAACATTTTGCCAGTGTACATGCATTAGCGCAATGCTCATACAACCCTTTTGCCTCTCAGCGATTGATCTATTAAAACTTAATTAAAGTTAGATTCAATAGATCAATCCTTACGGATTTATGGATTATTTTGGGTAGTGCTTTGATGGATTTAGGCACTTTATTCCAAGTCATAAATTTCGAGAATCTCTTTTAATAACTAATCAATTCATCTTTACGTTTTAAAAATTAACATGTTAATGATTTTATTCATTTCGGCAATGGCATGGTTGTGAATTTTTTTTTTATTTCAATAATTTGGAAAAAATCCGATTTCATTTCTTTCTTTATTTTATATGTATATTATAAAAAAGTGCTTAAAGTAATGGAATTCTTCAAAAAATTAGAAATTATAAAAATCATAGAATTATAATTATATAATAAAATCAAGATAAATTACAAATTAATTAATATTTAACAATTTTCTTACTTACAAATAAAAATTTTAAATTATTACGAGCAATAATAAATAAAAAATAAACTTAAAACGAATATAACATTAAAAATTATTATTTTGCAGGAACTGGCAAACGAATAGAAGAGAGGTATCTAGAAACTAAGTTCAGTTTACAATTTTTCCCGCGAAGGCATTACGTTCACAATTTCACACACATGCACGTGCACTTTGCCGATTCATTGGAAAACAGTGAAATCCCTTTTAAATCCCTAAATTACTGCATGTGCAGCATTTCAAATGTTTTAAAAAATTAAATATACCGCCGCACGCCAGTTAAATTGTCATTAGCTTTCTTAATGCTAGAAACATAAAACCAATTGAAATTCACAGACAAAATTGCGAAGTTAACGGGCAGACAGAGATGATAAGGAGGTGGATTTCAATGAAATGAAAAATGTTCACGATGAAGAAAAATGTAAACGGGGTCTCAGATTGATAAGTTATTTACAACAATTGAACAGAGAGAGAATCTAAGATTCATCATTACGACATTACCAATGCATTTCCCGTTGATTTTTTCATTATCGAAGGTCATTCATCGCAGGCCATATCTTTCCATGACAAGGGTATCTTAAAGCTCGTGCTCTGCTAAGATAAATGCTTCAACAATAGTAGCAACTATGTGGAAAAATAATCTAAGTATTGTATGTCAGTTCGCAATTAAAATGCGTTTTTAATAGCAGTTTCCTTCTTTTCAATTCCTCAACAGATTTTAATTCCTGGATACTCTTATTAAATGAAAATAATACATTATAAATAATGATTAGATTTTAATTTATTTAATAATGATATTAATAATTCATTGCAAAAACACACCTTATAGCCTTAATATCTTATTACTCAAAGAATTTTTATTGTTAACGACTTTATTTATTTGACAGTTAAGCTAACAATATTTTAAATCAACTTTCCCAAGCCCACTCTCCATGAGTTAGCGGTTTTAGGCAGTTGCTTAGTCAGAAATTCAGCACAGCTAATCATTCTATGAAACATTATCTGTCTTATTCAATTGTATGATGGATTTAGATGGATAAATTTAATGCTAATGATAGACTTGATGCACAATATATCTTCTATTCATTTGAAGAAGAATAAAGCACATTTCTGTTCCTTTTCTAAAATCCCAGTCTTAAGGAGACATTTTGGATATCTATTAGGCGTTACTTAAAGCTTAAGATAAGTTGACAATTTACTTAAAAATTCAAATACAAGGCTCTAGGTAATGTCATCTCAAAACGTACCGCTTTATTTATAACCGAAATAAAGATTGTATTTAAGTTTTTTTTTCAAACAAATTAGTTATTTTAATCAAGGACAGGGAGTTCAAAAATTAGTATTCCAACTTTGTGAGGCTGTTAAAGGTATAAACCAAGAAAAACCTAGACAAAGTACAACCTAATAATTTTAAAAAATAACAGACGGAAGTT
>JAPMOR010112972.1:0-42387 GCA_026543865.1 Argiope aurantia | reverse complement strand
AAAAAAAATATTGCCTAGCAATTTTTATTTAAATCCATTTCGACATGTATTGCCACATTGTTAATAAAATTGAATTTATTTTTGTTTAAGTTATCGAAGCTATAATTAAAAAGTAAATTTTAAAAACATTGTGAAAATCGTAGAAAAATAACAAAGCAATCAAGCTGCCATCACTACTTAGATGTTGTTGTTTTTTTAATTTCATGACGCTTAAAAGTTATTTTCTTTGGGGGAAAACCGGTTTTGGATACTTTTAAAGGATTTTTTATTAATAGAAATAGATAAAGTTTGATTGTACAACGCATATTGAAAATCATTTACATAATAAAAGGCATTTTTATGTAGAAGTAAATAATTTTCTGACTTGAAGAGATTGTCATGGAGTGCTTGAATTCAAGGTTCGTAATATCCGGATATAATAATCCAGATATAACGTAGTGGATACAACAATCGCAAGGCAATGAGAATCCTTTGTAAAGCGAGGAAGCAAAAGGTAAAACAAGAAACACTATTGGCATTTAATTATTATTTTCTTAACGCAGATATTCGTTTTTGCCATTTTCCCAGACAATAGAAAGAGAAAAAGGAAAATAAAAAATACTGAATGAACTAATCAATTATTACTTTAGAGAGTTTAATAATTTAAAAAAAATTAAAACTGTATAATTGAATATTTAATAATCTATCTAATAAATTTCAAGGTTATACGTTTAACATCACAATGAAATTGAATGCTAACATTCAAGTCTGTAAACTTTTATTATTAAAAACAATCGATTACTTTAATAATAAATTAATCAAAAAGAATTATTTTTAAACTTAAACAATTGTTCAACGCTTATATCTAAAACTGCCGTTGAAAATATTGTATTGTAAAACTGAATAACATAATTATTACTAAGATTATTATTTAAAGAATTCCTTAATGATGTTGTGGATTAATTCTTATGTATTTGAGGTCCTTGAACTTTGTAAACACTCTTCGGGATATTAAAGTATTCGGACTTGCGACACTTTACTTAAATACCTTATCTCTTCGAATAATAGCAGTTGGTTTTGAAACAGGAAACCGACTGCATTGTTTTTGATAACAAAGTTGACACAAATGGCTATCAAATACCGGAAATCGAAAATATCCCTCTTTTCTACGTTTCAAAAATGTCTTCTTGATGAACAGAAAAATGAAAATTGAAACAAATGTAACATAAAATACAGTAATTTAACAAATGTTATATTAAATATTTAAATAATTAAATTATTGATTTATTTTTCAATATTGAGTAGCAAACAAAATGCATTACAGCATATTTCATTGCAAGTTGTAACCTCCAATATAATAGACATATTTTAAACCACTATATACCACAAGCCATATTTTTGCCCTACTTCCCTTTCTTGTATCTATAATATTAATTGATATATATATAACAAATACATAAATGATAGAATCAAGATCATTAATGAGATTTGTCAATTTTCTCTATAACATTTTTTTACTTATTTCTAGACATTTTATTAAAAAAAAGTAACTTTACAAAAAATGATTGCAACCTATTTAAAAAAAATTTGGAAATTTATCTTGAATTAATGATCCAAAATAATTTCAAATGATTCAGAATAATATCAGGATGCTCGTATAAGAAAGCACCATTTAAACGTTTGGCGAAATCTTGGCTCTTTATATATAATGAATCTTGGTGTAATCTGAAAACCGTCAAGTAAGCCCTGGGTTATTATATTCTCGCAGTTTTAAATCATATTGTTCCACATAGGATGAGACTCTCTACTATTGTTTCTTGATACTGCCTTTTAATATGTTAATGTAGATTAAATTTCTTTTGTTTATCAATTATAGAAAATTATGAAGCTCATTTAAGCGCCTTTTAGATTATTTATATAGCTTTAGATTATTTATAGCTTTAGGTTATTTATATTAATATATCGTTTTGGTGTAACATGAGTTTTGCCTGATTAGGCCCTAGGAAGACAATATACAAGGGTATTCTCGGTTTATATTTATCTCCCTTTCCCTTATATTATCTCTCCCTCCTCAGTTTATATATCAGTATTTATATTTTTATAGTATTAAATTCAAATAAACATAAAAAATATATTAGTCCATGGAGAAGTTTCTAAGGAACAAATATTATAGCAAACTGGGAAAAATATATATAACTGCGAACCTATATGAAAAATTTGAATTTAAACTTTAAAATAATTTTAAGTAAAAAGCCGTAAAGAAATTCCCAAAACATTTTAGCACAATTCATATAATCAAATACATACTTTAAAGAGCGGTTGTCATATGAGTCAGTCAACCAAGTGGAAAACAAATCGGCTCACACTGATTTGCAAATGTAAACAAGCTCAAGTAGTGTTCTGAATTATATACAATACTCGATTCTAATGTGAATAAGTTCAAATGGAAATTAAATAAATTAAATGAAAGTAGGAAAATAAATCACCCTGGTATTAAGAAATTTTTTTCGGGGTCTAGCAGCCCTTAAGGGGGGGAGGGGGCTCTGCGGCAGTTGCCTGCTTTGCCTATTTGATAAACCCCCGAGGACTATTTCGGAATGGGTCTCATAATTATCCGAGAACCTCCTCTCTAACATCCTCATTATAACATTGTGAGGATATTTGAGCTTCAGCGTCAAATTTAAGGATCACTGCTCCCACATGCAGGGTGGCTCATCAGTGGAATCAGGTTTCGAACTTGGAATCAGACGGTACCAAAATTTATTTCTTGGAGACTGAAATGGAATAAATGGATCGATTCTAAAGCAAAAGAAAATCTTGCACAAGACAAATTAATAAACCTCAATTAATAAATCTCAATGCGGTAAAAAAGAGGGGAAAACATTTAATAAACGTTGCAATTGTTATATTATATATATTTTCATTATTTTCCTAAATTTTAATTAATTTTCATTAATATTATTTATGTCTTACGATGACAATCAGTTTTTTTTAATTCTTTAAACTTCATTGTTTTTTAAAAGTCTGACAATGGGAAAACAATGAAAAAATTTTAAATTATGTTCTTTTAACTTTGAGTGCAACAGTGTTTTATAACTTTAACACAAAGGTGGTGAATCATTCGATGAATTCAAAAGCAAAAGAACATTTTACGGAAAGACTGTTCAACTAATAAACCTCAATGCGGTAAAAGGAGAAAAGCAATTAATAAATCTTGCAATTGTTATAATGTTTTTTTTATTTTTTTCCTAAATTTTAATTAATTTTCATTAATATTATTTATGTCTGACAATGGCAATCAACTTTTTATTCTTTAAATTTTATTTTTTATATGTTTAGCATATAAAAAAAATTTGACATTTTTTTTCTTTATGTTCCTTTAACTTTGATTGCAACAAAGTTTTAGCTTTAATACAACTGTGGTAAATCATTAGAATCCAAATTTTTTTTTAGATTTTCAATTTTTATCGTATAAAAATAATTATGAAATTCTATGAAAATATATCATTTGTATTTATAAATAATAATCTTGCCGTTATACTTATTTTAAATGCCATATGTCAATAGCATTTTTTAAAACATCTAGTTATGATTTTATACAAAGATAATACTTGCCAAAAAGACATATAAACCTACGATAGAAAGAGGCCTGTATAAATTATGGTCAAATTCTATCCAATCACATTCTATTCAATTTTAACTTAAATAAGCACCATCCAAAAGGTAGTATCAAATTAAAACCCTCTTTCAATATTCAACCCCATTTTGTCTCTGGGACTTTACGATAAAGTCTTTCAAACTTAATAGCAGGCAGATAAAATGCGTCGCAAAATTTCCATCACAATACATTTTAAACAATCTTTAATTTGCATATGTCTACTCATCAAGAAACAATTCTAAACAAACATTTAGACTATTAATAGAATCCAGAGTTTGTTACAAACTAAACCTATCAGCCACTCATCCTAACAATGCAAAGATATCTAGATCAAAATGTAAAATTTTGCGGCAATACACTTCCCCGTACAACGAAATGCGGGGGGGGGGGTCCTTAGTTATTAGGCATGAAATCTCTCCTCATTATCCGGGTAGACAGACAGGGGCTGTCAACAACATAAGGGAAGGATTTATCGATTTTTACTTAGAATCAGAGCAGCAACCACTTGGAAATGTTGAAATTCATGAGCACGCATTTTCGTAATACGATTAAGATGAAATTCCACACGCAACGATAGATTAAGGGTTCCCATTCGATGAAGATCGTACAGTTTCACATTGTTGAAATTGTGCGCGTTTTAACGTAATCCGCATAATAATGCAGTAGTATGTACTGCAGGGAATGATTCAGAATTGCGTCGGCGGCAGTGTTGCACGTTTCGGATTGCATAGAGTGATTCGAATAGGTCAATTAAAATGGGGGTGGGCTGCAGTTAGTAATATCTGGTGGGAGTTATTTTCCTTAATAATGCTGATACAAGTCAAGCGAAGGCAATAGCATTAGCAGAGTTATTTAGATCATTATAATTCAAGGATAAAGGTAATTGGAAAGAGGATGTTTTATGAAAATAATTGTGTCGAATGAAACATAATTACACATTTCCGAACAAAATTCAAAGTATTTAATATTTTATTTGATGAAGTTCACTGGCACAAAAATCATTTTAATTAGGCTGCGTCTGAAACGCATGCTGTTGGTTTAACAGATTTAGACATTTTACAATTCCAAGCAGTGCTAATTATGAAACATGGTTTTTAAATAAAAAGTCAATTTCACATTTTTATAAGTTTTTAATTTATTCGATAGGCTAATGATTTATTGTAGTTTAATTTTTTTTATTTTAGTAGATTTGTTAATGTACATGTTACAATCAATGTGATTAATCAATTATTATCAATAATAAACGGTCAATGTGATAGGCCGAATAATAATTCAATTTTATTGACCCTTTTCACTCGGAAAAGTAATTCCAGGTAAAATTATTCACCTAATACAAGGGCTTGTTTATTGTTCCGAAAAATAAATAAATATATATATATATATTTGTTTCAAGTTAAATATCCCCGAAAAATTAATTTACATCTTTTTATCATTCTGTAGCTATTTTTAACAATCAAGATTGAAAAATAAATAAAAAAATCAAAATGATTCACCGTCTTGAATGGTGACTAAGAGGCACCATCCGAGTGCAAAGTTTTAATCGGTGCTATTAATAATAACCGATTAATAGCATTAATCATATATATGTTTTTATTTATTTTAATATATGCATCACTGTAACCAAAATATTTAAATCTTTTAAAAATTCATCATAATTGTTAGTAATTGAATTTCTTAAAAATAAAAACGTTTCAATTTTATGATAGACTAGCCGACTTTTGCTACCAGCTAGCACGCCGGGATTAATGGTCGGTAACATTTCCTTTTAAATATGTTATGCAACTTCATCTTAAAATATTTTTAAGCTTCAAATCTTCATAGACATATAACTCATTATTTTAAAGACTTTACGCTGTCCTGTTCCTTGTGCTAAGCATTTCCCTATATTTCTCTTCTCTTCCTTAAAATCTGAACTTTAATTTAGAACCTGAAGTGATTAAACTTCCACTAATGCATAAAAAGATCTCTTTCCAATCAATAAGTATTAAAACACAATCTATTAATAGATATCTTTACAAATTCTTTATCCAAACTGCTGGTTACCTATGACTATACATTAATTTTAAATTTGTACTTTGTTTTTTAAGGCATTATTAGGAGTTAGTTTTATAAGGCATTAGTAGGACTATCTCATGCACGCATAATATGTTCATGCAAATTAAATTTTTATTTTATATGATATCAGTTGTTGCAAAATATGCGCTAAATATTTTTAAAAATTAAGAATATAAAAAAAATTATATTGCAAAAAATTTGCGTAGTTGAAATTTTCAAATTTTAAGATAATAAAAAATAATGAAATGTTTTCTGAAATTATCATAGGAAAAAATGCAAAATTTTACTAAAATTTTAATAAAAATTCTAAAAAAAAATCATACATGCACATTCCTATCGTCTAAATGAAATTTACACCAAGTTTGTTAGCTTTAAGTCAGATAGTTTGACCAATGGAGAGTTGACACATATACACACATCTTTATTATAAGTAGAGATTACAAAAAAAAAATAGTAAATCTCAAACAAATATATTAAAAATTATCATTTCGCAGATTTATCAAGTGGAATATAACATAGTTAAATGAATAATATTACAATATATTATGCTAAAAAAATTCCTAGCGATTTTATTAAATTTAGTGTAAATAATAAGTTTAAAATAATGGTGTAGCCCCAATATATTTTAATATAAGAAATTTGTAATCTTTACAATTTGACGTATTAACCAACTAAGCTAACAACTTTTTCAATTGGTAGACATGCGACTCTTCTTAACGCAGAGAACCTAGGCAGCTTCCTTGTCAAAACTCCGCCATAACTTAAATCTTGTCTTAAAAATTAATTCTAATGTTTTGTAATATATCATGACTTGAAAGTTATAAAGTCATGACATATGGCATTATGACTTTATAATTTATTTATTAACTAACTTCGGGGGGAAATACCACAGGGGGGGGGGGAAATACGACACTAAAAGATGTTAAAAAAAACTGATTCAGATCAAATCATAAAAATCTATCACATATTAGAAAGTAAATACTAGGAAACATTGCGATGGATGCAGGAAATGATTTTGGACGAATGGGAGTGACGAATGGATTGCAGATGGAAATGTAGGTGGAAGTTTGTGCTACTAGAATGTGGAGTACCTCAAAATTATTAAAAAAACCCAGCTGGAGCTGTCTCCATTAAATTTTCTAGAATATTCTAACAAATGTACTTGTGTATTGCTTATTGTACGTTATTGGCAAAAAATAATCACAGAAGGAAGTATTAGCGAGCGATCTGTGGCGTTTAATAGTTAGAATTCGGTTAACTTACAAGTAAGAGAAAATCGAATGTACATGTTGGTCTTCCTTTTTCAACTGACTGAAACGAAATTTGAATCAAAGCTACAATTGTAGCAAACAATTAATTACAATTAATATGTCATTTGAACACCAAAATGACATATTAAATTCCATTTATTTAAGTCAGTGTTTTTGATTTATCACATTTAAATTCGTCTAAAAGTACAGACCATAATGACCAGATGCTCGATTTCTTGACGCATTTGGGTCTAAATTTGATACGCAATTACACTTAAAAATTTATAATAAATAAATTTATATACCAAATTTTATCCACTTAATTTTCTTTATTTAATAGTTATCGTGTTTGTTTATATTCGAACAGATAAACTGGCTTCTGCTTTAAAATTTCGTTCAAAATTTGAAAAAATCTACAAATTAGGTTTAAAGAATATGTACCAAATTTCCTCCATCTTTGAGATATTGTGTGCCTAAAGAAACAGACATAATTCCAAAAATGTGTTTTTCGGGCTCATCTGAAACGTGGGGATTTGACAGAATCTCGAGTTCGAATTTTTGGCCGATTACAATAATTTCTCTTCTTATATTTCACATACAAAAAAAAGTAAAAGGAGTATTTTTCAAAATTGTTGACTACTTATTAAACAATCATCTGTACAATGGCTCAGAGGAAACAATTTGCAAAGTAATTTTCAGTGTACTTAACGACAATTTTTTTTCTTTCTATACGTGGATTTGACTGTTACGTGGATAGAACTAACAATTTCTTTATTTAAACTACAGATTACTTCTCCAAAATTCCGCATAAATGGAAATATGAACTATATTCTTAAGGGAATTCATAAAATCAAAATAACATATAATTTAAAAAGTGCTTTTATTGCATTCATTTGTATTTTTGAACACCAAATTTTTCAAAATTTGTTTTCTAGCTGTATACTGACCTACTTTAATTAAATTTTAATAGAAAATCGTCTAAAATCTTCACTGAACTCAAATTTTCTGCTGCCAATAAAATAAAATTTTCTTCTATTTTACATTTCAATTCTTAACTAACAAAAAAGTAATTGGCCACGTAGGAAGTTTTAATTATCTACTGTCATTGACTTCATTGCAACCTTAATTATTTTTTATGCAATAAATGATGAATTTAGATCATTTTTAATAAAAAGAAAGTGGTGGAAGTTATAATTAAAATTTTAAAGAATATTCTAGCCTCTAGTCTGAAGCACCGCACTGCAATGATATTTTATGGTTGATTCATCCATATTTTATTTTAAAAAATTACTCTTAATTATACAGCAGTGATAACGTGCTCATAAAAAATGTATTTACTATCGTCGCAACGCGCATGTGTATAAATCCAAAAACTAAAACAATGACATGTATTATTTAAAAATATTTTTCTTTCCATTTTCTTAAAATTAGAAAAAAAAATTATGGAGTTTAAATTGTTATTATTGAAAAGTTTTTTTTTAATTTTATATTAAAGAGACGGCTTTTTTAAAAGAATTTTCATGCTCCGGAGATATTTAGGAAAAAAAAACAAGAAATATTTATAAAGAGTTCACAGATTCTCTAAGCGAAGGGTCAACTTAAACAAAAATAATATATTTTCATCTAAAAATTCTTACGTTATGGATTGTTTAAAATGTAAAAAAATCAATTACTCGAAAATGGCGAAATTTTATCCAGGGATTCGTTTATTTTTGGTTTAACGTATTCAGTGAATTCAAAGCGATGCCAGGGAGGTTTTTATATAAATAAAATTTTACCTGCTCACTGTTGTATCTTGACATATTACAGTCGTTTCAAAGAGAGGAAAATTATCCGTATATCCTTTGTGGAGTGGTCAGGTCTCTTTATCTTGGATACCTAAATTTAGAAAACATATCAAAATTTTAGATTAATTTTTAATTAAAAATCTAAGCAAAAGTTTGTGAAAAGCCCTGTAATAATGAGCACCTACTAGCTAAATAGTAACTGTGTCAAATTTAATAGCTTAAAGCCCCGTTCTGTAAAGTTAAGAACGATTTTTTTTTTCAACAAGGATGTCGTTATTTTCAAACATTAACTAGCAAATAAGCAGAATTATTTAAACATTTTCAACTCTTTAGAAAAGGCAGATCCTTTTTATTACGTTACTTAATATAGCAAAAATTATCACAACTTATTTCTAATATTCTCCCATAGAATCGATGTGTATTCCAAGCAATTCAGTTTCATCTCAGTATCCCATTCGTATTTCGGACTGTTTGATCCTATATCATCGAAAGTTTTCCTTTTACTTGATGTGCGAGTCCTGTAATCTCCGAGTACTCATTTTCTGATATCGGAATGTCACGTACATTCAAAAACCACATCCGTCCAGACAGATTTCCAGTAGGCATATAATTTCTCCCTCTATTTAACAGGGTTAGTTTCATACGTGGTTCAGTTTAAATATATAGTTAGAATAAATATATTCCAAAATCATTTTGAAAATAAAAAAAAAGACTTCCTATGTAATACTTACGACTTTCTGGTTTCAGACGATCCGGCCGTTTTACTACCTGTTCTAGTTTTAAAAACAGTAATTCTCCATTAAAAAAAGTGAGGATTATTTTGGTTCGTTCACGATTTATTGACGCAGTCGTGTTTTCAGTTGGTACAACGACAGAGGCATACAGTTCTAAACATGTTTTTATACAATCTGAAGCATGGAGTTAATATCAAAATCTCGCGGTCGATAATTATACTATTTTATGTATTTCGTATGCAAGGGCATAAAAACTATCTTCAGACCAATAAATTACATCCGCGTATCAAATATTTGAAAGAATCAGGACCATTCAAAAGTGAGGGCGAGATTGATTCCCTTAAAAGATCCAAACAAAGAGAAGGAACGTAAAAAAGTGACTACCAACAAAGTTTAGTAATTATATTGGTATGATCTCCCATATAAATCAAAAATATTTTAAGAATAAATTTTATGTGACGTTTTAAAAATTACTAATAAATCAGAAATGTTTAAAAAAGTTTTTATAGTCCGTAATTTATTTACTATAATTTAGTAATATATATAATTTTTTGTGTACAATATATTTCTTCAATATGATTCATTAATGCATTTTTTTCTCCAAGAATATATCATATTTATTAAATCTACTTTTAAAATTATAAAATCACAGAATGACAATTTTCTGAGAGGGAAAAAGGGGAATAATGGATGAGAGGAAAAATTAACATAAATGTAAGTACATGCAGAGAGAAGCTTTGCCAGTTCTGTTAGGGGAATATAATCTCTTCGGTACAACCCCAATTAGAATTGGAGACAGGAATGATCTGTTTAAAGCTCTGCAAGCGAATTACACAAAAGTTAAGAAAAGCAAGTACTATTTTGAGAGCAATAGTACAGGAAGTATCTGCTTATTTTTTCGGTTTCAAGAATTACTTGGCGATTTTCAGATTATGCCAATATCCTTGATATATAAGATGCCAAGATTGCGCCGACACTGTTTGCATTCGCAAGTAAAAGAGATTTCAAGTTACATCAAAATCGCCAACACCGTGTTGCCAATCGCCATGCTGGTGGCGGTATGCAGTTTTAGCAATGTAACGCGGCGGCCATAAAAATAAACAAGTACGTTGTACACGGATACAAAACATGTGGTAATATTGTAGCAACTTTGCAATCTACCCAATGTCTTATTGTTTAGTTACAAAAACACAAACATTTATAAACTAACAATCTTTTGTAAAACAAGCTTTATCTTTTACAAAATTACTCCTTACAGGTATTTACTCCCTTCGACTTTCTTGAAAACTTATTTCAACAGTATAGCTCGTTTTGTATTTAGTTTCGCTACATAACGAGCAAAATAAAATAAGAATTTCAGACAAGTTCTCATTGGCCTTTAAAAAACAAAATTAATCCTTCTATAATTATGGAAACAATATCACACAGAAAATTTCATTTCTCTGGCGTTTTTCTTTTTTAAACTATCGTGTTCAATATTACACACAATCCATTGATGTAAATACATTAAATCCATTGACGGATTTGATCCAAACTTCGACGCGCCTAACGATTCAAAATTTTATCCGTGTGGTCCTTATGTATTTGAGTTATAACATTCATGCGCAAATGGACTGTCTATATTTATCTTTTTCATTGGTTTCATCGAAAATTTGAATCGACTTGAACTACACACCAAACCCCATAGTATAGCATGCCTTATTTTTGAGTTATTGGCTTTATAGATAGACTAACATATCTTTCTTTCTTATTCAGAGAAATCTAAAATATGGCATAATCTCGAAATCGAATTTTTCAGACAATTACACAGTTTTCTATTCTTTGAAGGCTAAACGAAACCGAGATTAATAACGATTGAATAAAGCATGAAAATGAAATTGTCGCTCTTTTGAGAATCAGAAAAATGTTTTATACCAGCTGGTACCCGGCGCTTTGCAGCCGAAGGAGAAATTAATTTTGGAAATGTCGTTTGAAATCTGAAACAGCTATCTTGTTTAATTAGGAATGATAAAAAGAATGACACTTATTTTCTTGTCGACAATGAGTACATTCAATCTATGATATATAAAGAAAAGTAATATTTATATTTATTCCATTTTTTAACAATATTATTCAAGTATACTTTAGACAATAGACAATATTTTTTTGTTCTTTTTTTTCCAGCAAAAACAAATAAATTTCGAGGCTGTCCGACTCATGAGCATCCGACATGCAATTGGCCCTGTGAAAAACATGGATTTTCTGGGTTCAAAGGAATAAATTGGCATAGTTGTTTCACAATCGGATAAACGCTACGGCCGCGCATAAAATATGAAAAAAACTAAAATTCATTTTTATATATTAGATATAATAATTGCACTATGTCTGTAACTTTCGGGAAGTGCAAGCAATAAGTTGTCTAAGTTTTATTGCAATCGGATGAATGGTACGGCCGCACATAAAATACGAACAAACAAAATTACATAATAGCTTTTATAATTACGTATTGTTATGCAATCAAAAGTAAAGCAAATATTCTTAAGAATTCAGACAAAGCAATATTATAATAGAAAATTTCTCCAGCGTTGTTCAAGGGCAAAATAACTTTCACGATTAAAAACAAAATTCGCTGGAATGCAAAGCGTCTAGATGTATCCATACGTCAAAAGTCTTCAACACTCAAACAAACCAGCAACTGGAGCAAATATTTGACTTCAAATAAAAAGAGAGATAAAATGGAATTCTTTTCAGCCCCCAACCGCCATTCGTCTAATCCAAGTTCCTTATAGAAGAATAAAAAAGGTTCCAATTTTTCTTTCTGATCCTTCCTTTTTTCCTTGAGACGAATATTCAGGAGAAAATATTTTTGTGACAACCACTGATGCCAACCGTTTTAGTTAAATTGCGATCTTTATTTTAGAGTCTAGTTTCAGAATAAAAAAAGTTATGGTTATGGGTTTCATGAAAAGAAAATAGGATTCGAAACAATATTTTTTTGGATTCAGTAATTCTTTTAAAAGGGTAGTTATTTTTTTTTCTCTGTACAATACAGCCTCTTTGATGCATATCTAGTTAAACTGTATTTTATTTCTTTGGTCTCCATTCATTTTAAAGTTTCAAAAATTCCTTATGATTTCGCGAATAGTCCATATAGCGATTTAAAGAGATTTTTTAGAGGAAATATTTTGCAAGGATATAAAGTTGATTGATCTAATTATAAATCAACATAAAACATTATAACAAACAAAACCAACAAATTTCTTTTCAAAACAAAATCAAAATCAAATGATTTTTGTAAAAATATTTTTTAATAACAAAATTAAAATTTGAGCATTTCTTGGTAAATTTATAAGAATCCGAGAGCTATTACAAAAAAGATAGTAATTTTAATTTTTGTCTTCTGAAACAAAATGGTATAAAATGTCACCAAGTATACCATGAAAATTTATAGGATTGTTTTATATTATATGATTAAAATTTATTAAAAATAAATATATTTAAACTATTCTACATTTGGAGGATTTTTACAATAATTACATATCAACATGTAATGAAAAATTCAAGCTGTAATTTACATTACGTGTTTTTCCATTATTTAAAAAAAGTAAAAGTTTGTATGTACTTTTATTCAATTTGCTTTATAACGAATGAACTTTTATTATTTCCTTTTTAATCATTTCTTATACTACGACTAGGAATTTGTACAATTATATATTCAGGATAATAATACATTACTTCAATATTTCAATAACATATTCAATAACATATTGAAATTTTATTTCCATACGCTTCATGTCATTTGAAATTAGTTTGAGAGAGAGAAAAACTGATTTCAAGATTTTATAATTTTGATAATGAATCATAAATTAAAAATAAAATATATTTTTTTAAAAATTGTATTTTAAAATGGAACTACTAAAATAGTATTTTTATTAAGTTAAAAAGGCTAAATTCTATCACATTTTCTAACAATAAAAAATAAAATTATAAGCAGAATGATGTACTGATGAAACTGTAAACCTTTTAAACCTTTTAAATTACATCTGTACCATCATAATTCTGTAGCGAAATAATGCAAATTATCGTATTTTGAATTCGGATTCGATAGCTCATTCATATTGAATGCCTCGTTCAAGCATTCTCTCTCTACTACACTGCATATTGATAGTATGGAGAATATATAAAATTCAGCTGAATTATATTCTTGAAATATTATTATTTTCTGTATTTTAGAAACGTGTATTTGCTCCTTTGAAACATAATTTCAGAGGAGCAAAAGCCAGATCTTACTCCTAATATAATTCTAAATGATCAAAAATAAATTGTTTTTTCCCAAATCCATGGTAAGATCTCTCATTTTTTTAATGTATGATATGGAAAAATAAGATGTCATGCTTTGTTCGCAGTATTGAAAATCATGCATCTATCAATAATAAATAAATACCATAAAGTTTTTAAAAAATATTCTTAAAAAAAACTAGACTAAAGCGAAAATTCAAATGAAAAAGTAAGACAGTTTACATTTCAGGACAGCAATATAAATTTATTGTCAGAAATTAAACAAAAAAATATTGTAAAAAAATGACAAAATTCAGGAATTTGCACTACTTTTAAATTGATAACATTAAAAAGACATTTTTTTTTAAGTTTGAATCAATTTTGCACAGTTATATTTTCATAAATTATGATGGAGAAACCTCAAAATTCAAATTAATTTTTAGTTAAAATTCTAATTAAAATTTCACAAAAAATCGCCTCCAAATACTCATTTCCAACCTCCAAGGTGTATATGTGCCAAATTTAATAGTCTAACAGTTTTGGTAGTTGTACATCAAACTGTTTATTTCCTAGAACCCCAATATACATTCCTTTTTGTTAGTAGTTGACTTGAATTGTTATGCCATTTTTTAAATCCGACAGTAGCAATGTTCGGGAATTAAAAAATAACCAATTAAAGCACTCCGTGTATCCATCGCACATCGATTACGTATTTTCGTTATATGTTATTCCTTCTTTTGAACAATGAAGCCATAATCAAAAATTTACAATATACGACATATGGAGAAAAAGTTTCACACCGAATAATTTGAGCATTTCCTAGGAATTTAAAATAGGTCAAACACATATTTACTTTCAATTTTAGAATCATAGCATAAACAACGGTGAGAGAAAGAAATATTCAGCTAGATAAGTATTATCTAGCTGAAAAAATTATTTTTATAATTTTTGTTTGCACTAAATTCAGAAATTATTGAATAGATTTTTTTTAAAACGTTGTTGTTTAAGCTAATGGTTCTATTAAATTAATTCCATAAGTTTCTATTAACTTGCTTTTTTGTTATTATTAAAATGGTTTTAAATAAGAGTATTAAAATTTATTTGATATAATTAGAAAAAATCATTTGATTGGCAGGAAAAAAATAGCTTTTATGCTTTAAAGTTTTATTTATAATTTAAACTAATTTTTCTAATAGCCAAATATTGCACTAAAAACCGAAAATTATTTGCGATTTAACAGTAAGCTTATACGGCTTTTAATATAACTTCGGAACTTAAATAATGTGTTCAATACAATATACGACAATATACAATTCTGTCCTGACAATGTTGTTACTAATCAATGATGTACTTACAAGATACTTGTGATATTGAAATAATATTCAATTTCATTGCAATTATTCTAATTGGAAGCAATATTAGTTTATTTCCAAAGCAATTTATAATTTTTTGATGTTGAAATTTATAAAACACTCGTCTAAAGGCAAAATATGTTTTCGTCAGTCACCATAATAATAACATTAAAAGATAGGATTTCTTTTAGTGCTTTGAAAGATCAAAATATAGTTTAGATTTGTTATAGTTCCAAATAATTAATTTAAGAGTTTTTGTTATTATGCTTGTTATTATATTTCATAATGATTATTACAAATAATCATTATGAAACAACGATAAAAAAAATGATGTATTCTTCAGAATGGCGGATGGGAACCGACAAAGTACAAAGGGTTAATTTAGTAATGTTAACCAACTTTTTTGAACTACATACTATCACAACAAATTAAAACATTATTTAAAATTATATTTGGAAAATAACTATACAGTATTCTCACTGGTTAATTATGCAAGGAAAAGGATGAAACAAATTAGCGAAATCAGTTTAGTTGTTGAGATTGGAAGTTTTGTAAAGATTTTACTTTACGATATTTCTTGAAACCTGAGGGTGTAAAGGGATTGCCAACTATTACTAGACGGTTTCAAATGAATAAAAAATGGCGGGGGGAAAACGAGTAATTGGATATGAGGGATTCTTTCATGAGTTTTTTTTCCCCCCATAAAGAATGTGTAATAAGTAGTGATTTTGAGAATTTTCTCGAAAATGGGGGTGAAGAAGATCGATATCGACCTTTGATGGCATATTTAGGAATCACGAGTTTTTATGACATAAAAATTAGTGAAATCGAACTAGTTGTTGAGGCAGGGAAATTGATTTTTTAATATTCTTATTTAATTATCAAATTTTTTAAGTAGAAAATTTCAACATCTGCGAAATTTTCTCTCTATAAAATCTCATGGTTCATATTATGATTTAAACTACAGCTGTGTATCTCATTTATTTTTATATTCCTTCTATCTACTCAAGAAATTCGTAAATGAAAAAATAAATAAGAGCCACGTTGAAGTGAAGAGAAGGCATATAGAAAATGTTTGCTTTTACTTGCTTGAAATATTCCAATTATTAATCTATGTAATTAATTTTTAATTAATATAAATATTAAAATCACGACAAACATAAAAAAAATTCAGTTTTATTTTAAAAGATAAATGCACTTATATTTTTATGTTGTAGCAGCAAGCTTTATAATGATAATATTTTATTTATGAAATACTGTATTTTGTCATTAATTTATTTTATCATATTTTTTTCTAACGGAAAATACTATTTGAGATACAAACAAATGATTCTTCTAATTCCCAATTTGTGAGCTAAAAAAAGTCCGAAGGTATAGAATAAGATCCTATGATCAAAATATTTCTTTAACCCATTCATCCGTTACTCTGCCCCCAACAGAGCTTCTGAGAAACTGTAGATCCGTTTCTTTCAGAGAAAAAAAATCTTGGAACTAAAGGAAGATTTTCGCGTTGAAAGATTTCACGAAATAGGATTGGATTTGAAAAATAAATACTGAAAAAAAAACCTTGGAAAAATATTTCTTTTGAAGAAGGAAAAAAAAATAGAACAAAAACTAATGGATAAAAAAAATAGGCTCGAATTTTAAGCATGTCTACAAAGTTGTTGAAAAGTAAAAGAATGCGGTTAAAAAAAATGAAGAAAGATGGACGTTTTTTTCGATCTCCTGTCTTTGTAAGTCCGAAGTTTGACAAAAAAGAAAAAAAAATCTGTGTATCCTTTCACCTTCAATGCCATTCGAAAGACGTAAAGACAGGATGAAACATTTCTGAAAGCGAGCTTACTACATTTTTTATAACTACATGTTGAAATAGAAAAATGTTAGAATATTTATACAGTTGCTTTTAAATTATTCTGTATTTCTTTAAAACCATGGTAAATGAAAATGCTATAATTTCATCGAATTTTTATTTAGAACAACATAAAATTGAAGGTTTTTTTTGTAAATTGAAAGTACAGAATGCTTAATTCTCTGTGAAGCTTCAATAATAATAACAATAACGTTCTATTAATTTTATTTCCAAGCATTTATTTTATAATTGAAGGGTTGTAATTACAATTGGAGCAATGTCCCTAGTTAAAGAGGAAGGATAACAGAGTTTGATGAAATAATACATCAAATTTTTATATACAGATATTTTTTTAATTTAAATTTAAATTTGCTAGCAATAAATCAAATTTTCAAGCCGACAAATTATTTAATTGGGACTAAATTCTAATTCCTCTAATACTAATTTATAATTAAATAAAACCCAATATCTTAAGTTGATGACTAATTAGATATCAACACCTGTTACCATGCACTAGTTAACAGGTTGACCATGTTATTCATGTACTAGACAACAGGTGTCATGTACATGAATCGGCTTAGATGAAAAGCTTCAAAACGAAACCCGAGATTACAAGAAAGTACAAAGGAAACCGGCAATACTTATGAAAATGTTCTGGCAGAAGCAAGTGCTAAAATAAAGCATGAAGAATAATTTGCTGGTAAATATTTTTTAATTATATTGCATATGGTTAATATTGGTTAATATTAGGGTCAGTTTGAATCAAATATTTTGAATCGAGTATTTTTTATTGGCTTAATAGGGTTATCATCTATTGCTCCAAGGCCTTGGAGATTCTATTTAAAGCTTGTATAACAGACTGCATCAAAATAATACGCAAAATACATTTTGGCTGATCTAATTTATTTTTTAATTATTTTGTAACTTCATTATTTCACCGCTAGGGACACTGTAACCAATAAATTCATCCTAATCACTTTACTATAGGTATACCAATTTCCTTGTCTTTATGAGATGCCGGTTTGAATTTAAAAGGCTAAAAAAAGACTTCTCTGATCAACTATATATTGTGAAGTAGAAAACAATAAGAAGCATGCATTTGAGATAAAATGATGAAATCACTAACTTATCTGCTCATGATGATGTTCTAGTTGGAAATATTAAGACTTTGAATTTTTGATAAGATTAACAAAAATAAGAAATAAATAGCGATTGCAAAAAGCGTGTTGTCTAATGTAGTCATGTATAATAGATTAAATATATTCCCAGCCAATCAATGAGATCTTACTCTGCAAACTGCGAAAAATACATGTTAATCAAAATATACGATCATCATCTAACAAACAATGAATAATGGTAATGACTTCACTAATCGAATCTTTAATGTCTAGTAAAGCCGAAAGCTAAGCAGCATCTTTAAGGTGATGAGATTTCAATAATTTGATGCTTTTAGCAGCATCCTTAAGGCTATGAAATTTCAATAATTTGATGCCTTTAGCAGCATCCTTAAGGCTATGAAATTTCAATAATTTGATGTTTTAATCAGCCTTCTTAAGGCTATGAAATTTCAATAATTTGAGCATAAACTAAGTCATAAGCCATTCTTCTATATTATAATTTTCAATGTCCATGCAATATTACCGATTTATTTATCTATTCAACATCGTCTTTTTCGAATTACACGACTTCTTGTTTACGAATATCGCAATCTTGAACCATGTTATTCTGAAATTCTTATTATTAAACTTTATTCTACTATTTTCAAATGCAACATATCAGCTTGCAATCCCAAAATTCAACACCATACCAACTGCAGGTTGTTACATTGAGAACAAATTTATTTACATAATATTCATTCATCACTTACTTTTGAGTGAATCGGATATTGAGTCACTCCACTTCCAAAGCCAAGTTACTTGTATTTGTCGAGTAGATTATTTATTCAATATTCTAAAATTATTGTTAAGTATTTTCAAAAAAATATATTCACAAGGAAAAGCAGCATAAAATAATTAACTAAAGCTCTTTCTAGCAATTCTTACTTGAAAGACAGTTGTGTTTAATCAAAAACTTGAGAGATTGACTTTCATCAATTCAAGAAATAAAATATATTGTATTTCATTGGCATAATATATAAATTGAAGATACATGTATTATGGGAATATGAGACAGAAGTGTATAAGTATAAACTTTTATTATATAATTTATTTATTCACGTTAGTAAAAATGAGGATTTACAATAGATGTTTCATTTACTTTTATATGTTTCTTGAGCTTTTGATGCATTTACGAATTTTCAGAATTTAATTATAATATTGTCTATTTAATTCAAATTTGACTCCATGCTCCATTTCTCTATACCCACCTGGTAGTGAATTTAAGAAAAAAATTCATGTTATTTGATAATATTAATAATAATTATAATTTTAAGGTTAAAAAATAGAAAATAATTTAAATAAAAAATATTTGTTTTAGTACTTAATAAAAGTGAATGTTTTAATGTTTTATTTGCTTCGTTATTAATATTTGACACAATAAAGGATTTTCAACTCAAAAATGAGAAGAATTTTAAAAGGTAATTTTAAACAGTAGCTTCTATCAAACTAAAATAATTATTTTCTTCATCGGATATTATATCGGAAGTTTTTGCACTTTAATAGTATAACTTGCTACATTTGTATTCAAAATTTAACTTGATAGACTTTAAAATCTGATTAATCTGACTTGTTTTTAAAATGCACATCAAGATATGGTTGCTACCTTCTTTGGAAAATAATGTGGCATTCTCTAAGTAGGTGATATAAAGCAAATCAAATAAAGGGAAAAATAGGTATAGTATAAAATTAATAACTTGGTCGTTGGTATTCAACCTCAGACGGACAAATGCTTTTGATACAAGAAAGAAAAGTTAAGTGATCGTTTTGAATTCTGTGCATTTTCTCTATATTCCACTTTTCATATATCTTCATTTTCGTGTTTGAAGAAAAGACGTGCAAGCAAATATGGTATTCTTTAACTCATATTCCACTTCTAATTTATCAAAGTACATATCAGTAAATCTTTACTGATATTAGTAATTCTTACGTCAATCCTATCAATTCGTCAGGCTCAACTTATAGTATTTTCTAAAAGTTGAATATTAAATGAGTAAAAGTTAAAGATGAAAAGTTAGTTTGGGAAAAGAGGAAGAGGGGTGTCTGAAAACTGTCCCTTCTGATATTTTTCATGATTAGGGATGCATTGTTTAATTCTATAATGACAAAATGAACATAAAAACACTATTTCCCCTGTTAATATATCGATTCCCCATACGAACTAATCGCGTTCAAGTTCGTATTCGAGCTACTCAGAAAGTAACAAGAAAAAGCTGAAAGCACTTTGAGATTTTGTCGAAGTATAATAGGATTTCATAATAAATTTGCTGTCATAGGAGGGATAACAAACAGTTTTTATAATAAAAAAAACTACGTGAAATTTTGAACATAGTAATATAAGCACGGAAAATTTAACAAATATTTTACAATATAATTATTGTAAAATAAAGATATTGCAGAAATTGCCTCCAGCTCCAATAGACCATCCATCATTGATCCATTTCAAAGTATTCATAATGGTCTCAGAATACTTGACAAAGAAAACCAAATAAAATTATCGCTTCGACAGATCTTGCCTCTTTCGACAGCAAGAAAAATAATCATTTTTCTAAACTTTTATTCATTAATTTTTTTTTACTTACTTGTATATGAAGCACATAAAGATTGCAATCCTCAAAAAATTCAAACTCAACATTTTGACACAACTCAACAATTCAGATCTCCCTAAATTTGGAAAATACATTTTAGAATTACGTCTTCTATCTGTGAATATAATAAATCAAATATGCCTTGAGTTAGACAAACGGAATTTAGTTATTGGGCTTTACATCAAATTTTAATATTTCTATCAAATTTGAATGAAATTCATTCAGAGGAATCTATGTGCCGTCTGTCCGAATACAACTTAATAAGAGAGTAAAACGAAAAGTGCTAGATTTGTCATAGATTTTTGTAAAACTATGCTAAATCTAGAAGAGATCTGAAGTATAAGTCTGCATCAAATTCAGACTTAGATCCGTCAAGCAATTGATAGCAATAAAGCAATTTAGCATGTGAAGTATAAATCCTTATTAAATTTTGAGACAGATTCGTTAAAAAAATGATTGCCCGTGTGTCAGTACTTTTGCATGCGATATTTCATAAATGTAATTATTTAATTAAATAAGATTTAGTATACGTGTTCTTGATACAAAAATTGTAATTCTATGCAACTTTGGCTTCATATGTCGAAAGATAAGACGTCCGAAATTTATATAAGGTTTTCCTTGCTATGCTACGAAGCACAAAACTGATGTACATTGTTATGTCGTGTCTCTGATAATAAAAATCTGGGTATTCGTGGCGTACATGAATTATCCCAAGAGACATAAATTTATGAAAAGAGAGAATGTATAAAAACATATTACAGAATATGCAAGAGTGTTTCAAAGAAATCGCCTTGTTGATTGCAAAAGTTCTTTTTCCTCAAGCGAATAAATAAATTCCACTCATTTTTACAATTACGTTTGAAAACTGTGTAGTTTAATCGCAACGATATATACAGAGTTAACACTTAAATATTTCTATAAAATATATTTATCACATTTCAAAATTTATATCAAGTAAATAAAATACATCATTTTGACGGAGAAAACTGATATTTCAGTTTCAAGGAAATCATTCACATATTGCAATTCATTTTCAAAATTGAATCGTTAAAATACTTTCGAATTTTTTTTAGAAAAAATCACATCAAAGGTAGTTCTTTAAAATTTGAATTTTTATTTTGAAAAAGAAATAACTAAATATTACTTTTGCAGACACTCTTTGAGTGCCAGGAGAAAAAAAAATCTAAATGGAATCATTTACTAAATTATTTCCGTCTAGACAAGTTTTTATGTAAGAACCGATAATCTTTATATGGCATATTTAAACATGTTTTTTAAGAACTATGCCATTAAGATGATTCAAAAAAGTTTTTTATGATATAAATAGTAATACAAGAATTTAATATCACTTTTTACCAAAGTACTTTAAAGATGGCATATAGTAAATTAATTACTTAATATTACATATATGAAATTTAGATAGTCATTTAATAAGCTGAAAATCAAAAATGTGTGGGGAAAATTTGATGCATCCCAATTTCATTAGCATAAGCAATATATAACACAGCGAAGTTTTATAAATTATTTATCATTATAGTATGTTGTTTCCTTTTGGAAATTACTGGTTTTGATGCAGAAAAAAAATGTCATAATATTGCAGGTGTTCGATAGTGCGTCGTTAAAATTTGTAGAACAAAATTTTGAAATAAATTTAATTCGTAGCGACTAAAACTATGAATTAAACATGATCGCAATGAATTTCATAAAATAAATAAACAAAATTAAAATCCAAGAATTTCTTTCAAATTTCTTTAAAATATTGAAGACTGTTGCATTAAATACAATCATTTTATCTTTAAAAAATCTGATAGATCGCAATAAAATGAATCACTTTTGATCTGTTATTGGTAAAAATTCGAGAAAGAAGAAATATTATTTCGAATTTATAATGGCACTCTCTCCCTTGTTATAATCATAGCTTCTTCAGATAGCAATATCCATTGGCAATTAACGCTGCAGTCACAAAAGTGCGCATGAGCGATGATTACCTTATACAATTTACAAGTCATAAACATTATTGTATCAATGTTTAGAAAGACAGCAATCCAGATATTTCGCAATGAGTTGCAATAATGTTTAAGAAACTCGATGCCCCTTTTGCATCCCCGTACGGCTACTGCAACACAATCATTACAGACTTCGGCTGACTAATAAATATTCCCTTGTTTCCTCTTATAAAGTCCTCGTCCTATTTTATTTCCATATCTTTTTGCAACTTTTAGGTTTTCTTTTGTGGTACAAAGCTCTAGAACAGCAATGCTGTTACAACTTGATAACCGCAGGTGGCATCGTTATTCGATTTTGGAATAAACCAGCGGAACTGGTCAACTACAAAACTTTCTCGCATAATATCCAATAAAGGTGCTTTGCATAGCACTGGTGCACAGTAAGTACGAAATATTAACCTTTGGCATGAATTTAGCATTATTACTGTGTCTATCTACTGTATGGTCCTTGGCGAAGGTTTTGGCAATTAATCCCTAACATGCAGCTAAAAGTATTCGAAAACAGAATTTGGATTTTAGACGTTTTCCCAAACCTATTAAAATAAGAATTTTTACAGAACATTACACTTGTTATCACAAAATTCCATACTAAATTTAATGAATTAAAGTCATTGCATTTTTGAGTTATAGCTCTTACATGCTTCTAAAAGTACAGTCTGACAGACAATCAATGTTTTGTTGGATTTGGCACAAAACTGAATAGTTGTCTGCACTATAGATGGCAAATCTGTGTAATTAATTTTATCTACCTAACTCTCTTCGCGTTTTAGTTATCGTATTAACTTATATTCATTCGAACAGCCGAACAGACAGACTACCTCAAAACGGATTTTGCTCAAAATTTGGAAGAAATCCACAAATTTGGTGCAAAGATCATATACCAAATTTCATCTATGTAGCTCAAAACGTTTTGATTCATATTTGTGACAGACAGACAAACATTTCCCAAAAATGTCGAACTTAGAGAGTTTTGAATTGAGGAAATTCATCAAAATCTTGAGTTCGAATTTTTTGATGCTTACTTTACTTTCAATATACTTCGTATACTAGAAAGCGAAAAAGTAAAAATATGATCGTCATTACGCATATTTCTTAATACGGATCGGAAATATGTTTAAATATAATCAATATATCTCAGTAAAAATAAAGTTTTGTGTTCTTTTAATTGATCGATAAAACATTTTGTCTACATATTTATATATCATTTATATTTATTTCCGAGAATCTGAATGCTGATAAAAATCGCATATTCCAGTTTGCATTTTCTACAAACTGAAAGAATTAGAGAGTTCTCAGAAAATTCTTAATAAAAACTAAATTGCATATATTTTATCCTCAAATGTTGGGAAAGTAAATCTTATTTTTCCCGCAATCAGTTTTTTCCAAGAAACAGATGGGAGAAATTCTCTCAGAAATATTTCAATATTTTAGAAATTTATTTACATTTTAAGACCATTAAACTCTAACCTAAACTTTTAACTCAAAAAATAAAAATTTATCCATTATACATGAATTCCAAATAATTCCTTCCGTCTGTCTTGCATTTCAGCTGCCCTTTTCACATCCGGTATCAATCAATCAATGACCTTCATTGACTTTGAATTGAATCAATCTTTCTTTATTTTCCTTATTTCATTTTGGCGTTAAGAAAAAATAATATTTATGCACTCGATACTTTATTTTTTTGTTATTTTTAAATTTACCATTGCGAATTCTGAGTTTAATCATTGCAGAGGTACTTCATCCGCTTGTTAATCTCAGAAAATTGAATCCAAATCTTCCGTGCTTTGAAAATGTCTGGAAATTGCTTCGAAATTGCTCTTAATACCCCATTAAAGGCTTTAATAAATTAGACTACCCTAGGCTTAAAGAGTTCTTCAAGAGCTCTGCCTCTGCACGAAACACAAACTTAATCAATAACTCATTTAAACTCACAGAGGCATAAATGCAGTGTCTGCTGAAGGTAATTCTGAACACCATTTGAACGGCGACTCGCATTAAGGTAATGGAAAAATAATAGAACTTCGAATAATTTCTTCACTTCGATTACTTGGATCACGAAATCGTTTGATGCTGACATATCAATAAAGGAAATTATCGTGTTTTGAAGAATGGTGAACATAAATTGATATTTATTAGAAAATTCTCATTTTAAAAAATGCTTCTTTCTTTTTTAGATGGATGAAAATGTCGTAACCATTCTTGCTAACAATACTCTGCATGCATATTTAATTTAACCAATGGTTTGTAGGATGTAGTTTGAGACGGACTGAAACCTCGTTAGTTTTAATTAAATTTCGAGACTGCCATATTCAATTGTGGATCTTTATGGGTTTCATTACATGTAAGATGTTCTGAAAAGTTCTATATACTATTTTCTAAATATCTCTTAGCAATAAAAGAAAGAGGCAATTATAATGACAAGCGTAGAAAAACAGAAACAATAGATACCGGGGCAAGTTAATGGACGTGTTATTGTTTAATAACAGCTTGCTATAAATTATAAAAGAACATAATTATATGAATCTCTAATAAACTTGTCACTAGACTAACATTACTATTATGTTTCGTATAATGCTGAAATTTGGTTTATAGTTTAGTAACAATTTCAGACTGAAAAAAAATGTACTGTTTATTGTAAATTAATATTCTAGATTGCCTTTTTCAATAACGCCATTAATTTATGATAATGTAACACGTATAGTCAATTCTCAGATATAGAATACCTTTCGAGTTTTTGCGCATGCGTTATGGTGTTTATTTCTGCAAAATAGAGTGAAATGAAAGATGGAGATGTATGCATTTAAAAATAACATGAATTTATATTATCTGCGGAAATAGAAGGCGTAATAGTCGTTGATAACCCATTAAATTGCCTTAAAAGGGTAAATATTTACAATGAATTACTTTAGCTTTAGAACAATATTTATTTATAGTAAAAAGTCGAAGCATAGAATTGTGACTTAATAAGCATGATTTCGTAAGATGTGTGGCAGAAATAATTATTCCCCAGTATTCCGCTTCTCGTTCGAAATATTTAATAATCTATATCTATACTTATAATAAAGCTCACTGTGCGTGTGTGTGTTGGCACTCTACAGGCCAGACCATTCAACCTACAGCTACCAAATTTGGCATGTGTATACCTTGGAGGCCAGGAATGTGCACATGGGGGTTATTTTTTCGAATTAGAATTTTATTTATTTAAAAATTAAGCAAAGTTTTGGCGTGTTTCTGCTATAACTTCCGAAAATATTATCGCACAAAAAAGATTTTTACATGAAGTTAAAGATGAAAACTTTATCTTTTAAATGATATCAATGTCTTAAACTTAAAATTAAATTTCAATTTTTAATGAATTTTTAAATAAATATTTTAACTATATTTTTCAACAATTTTTTTCGTAAAAAATAAAAATAAAATTTAAGCTGCATGAGCACGTTTCGCATTGATGGGGAAAAAATTAGCTTTTTTCAAAGTGTTGCCTTCACATTAATTAAAGCTCCAATTAAAAATAAATTAAATCTTTTTAGAAATGAAATCTGCAAAAATATAATTTTCGGCACGTGTCTGTAGGAAATGAAACAAATAAGAAATATATTTTCTAAAAAATAAATTCAAGAAAAATTATTTTACGATCTTTTACACTCTCTATATTATTAATCCAATAAATCAGTTTTATTTTAAGGCAAGATTTGTTTAATATGAACAGAATATCCATTCAAATCAGGGCCACACAGCTAATTTGTAAACCTTTAGTAAGACACAGATCTGCTAAAATGGTGTAAATGGAAAATGATTATATTTTATGTAATTTGATTCAATAAAAGCTCTAATAAATAAAGAATTTTTGATTTTACATAAAGCCTCAGCTGTGGAAATCACGATTAACAAAATAATCTTGAAACACTAATATTTTAAATAAAAAGAGTTTATTTCCAATCAATTAAATCAATCACAAACTGACTGATTTATGAAAATTTGAATATCACTATTTAATAAAAAAAGGATAATTTTAGATTTTCCATCGATCGTTTCAAAGAAAATACGCCAATCAGCGTGCAGGTTTCTCAAGATTAATTGGCCTAAGATTATGAAAATGTTGTGTTTTTCTAAATTTTTAACATTCAAAACTTCATAAATAAGTCTTAGTTGATCGTGGAAAATAGAAACATTCATTCATTTATTTAAAATTTGGTGTGTTCAGAATATTTCTCAGAATATGATACCTTACTTCATTAAATTTAGACTTCATAATTTTAGAAATATATTTATATGTCTTAACAAAATATTATTATTGATTTCATTTCAATCCTTTTGAAAGCAAAACTAAAAACTGAATTTTATGCTGAATCTGAGAAATTTTTGTTGAATTATTCTTTGAGATTTTACATAAATTATGAAAAATATTTTGTAGTTCACATAAGACTTAAATACCGAGCAATACTATTTGCAATACTGTTACAAACCTGCGACCATTTGGCGCCAAAATAGATTATACCCGAAACTTCGAGAATTTTCCCGATCCGTCCAGTAGGAACCGAGATATGCCTCGAATGTTCCTGATTGGTTGAGAGGCTTCTAGCCCCGTCTCCTGAGACCTATAAAAGGGTCTGCAGCTGCCAGAGAAGTCGAAGTCGGAACGGAGGAGTCGTAAGTGACAGAGCGGAGTAGGCGGAAACGACGGTGAGCAGCGACGGATTCAAGCTCGTACTGAACTGAGCTGTGCGCTACTGTCTGCAGTAGATTCTTCTTGTATGCTACACGTCTCGGTTGAAAATAGTCGTCTCTATGCTGTATATAGTCATCGTTTTTGTGCTGTCCTGTGTGTCTTCGTGTAAATAAACGTCGTTGTTTTTATTCTACTGCCGCCTGCTGATTGAGCGTGCTCCACACCATATAACTTCCACAATCCAAACGAACTCCAGGAAAAATTTCGTAACATTTGGTGTCAGAAGTGGGGTAGTGGTCAACAGTGTATGGTGAAAACGAGATCTCAGGCTACGATGGCTGATAGCGGTAATGGTGAGTTACTGGTTCTGTTAGCTGAAATGAAGAAATCTATGGAAGCTGGACAAGAGAAACTTTTGCAAGAAATGAAAGCCGGACAAGAGCAACTTTTTCGAAAAATGAAAGCCTTTACGGAAGAAATGAAAGCCTTTGCGGAAGACATGAAGAGCGAGTCAAAGAAAGGCCTTTCGTCGCGGAAAGAAATTCCAGAAGATAAAGTTAACAAAATTGAAGACATCCAAGTTATCACAGAAGGAAGTTGCGAGAGCCAAGTGGAAGAAAAGACTGAAGATCGAATGGAGACCGGTGTCACCGAAAAGGAGCTTAGCCATCCGGAGGATGAACCGAAGTTTAATAAGGAGAGGAACGAACAAGGAGAGTGTCAAATGAATGCAGAACTGAAACAGTCTTCTCCGAATGAGTCCCCTGAAGTGGAACCAAAAGTGCTGGCGCTTGGGGATGGGGAAGATGGACTTTCTTCGAACGGGTCTGTTGGTGGCGACCCGTGCTCGATGCCTATGGATGCAGGAGTTGATGCGACCCTGTTTGGATTGAATTCGTCCCAAAGATTAAAGAAACTACCTCTCTGCAAGCCTCTTGGTATCTCCTGGCATAGTGACACGGAAGAAGACTACGTGGCTGGAATCGCTGATCCCTGTAGTCACGGTCTCAATTTCTTTCGAGAATTCATCTTTGCTGTGGATCTGCATAGAAGTGGGATGCAAATAGGAGCCGAGGAATCTCCTGTGCATCCGGACATGTTACGTCGTCGCAGAAGGACCCTTCCAACAAAAGCGGATGCGCTCTTCAGAAGATCCTGTGTGGAGGGCGTCGGACAATTCTCGAGTGTCGATAATAGACCGGGAAGGGGTGGACGCATTCATGTGAAAACTTTGGCGACGAAGACGAACACCTGGCTTTCGAGTGGACTTCAGAAGGCACCGTTGGATCATCCTGATATACGATTGGTTCGATAGAAGAAGTTCAAAGTGACCAACCGAAAAGCCTGGCAAGAATTCATTCCGGAGGTCTCTACTACGATCCAGCGTTTGGCTCCATGGGACATCCTGCATTTTAAGGAGCGGAATCAAGTCTGGATGTACAATCCGAAACGAGGAAGAGGTCCGGGTCAAAAGCATTCAGAAGGTTGGGATGGATCTTCAGTCGCCGCCAAATTAGTAAATGATGTCATCATCGAAAGTCGCCTAAAGCATCATCATCATAACATCATACGGAAGCCTACGCCAGCTGTTGGATTGAAGTAGGACTGCCGGGATGTCAGTCTTTGAAGAGGGGAGCAATGTTACAAACCTGCAATTCGGCTTCCCAACATAGTTTGTTTCATCAACAGAAAGAAAGTTTTACAGTCATCTGAATCGGACGGAGTCCAGGTGGCGCGTCGGGAGTACCAGAGCTTGGCGACAAACTTGGCGACTATTTGGCGACTTGGCGACTTTGGCGCCAAAATAGATTATACCCGAAACTTCGAGAATTTTCCCGATCCGTCCAGTAGGAACCGAGATACGCCTCGAATGTTCCTGATTGGTTCAGAGGCTTCTAGCCCCGCCTCCTGAGACCTATAAAAGGGTCCGCAGCTGCCAGAGAAGTCGAAGTCGGAACGGAGGAGTCGTAAGCGACAGAGCGGAGTAGGCGGAAACGACGGTGAGCAGCGACGGAGTCAAGCTCGTACTGAACTGAGCTGTGCGCTACTGTCTGCAGTAGATTCTGGTTATATGCTGTTGTATGCTACACGTCTCGGCTGAAGATAGTCGTCTCTATGCTTTATATAGTTATCGTTTTTGTGCTGTCCTGTGTGTCTTCGGGTAAATAAACGTCGTTGTTTTTATTCTACTGCCGCCTGCTGATTGAGCGTGCTCCACACCATATAACTTCCACTATCCAAACGAACTCCTGGAAAAATTTCGTAACAATACTCATGTTCAAAAATAATAATAAATAAGAATAAAGATGATAAATAAAATAAAACGCTTGGTTTTATTAAAAAATATCTTTATATTAATTGCAATTTCATCATTTCCACTTTAAATTTAAGTTGAAGCTTTACCGGAAATGACAACAAATTAGCAAAATATATAGAGTAAATTGAACGAAACGATCTAAACTATAGTATAAGTTTGGTATGACTATCAGAATTTGAAGATTGAAAATGGTTTGTTTGAGAATCTATTAATAGATCAGTTACTTAAAATATTTAACTGAAAATTGTAGTGAGCGGTAATACTTTCGAACCTGCTGGTCGCCAAAGGCGGCTAGTATTATATAAAATATTCTTGGTGATATTCTCAGAAACTTTATTGCTACCTGAATTAGCCATACGATCAATCAACGCATAAGTATGGAATTAAAATAGTACGATCCAAAATGACAGGTGAAAAAAAAAATGGAAAGAAATGCATCTAACACAGTGTTTCCCAAAATTTTGACATATGTGTACCCCTTCTATAATTTTCGTAACGTCAAAAAAAATGGATGTATTTTAATAACAATCCAAAAAATATTTTTTTTGTGACATACATTAAATAATAAGAAAAGAGAAATAAAATTATTCATAATAAAATATAAATTAAAATATAAATATAAATTTTAAGTAACATTTATTTGGATAAATGAGAAAGAGAAAATTGTTTGTGCTGAGATGACAGATCGTCATAATTTGGTTCCCTGTTTATTAATTTTAATCTCAGATGCGATTCCACGTCCAATAGTCTGTTGCTTTTTCACGACTTAATCCCTGCAAATGCTGAAAAAGCAACCATATTGTTACGAAATTTTCTTTACCGGGGTTCGTTTGGATAGTGGGAGTGATATGATGTAAAGAACGCTCAATCAGCAGACAGAAGTAGAAAATAAGACAACGACGTTTATTTACACGAAGACACACAGGACAGCACAAAAGCGACAACTATATACAGCACCGAAGACGATTATCTTCACCCGAGACGTGTAGCATACAGCAGCACACACAGCAGCATACAACCAGAACCTACTGCAGACAGTAGCGCACAGCTCAGTTCAGCACTAGCTTGACTCAGTCGCTTCCGACTACTCCGTCTTCTGCTTCTCCGACTCTGTCTCGGATTACTGACTTCGTTGCTCTCGAACTCCCCTGACGTCTCCTCCTACTCAGCTCTGTCGCTTACGGCTCCTCCGCTCCGTCTTCGGACTTGACTTCGTCGTCTCGACTACTGGCTTCTCTTCTCCCCCGGCAGCGGCGGTCGCTTCCTTTTATAGGTCTCAGGAGGCGGGGCTAGAAGCCTCTCAACCAATCAGGAACGTTCGAGGCGTATCTCGGTTCCTACTGGACGGATCGGGAAAATTCTCGAAGTTTCGGGTATTATCTACTTTGGCGCCAAAGTCGCCAAGTTTGTCGCCAAGCTCTCGGACCTCCGACGCGCTAGTCCCATTCAGATGACTGTAAAACTTTCTTTCTATTGATGGAACAAACTATGCTGGGAAGTCGAATTGCAGGTTTGTAACATTGCTCCCCTCTTCAAAGACTGACGTCCCGGCAGTCCTACTCCAATCCAACAGCTGGCGTAGGCTTCCGTATGATGTTATGATGATGCTTTAGACGACTCTCAAAGATGACATAATTTACTAATTTGGCGGCGACTGAAGATCCATCCAAACCTTCTGAATGGTTTTGACCCGGACCTCTTCGTCGTTTCGGATTGTACATCCAGACTTGATTTCGCTCCTTAAAATGCAGGATGTCCCATGGAGCCAAACGCTGGATCGTAGTAGAGACCGTAATTCTTGCCAAGCTTTTCGGTTGGTCACTTTAAACTTCTTCCATCAAACCAATCGTATATCAGGATGATCCAACGGTGCCTTCTGAAGTCCACTCGAAAGCCAGGTATTCGCCTTCGTCGCCAATGCTTTCACGGGAATACGTCCACCTCTTCAAAGTCTATTCTCGACAATCGAGAATTGTCCGCAACTCTCCACACTGGATCGTCTGAAGAGTACATCTGCCTTTACGGGAAGGGTTCTTCCGCTACAACACAACTTGACCGGATACACAGCAGATTCATCAGCTCCTATTTGCATGACACTTCTATGCAGATCCACAGCAAAGATGAATTCTTGAAGGAAGTTGAAACTGTGACTACAGGGATCAGCGATTCCAGCCACGTAGTCTTCGTCCGTGTTACTATGCCAGGAGATATCAAGAGGCTTTCAAAGAGGTAGTTCCTTTAATCTCTGAGACGAATCCAATCCAAACAGGGTCGCATCCACTCTTGTATCCATAGGTATCGAACACGGGTCGCCACCAACAGACCCGTCCGAAGAAAGTCCATCTTCTCCATCCCCAAGCGCCTGCACTTTCGGTTCCACTTCAGGGGACTCATTTGGAGAAGACTGTTTTAGCTCCGCAACTATTTGACATTCTCCCTGTTGGTTCCTCTCCTTATTAAACCTCGGTTCATCCTCCGGATGGCTAAGTACCTTTTCGGTGACACCAGTCTCCATTCGGTCTTCACTCTTTTCTCCTTCCACTTGGCTCTCGTTACCTCCTCCAATTTCTTCTGTGATATCTTGGACTTTTTCTGTTTTGTTAACTTCATCTTTTAAAATTTCTTTCCACGATGAAATTCCTTTCTTCAATTCGCTCTTCATGTATTCAAATCCGGTTTTCATTTCTTCTGTGAAGGCTTCCATTTCTTGCAAAAGTTTCTCTTGTCCGGCTTTCATCTCCTGCTCCATTCTTTGTCTTTTCTTCATTCTTTCTTGTCCTTGCTTCATCAAATGCTCCATTCTTTCTTGCCTTTTCTCCATTCTTTCTTGTCCAGCTTCCATAGATTTCTTCATCTCAGCCAACAGAGCCAGTAACTCGCCATTACCGCTATCAGCCATTTTTCCTTGAGATCCCGTCAGCACCATACACTGTTGACCACTATCCCACTTCTGACACCAAATGTTACGAAATTTTCTTTACCGGGGTTCGTTTGGATAGTGGGAGTGATATGATGTAAAGAACGCTCAATCAGCAGGCAGAAGTAGAAAATAAGACAACGACGTTTATTTACACGAAGACACACAGGACAGCACAAAAGCGACAACTATATACAGCACAAAAGCGACAACTATATACAGCACAAAAGCGACAACTATATACAGCACAGAAGACGATTATCTTCACCCGAGACGTGTAGCATGCAACCAGAACCTACTGCAGACAGTAGCGCACAGCTCAGTTCAGCACTAGCTTGACTCAGTCGCTTCCGACTACTCCGTCTTCTGCTTCTCCGACTCTGTCTCGGATTACTGACTTCGCTGCTTTCGAACTCCCCTGACGTCTCCTCCTACTCCGCTCTGTCGCTTACGGCTCCTCCGCTCCGTCTTCGGACTTGACTTCGTCGTCTCGACTACTGGCTTCGTCTTCTCCCCTGGCAGTGGCGGTCGCTTCCTTTTATAGGTCTCAGGAGGCGGGACTAGAAGCCTCTCAACCAATCAGGAACGTTCGAGGCGTATCTCGGTTCCTACTGGACGGATCGGGAAAATTCTCGAAGTTTCGGGTATTATCTACTTTGGCGCCAAAGTCGCCAAATTCGTCGCCAAATTGTCGCCAAGCTCTGGGACCTCCGACGCGCTAGTCCCATTCAGATGACTGTAAAACTTTCTTTCTATTGATGGAACAAACTATGCTGGGAAGTCGAATTGCAGGTTTGTAACAATATAAATATGATGCTGTGAAAAAGCAAGATGTATTTCAGAACTTTTTCTGTTAAGACCGGATGCACATGTTGCATTTGTAACCAGAATGATGTGAAGGTACTCTCCCTATGTTTAATTTTCAAAAATCCGTCTGAAGCCAATTCCAACAATTGCTCTTCTCCTGCATGCGTTAAATCTTCTGGCATGGATGTTGTGTCAATGTTAAACGATCTCTTATTCATTCAATATTTTTGTTTAAATCAGGGAAATAGTTTTTCAAGGCCATTTGCAAACTCTCCAAAGCATCAATTTTAGTAATAGAACTTGTTATAAACTTATGAAGAGAGGGAAACGAGTCTACTTCTCCACTACCAACTCCCTTTTGCCATAAATTTAGTTCTGCGATGGCAGCGTTCATTTTATCTTGAACGTGAAACAATGAAATTTCTTTGTCCTGTAACGATAAGTTGAGGTTATTTAAAACAGAAAATATATCTGCTAAATATGCTAGTTTGCAAAGTCATTTCCAGTCATATAAACAATTTCTCAACTCATGTCTATCATTAAGAAAACATTGAAGCTCATGTCTAAGTTCAAACAATCTATTCAGAACCTTTCCTCGAGATTGTCAATGAACATCGGTATGAAAAAAAAAGCTGGGTATGACTACTTCCCATTTCTGCAAAAAAAAAAAAAGTCGTGCATTCAAAGGACGGCTTTTAATGTAGTTAATTTTCACTCTTTTATCTAGAACTTTCTGTAGTTCAGCGGTAATATCACATGACTAAACCCGTGATTAACCAGCAAGGCAAAGAATGACAATTTTTTCCCCTCCTCCGCTTTTGTAAAAAGGACGGTGCAGTGCACCAAACCCCGGTGCAACTGTAAACCTTATAAGACTAAACAGGCATTTCCATTCAAGCACTGCTGTAAGCAAGTAAGCCAAAGCGATGGGGGGTACTTAACCTCTTCCGCGATAAAAATCAAAGGTTTTTAGGATTGCGGTCACGTGGGAAGGGACAGTGGACCATACATGATTGGGCCTTCTTTCACTTTGGACAGAGTCGTGATTTTCCAGGGGTTCACTTCAATGATGAGGTTCCTCAATTATACCCCTGGGGGTACGCGTATCACACTTTGGGAAACACTGATCCAACATGGAATCGGCGCTCATATTACTGAGTATTTATGAAATAAAATTGTGCAAAAAGTGACAGTCTCAGGATCCTGAACGAATAGAGTAATTTAATTTTAAAATTCCTCAAACATGTTGTGCTTGCTACTATTATTACATCTACTCTCAAATTACGGCAACGTGCAATCTGATGCCACATGACATCCATATGATATTCTGCACATGATTGCACCGTCACTTGAGTCTCCAGCGCGTATTTATATTGTTATACATGGTCTCATAATGAGTAGAAAATGCATTTCAATATCTAATATTCAAAGAAATAAAAAAGGGAAATATTATGGAATAACAAACAAAGAATCAGATTTCTTAAAAAATGTAGAAATATATTGGAAATTAGCATCTAATTACCCATTTAATTTAAATCTATAACTTTTTTTAATCCTGAATGATAGTATTTTTATTGAACACAAATATTAAATCGGTAACAGTTTTTGATTGACCTCGAATATTAAATTCGTGACAGTTATTTATTGACCTCGAATATTAAATACGTGACAATTATATATTGACCTCGAATATTAAATTCGTGACAGTTATTTATTGACCTCGAATGTTAAATCAGTGACAGTTTTTAATTGATCTCGAATAATAGTTTAATGATAGTTTATTTAGCTCTATTATTTAAAGTTTCATTATTGGCAAAAATGTTAGTATAGTGGTAGGTTTTTATTATTGGGCTTTGATTAGCATTTTATATATTGCAACTTATTAACATCTTTTATCTGGTTCCCAATAATTATATCGTGATTTCTTTTACATGGGGATGATTTTTTTTTACAAACAATAAAGAGAAAAATACAACAAAAATAATTTATCTATAAAAGGAGAAAACTAAGTTTAAACGTTAAAATGCGGATTTCCTTTAGAAATAATACTTATAATATTAATTAATTAAAGCAAATAACACTTCACAAAAAATAACAATATGCGTGAATATGCACAAACGTAAAAGAATACAAGAAAGAAAATATTAAAGCATCTGAATTTTAAAAAATAAGGAGGGAGGGGACTCTTAATAATTTAGTCTTCAGCTGAAATAACTAAAACAATAAATAAGTCACTGGGCAAAATCGTTGTTTACCATATATTTACAAATTTCTTTTCGGGTAAAGAATTAGGAATATGATTACAACGAGATGGTGTTTGTAAAAAAACTACTACATAAAAAAAATTACAACTATCGACAAAGAAAATAAATGCAGCATTCCGAAATGCCACCTTTCAGTACTTTAGTTTAAATCCATTTTGCGGACAAGATTAGTGAAGATGGTTTTTCTTGTAGAACAATAAGGTTTACGCAGTAATGACGGATGATGATAATCATCTTGCAGAATTATGTTGAATTAAAGTAAGATTTTTGAGATTGCAAGATTAGAAAACGACACAAATTGTTATTTAATTACAGCAAAGATGTAACATTTTTTATGAGCATTAAGCTCCTCTAAATATGAAACACTTCTCCAAAAACACAAAAGGCTGAAGGTATAAAGTTTTGTTTAAAGCAACCTGACCATGAATAATTTAAATTTACGCAGAAAAAAAATCATTTGTACAAAAAGTTTTGGTGGATGTCACAAGGAGCGAATGCGAAAATAATAAGTTCTTGCCAATGTCTGTGTCGCATAGAATACAAAGACATATAATAAACTCTCGTCTATCCGCGGTTTTTAATCCCAGAATGTAATTAAAAAATTCAATCGCTACTAATGTTAAAAATGAATGCATGTGTTGGTGTTCTACAAGCCAGACCTTTTGACCTCCAGCTAATTTGGCACATATATACCTTAGAGAATAAGAATGTGCACATCAAAGGGATTTTTTTTTTTTTTGAAATTTTAGTTTCAAAATTTGAAAGGTTCAATTTAAAATTAATTTTAAAACTAAAATTAATTTAAAATTTCAATTAAATTGAATTATGACGTTTTTCAGCGACAACTTCAAAAAATATTATTGCACAAAAATTAATTTTATACTGTCTAAAAATTTTAAAATATCACAATTTTAAAAATACTAATTTATTAGTCATTTAAATTTTTTCTAAATTTTGATATTTTTTTATACTTTTTCACCCTTTTTTTTCCAATTTTTCCAAGATAGTTTGAATTTTAGGGCATCAAAACAAAGATAAAGGAGTTTTGTTTAATAAATAATAAATAAAAAATTAACCGCATATTTACGCTTTTAATAGCGCTATGATGCAATGGATTAGTCTACGTACACACTGAAAGGCACGCATACAAGGAAATTAAAATGTGCCTGACAATTTGATGAAATTACAGACAAGAAGTTATATCTACATGATTTAACAAAAAACCATCCCTCGTTACTAATATAAAAGATGTTTTAGCTTTTAAACGAACAATTTTTTTCCTAGTAATAGTACATGAACATATTTTTGTTCACTTAAAAAAATAATTTTGGGGGTTTAATAGATAAGATTAAATTGATTTGTTAATTAATAATTACCTCTGTGTCAACTGTTAATAATTAATTCATTAACAAATCAAGACGCTTTATTTTGATCTAAAGAATTGGAACGTAGTTTTTTGTTTTATCGACGACGGAAATTTATGCCATCATATAGAATTCAATGCAAAAATTGATGGATATGGGTTAACTGCATTTAGAAAGTGGGGGGTCATAAAAAAAAGATAAACCACCAAACTTGTAAGAGAAGAACTAGTCTGATTATGAAGTCGTAATTACCTATGAAGGATTCTAACTATGAATAAAAATTGTCCAAAAGTATTTCCGTGTTGATTCATATATATTTTTTAAATATTCATTTATGTTATCCATTTGCGCATATCCGCTAATATTACACTCTACAATTCCTAAAATTATATATTAGTTTACTTCATCAGTTTAGATTAGCAACCCTTCTTTATTTAAGAAATTTAATGTTTTGTAAAAAGCCTCAACAACTTAATCGATTTTTAAATGATAATTCATCATTTTAAAACTCGTTTATGTAGCTGATGAAATGTGATTACATATTCTAAATTGTTATCAAGAACTTTATTTTTAAGAATATTTATTCCTAGGATCAATTTTCTGTTTTGAAAACAATATTTTATAAACCGAACATGTGTGTAAAAAAAAAACAAAAAAAAACCCTTGTTTTTGTTTATGGACATTTTTACTGAAATGAATACTTGACTATTTACCTTTATTTGTTATGTTTATTTTAGTGTATATTGATTCCTTTACATTCATTTTCTTGAAGATTTATATGATTTGTATTATAGTAGTGGCTGTTTATTATTTTACCACAATACAAAGGGTTCACAATGAGAAAACATTTTTTTAATTTAAATTTACTTATTTTTTATTTTTTATTGCTATTCGAATTTTTGATGATTTATTTAAGCTTTATTATTATTAATTAGTCAAATATTTATTTTTTAATTGCAAAAACAATTGTCATGAACGACATTTTCATGTTTTTCAATTTATTATGGCATAATATAAATTCATAAACTTAATGACTCGTGCACTTCATGAATCACAACCTTATATATGACAAAAATTCAAATAAACAACTTGAAGCCTAACATAAAATATAATAGTAATTTTCACATTGCCTCCAAGAAATACAAAACTTCTGATAATTTTCACTTATTATCTGAACAGTAAAAAAACTATTCTTAAAGCAAGTAAACAGAAATTTATTATTACTTTAATACTTTAGAAACTTCATACTGCTTTCTTTTACCCCAGCCTTATATTAAGAACATATATCAATTTAATCTCTAATTTTCGCTACAGTTTATCTGCTTCATATTTTTAAAACGATATACGGCTTCCAACACTTATTAAACTCTCTGGCTGGAGTTATTATTATAAACCATGATCGTAAATTCAGAAATATATACTGAAGAAGTAAAAATATAGAGGAGACTAGAAGCTCTTAAAATTTCTCTCTCTCTCCTTTATAAATTAAAGAAGTTAGCAAAGGTATCTTTCCCGAAGGATTAAATCCCTTTCACAAAGCCCGGCGATCCATTAGTTTTCACTCGGGAAGCAAAGGATCTGAAAGAAATGCACCTCAGGCGACGAAAGTAAGTGAATGGAGATTAAAGACGTAGAGATTCTGCTGGGGCTTATTCATTCAGTGGAAAATGTCTCAAGCATTTGAGCTTTAAAAAAAAAGAACTCGAGGCATTAAAATAAATATTGAGATAAAAGGAAGATTCGGATTTCTTATCCATTTAAGATGGTATAAAAATAAAGAAAAGTTTAGTATGGTATAAAGTTAGTTGATTCGATTGCTGTTTGTCCTTGAAAAGAACCGAGGGCTGATTTTGGGACAGATCTTTTAATTTTTATTCGCAGGCAGAAGACGAAGACGACATCTAAATTGGCACCTCCTTTTTAAAATTTTCATTCTACACTAGGGAAGTCTAAGAAGCTGCATTCTTTTTTTGTTCAATATATGTTCAGACATGCTTCCCTGATGATTTTTCCAAAGCGTCAACAAATCAGTAACATGACAGAAAACAATAATAATATCAAACAAATACCTAAGTGACGTTGGAAAACTGCATATTGCAGCTTCTGATAAGGTATTTTCACAGTGAGAATCGCCTTCGAGCAATCCCATGGCTCTGCATGCAGCTTGAAATGTATTGCAATTCCATCCAAAGTTCTTAAATATTTAAAATAATAAGCACCAGGTCACCGCGCCCCCCGTTTATATTTTGAAATATATCATTAAAGTTATATTTCCTCCCTTCTTAATTTAGATATTTTAAGATTCTATAACAGATATATGATAATGCTTTTTAAACTGCTCTAAATAAATTATTTAATTTTCATTTAATAATTGCTAAAAAAAGCATAATTATTATCGTTGATATAGCTCATAACCTGCTTTATCTACTTTTGGTCCTACCAGAAACAGTGGAAGTAAACGTTGTGAAGCATATTCTTAGACAAAAAAAAATGCGTCTTATGTCAGGATGATGCATTTTTCTTTACACTTTAGCGAGCAGAGACTGTTCATTCTGACAAAGAATAGTTTCCATCCGAACGGCTGTTTTCTTTTTCCGAAGATAAATTTTTCTTTGACGCCCTGAGTCGCCCCATATACCTTTCTGAAGCATCATTTCTTTGTAAAAAAAAATGTGGAACTATTTTCAGCGACTAAATATTATACACTTGTAATAGTTTTGAATGTCAAATACTACACAAAAAGAAGACTACGTTCTGAACAGATCATTACACATTAAAAAAATAAACGGATTGCATAGTAAAAACTTTTTTTTTGTATTCTGTCTATTGACTTACAACTTTTACCGCATATCAAGTGTTAATGGTCATGAGAGCTCCCATTTATATAAGATAGAGATGCATGTGTTGGTCTTAATAAAGAGTATTTTTATAGCTGGATCGACTGTTTAAAAACGCTTTTCAATCTTTAGTTTCGCATATAGTTGGTCCCATGTAAGTAATGTGAAAGCCTTGAACGATACTGATCTAACAAATTTCTGATAAATATATTCAATTTTTAAAACTATTTACATATTTAAAATAATTAAGAAAATCAAAGAAACAACTCCCAACCAATGCATTCATCTTGCCGATTTTTATTTCATATGGAAGGTCTAGATTCCTCGATATGTCACCAATCCGCATTTAATTCCCTCCATCATCCAGTTTCGAAAGATACTGCGAAAAAAAAACTTTTTTTCAATTTTACCTTCAACCTAGACATCAGTCATATTTAATTTCACTACTTTGAAAGCACAGCAAACCAGACATAATGCTCTTTTTTATTTTCTCGTATACGTCGTATAGAGAAAGTAATGATCGACAAAAAACTCGAAATCGAGATTTTGGCTAATCTCTACATTTTAAACCACCCTGAGTTAGGAGAACACATTTTTGGAAAGTGTTCGGTCTGTCATTGATAAAAATAACTCAAAAACGATTTGAAATTTGGTATATGGTTTTCACATCAAATTTGCAGATTTCTATGAAATTGTGAGTAAAATCTGTTCAAAGGAACTTCCTCTGTTCGAATATAAGTTTACATGATAATTACAAAATGAAGAGAGCTATATAGATAAGATTCGATACACAGACTTAAAATTTTTAATGTAGACTCTCAAATCCAAGAACGGTTTGATTGTCTGTCGGTCTGTACTTACAGAAACATATAAACGCAATAATTCAAAAACGCAATGACTTAAATATATCAAATTTGGCATGGGATTTTGTGACTACAAATGTAGTTTTGTGTCAAATCTTTGTTCCAATCGGTTAAAGGAAATGCGTCTAAAGCACAAATTCTATTTTTGAATACCATTTTCGCATTCCAGGGATTAATTGCCAAAAAATTCACCAAAGATGACATAAAAGATTCGAAAAATTGCTGAATTCACCCCAAAAGTTAATATTTTGTTAACTTCTGTACGCCCCTGTCATGCAAGGTGCTCTCTAGCATGACATGTTTATTAGAGTATATGCGAGAAAGTTTTGGAGAGACCACACCTACTGGTTTATTATGGAGGCATAATTTAAAACAATACTTTCTTTGGTTGTGATAAGATGTAATTGGTTGAATACTCAATGCTGGGATTAATACTATGATAGGCAAATGCAGTTAGTAATTATTAATATGCATTGTGTAATCTACAAATTGCAGGAAGTATTTGAGATGTTAGTCATATTTTGCTCGATACAAGTAAGGTTAATATTCTTTTATTAATAACTATTGCATAAACTGACTGATCATTAGTCTCGGCATTCAGAACAAGTTTTTAACACATTTTCGTCCAAATAAAAATTTGATAACATGTCACGACTCTTTGACAAATCGCCGTCTCGGTCTGATGCTCTTCCTCTCTGCAAAATAAGATTTGCATCAAACATACATGGTGTGTAAATGGACAATCCATCATAGCTCTAAGCATACATATCCTATTTCTCCATTATAAGTCATTGCTTTTCTACTCATTATTAACTCCTTAGACATACATTTATTCTTATCATATATGCAACTTTTTATGGCTTTCCCTGAGCTAAATTAGTGATAGCCGTGACAAAGTTGCTCCAAAATTTACACAGCTGTGTTTACGTTCGGCACTACCTTGCGATCCAAAGCATTGCTTAATAACTGATAAATTTAGCTTCACATTTCAAAAAATTCTTAATTTAATCAACAAATCAATGATTTATTTTAGTTTAATTTCTTATTTCAGTAAATTTACGATTATATATATGATTTTATCTTTTTATATGTATATCAAGTAAAAGTTGAATAAAATAATAAATCTCTTGAAAAATAACAATATTTATTAATAAGTGCTTTTCTTACCTACAAATAAAATAATTACACTTATAATAAAATAATTCATACTTACATATAAAAAAACTTTCTTCTTAATGGTAGATTACATGGTAAGATTTTGGTAATTTCAAACAAACAGTAAAAATTATTTTTATACCACTTTTCAAGTTTAATACAGCATTACCATTTTAAATGAATCGTTAACATTCTAATATATTACAAATTAATAATAAGACCTTAATTTATTAAATTATGATTTTAATTATTCATTTCAAAGTAAACGCACATTGTAGATCTAATATTTTGTAATTTTCGAAATTTTTATATTTTGCTAACTTATTTGACATCTAGGCATCTCGGTTAATTTTTTAATCCATCTGCAATCTGATTCTTCCTTCCAAGCGGCTGCCTAGATCGAAACCTATTCTGCCTAGACTTGACGCTATCGGTTGAATCGGAAAGCACTATGAAATATTCCCATTTATATTTTAATTAATCCCTTTTATATCCATAAAAAAAGTGGAATTTTGTAACAAT
>JAPMOR010112971.1:0-11226 GCA_026543865.1 Argiope aurantia | reverse complement strand
TTTTTTTTTTTTTTTTTTTTTTAGGAAATTGAAGAAAAAACACCTATTATTAACCAACGAATGCAAGAATACAACAAACTAAATGAGACAATTTCCTGTCTCAAAAGCCAACTTGCTAATGCTCTAGCAGTATGTTTAATTATATTAAAATAAATAATATGCTATTTATGGTAAAATAATATATAAATTATTCTTTTAAAATGTGACTAATCTTTTAGCTAAAAAATTTTAATCTTCTTGTTTTTGAATATTTTTCAAAATTTTTATATTGTAATAATTTTTCAGCCAGTACTTGGATAAAACAGTCCAATTTACTTTAATGAATTTTTGAACAATTTTTTTTATCCAGTATACTGGTATAAATTTAATTTTTGAGTGTACTAAAATAACTTCCTGTACTGATTATAAATTCATTGGAATACTTTAATATAATTATATCATAAATATTAAATTATTCTCATGTCATTTAATATCGGATTTATTTAATTTTTTTTTAGTTTGAATTTCAAAAGTTTTAAATGATATTAAAATATTTCAGTATCTTTGAACATTGTATTGTTGTATTTGCAAGTAATTTTGTTGTTAATTGAGAATAATTATGGCTTTAAAATTGTATTTTGTAATCAGCATTCCTAAAGTTAATAAATCTTCATAGTATAGTTTCAATATATAATATACTTTATTTTTTTGAATATATTTTGTAAAATACATTTTTTATATAGATTTTACTGTAATAATCTTTCCAATTTTACTTGTTTGATTTCTAATATTTATTATAAAAAGTTTCTTATTAGAAATAAAATCTGCAGAATGTATTTTAAGAAAAATTAAAGTGTATGATTGTATAAAATATTAAAATTTTTTAGGATTATGAGAAAATTCTAGAAGAAAGAAACGATGCCAAGCGTATTTGCAATTTAACTGCTAGAGAAAATGCAAGGTTGAAATCTCAAGTCTCTGATTTGAACAGACAAGTATGCTTATTTCCTGTAATTTTTTTTAACCGCAATGTAAGATTTCAATGAGTTAAAATTCACATTTTTACTATATGTAATATACTAAGCAAAAATCGATAAAAATGTAATATAAAAATAAAAAATAGTTTTAGGATTTGTAAATTGTACTATAAGTATCATAAATAAACAAATTTATAAAATATTGTATTTTTATTCATAAAATACTGTATTATTCGATTTGTGTGGTATCTTCATACACACCAATAGCTATGGAATTTCCGTAGTTGCTATAGAAATTAGGTGAAAGCTACGGAGTTTTGGATATACAGTACACTTTCAGCTAATGTGACGGGAGGGGAGACCGGATAATAAAAAACCTAGATATATGCGGAGTTCTATGAAATTCTTTGCCCACCCAGAAGGCAAAGTTTTTATATCAAAACACACTGTTATAATACTTATTTATTCACTTCTTCATGAGTTCTAAGCTCTATTTATTTTCAAGACATGTAGAATATGAATGTGGCTGCTGCCCAGAAGCAGTTGCCTGTATCATGTTGGTTTAAAATACAAGGCTCTGTACTGGGAGTTGATATTTGTTTATATAATGCACTGCACGTTTCAAGAATTTATTAGAGAAAAATAAGTTAAAGGATATAAACTGTTCACATTTTATCATAAATTTTGTAATTTTTACTGTGGTACACTTAAAAAAACATTAAGCATACTCCAATAACAATTTACGAATATACTGAATGTATTGTGTAGTTGTGTAGTTATAATTGGGAACAGTGGCAATGATTGGTGTCTGTTACACACTGACAAAACAATGAATAACAAGCAGAACGCTGTTCTTTTCCTGTCGCAACTGGTTTTTTGCACATGACACGCAGGAGGATTGTAGCAGATGCCTGCTTCCAATTATTTAGTAATGTTACCAATGCAACGCCTTGCCTTTCCCATTTAATTATGATAAAAGAACACTAGGCCTTGTAGTATGGAAACTGTATAGTTGCGAACCGGATACACAAAAGTGTACTGTATAGTGAAAAATTATGGAAAGCCTACAAAAAATGAATATATACCAAAAAATTTAAAAAATCAAACATTTAGGAACCTTGCTCAGTAATGCTAGTTAGTGAAAGAATTTTTAGCATAATTAGAAAAGAAAATGGCATTGTATTCTAGCATGAATATAAAAACACTGGTGTGCCTCCTCATTACAAAAATGTATGTGGGAGTTTAAAAATCACTTTAAAAAAAATCAGTCACTTTCAGTCAAAAAATATTTTACAATATATTTAGTCAATAATAATGATCTGATAAATAATTTTGAATAATGTATGAAAATGTTTAATTAATAAAAATGCTTTAGAAATATTTATTCTTCAATAATCTGTTGATACTACATTTAATGTAATATATATGTAAGAAGTGCTACATCTTACTGGGTAAACAATGTTGGAAGGTAAGTATCTTGAAACTTACATTAATTTTGTCAATTTACAAGTGAAATTTAATTGCGCTTTAAAGTTTCATAAAGTATCAAGTTTATTGTGATATATAATGTTACAATGGAACCTTGCTTAATGAGCATAATTCATTTCCCAATCTTGCTTGTAATGTAAAACTCTTCATGAAATGAAACAATATATTCCATGTAAGGTAGAACAATGCATCCCTTTAAAAAATTATAATGTAGTTTATTACTCATAATGCATGCTTTTTTAATGCAAAGTTATCTAAAGACATTTGTCTTTATCAGTGTTTCAAAATTTGGCAAAAATGAGATCCGGCATTATCTTTAAATGAATTTGTAACTATGGAATTTGCAACATAGCTACCACCTTTTTAGGAAGATGTTTTTCAACATTTGATACAATAATTTCTTATGCTTTCAGCATGTTCTTTATTTCACTTGAAGTTATTTTGTTGTGTCCATTATTATTTTTTTTTCCCTATTTAAACAAATTTCTTTTACAGCTTTTTGCTGTGATGAATGTAGTTCTGTACGCTCTTCAGTGGTTCTGGCTATTTTCTATCACCAACTCATTTCTTGACTCTACCTCTAGACCCATAATCTTGGTCAGAAACAAAATTTCGTTGAATAGGGCTTCACTGGCGCTTGCTCAAACATCTTGGAAGCATGTTCAACAACACTATCTGGCCAAATCTTCTTCTGTATAGATATAAGGACTTTCTTCAAACAATTGCTCAACACAGACTGACACAAGCTAATCCAACATGTGACATCACAATGTCTTCTTGCATTTGTTCTTTGAAATGTCGCTCATTATACTATTTGCTTCACTATGCCAAATGCTTGTTAAGTGAATTTTGACTGTATATACTATTTACTATTCATTAAAAAAATAATGATTTTATTCTAGTTATCTAGCTGTAAAAATGACCATCTCCAAATAAAAAATTCTTAAGGAAAAAAAAAAAGTTTTGCATGTAGCCAAAATGATATTTAACAGATTTAGATGTAGCATGTAGCCAAATGAGATTTAACATTGAATTTAGTCAATTCATTTTGTGCATATTATTGTTAAAACACGATAGCAAAAGTTGTTTTCTATGAATTTTTATAATTTTTTTATACAGCAATGATTTTAAATACTTTCATACTCATTAAAATTTAAAGTTGCACCAAATTTTTCTTTTAATAAGCAAGTTATCATATACAGTGATAAAATGTGAAACTTTTTGAAAGCATTTTAGTGAAGTTAAGCAATGTTATCATAACTTGTACATGACCTCATTACTGTCAATAAAGATTTGGATGTTAAAAACTTGGAGATCCCTTCCATTTATCGAAATAGACATTTAATTGTAACCGAGGGGAGGAATGCTTTCATTTTTACTTTCATTCATTTTCCGTTTTTAAAGAACTAGATTCAAGAAGTAGATTATTTCAAAAAAATTAAAGAAAAAATCACATCAAAATGTTATACATGTGATCATAATTCACAGTGCTCTTGCAGTATGAGCTAGTTTCAACTGCTTTTTTAAATATGAAGGACAATCAACACTTTTAGGATCTTTTTCCACATTAAAACTTGGTTATCATATCCACTTTTATTCATAAATATTTATAAATAGGACCTGTTCAACATTTTTTCATCATCTTGTTCAAAACTGTAATAACTTAGAGGAGACTGAAATTCAAATTTATTGCAGCAACCACATTACCCAGGTGCAAGCCTGTTTTGCAAGGCTCACAAAACTGTTATGCTATTTAGCAGATTTAGTTTTGAATCTGCATTCTCGTGTGGAGATTGTCAATTCTGTTGTTCATCTTCATTTTTCAGGTACATTTAAAACTTGGAGAGGTGGGGTTTTGGGTATTTTTGTCATACCAAGTGTTGGATAATATCATATAGATTCAAAGCCTCTTAAAAAAAAAAAAAAAAAAAAAAAAACGCATTTGAAGAACATATGAATGACTTTTGCAATTACATGGCATATATGTAATAAAACAATGAACTGATAGCAGGATTGTTTCTCTGCTGCAAAACCATTATTCATATTTATGATTTATACATCTTTTTTTTTAACAGGTTCAAGTACTTCTGAAAGAAGTGGAAGAAGCAAGAGGTGGGACTATTAAAAATCACTGTGATAATTCTGCTATGAATGAAGAAGAAGTAACATCCAGTGATGATTTTACTGCTGCTAAAATTATTTCTAGACATTTAGTTACATTTCGGTAAGTATTAACACTTTAAAAGACCACTTTTTCTAGTTGTGGTATATTAAAATATTTTTAGAATTGAAATCAGTTTAAGAAAAGGGATTCATTTAACTTATTGGATAAATTTAATTTGATTAGTTAATTAATTTGGTTAATTAATAATCAAGTAAATCAAAACATGGCATTTTGTGTGTTATAAGGAACTGAAGCATCTAAGTTTCTGTCTTATTGAAAAATGCATTAGAACTTATCTCAATCTATATAACTTCATTCAAAGATTGATAAATTTGGTGGGAGGAAGCATATTTCCCACGGCCTTTGAATGGGTTAATATAACTTTTGAAGGAGAAGACAAAGTTTTGGATATTTTTAATTGGTTGATGCACCAGTTCCTAAGATTTTTTACTTTCATATTTTATACTATTATTTTATTTGAACATATTTAATGAATTATTTCTAAAGGTGATTATGGAAATTGAATCATTCATCTCTGGCATTTTAAACATATTTTTTAGTAGATAAGTTTGGTTGGTAAGGAAAGAATACAACTATTTCCTCATACACTATGATGAAGTTGTTTTAACTCAAATTAATCAGCAATTAACTTTTTTTTCTCCTATGAATGCAATTTAGATTTATTTTGTTTAATTCTAGGTTAGAATTCAAAACTGTTTTCATTTCTGAATTTTTTTCAGTGTTTAAATGAATTTTTTCTTATATTTTTAATGGTTACAAATAATTAATTTATTAAGGTTTTTAATTCACAAAAGGGTTGTACTTCTGTATAATGTATTCATATCAAAATTTCAATAGAACTTTTTTAAAAATAAACATTTAAGGTCTGAACTGGTAAATTGCAATAATTATTTTGATGTTTAATTATACAGTCATATTGTATAAAATACTCTATACTGCATAGTAAAATTACTGTTGCTTTAAAGTTATTACTAAGCAAATAAGCTTTTAAAAGTAATTATGACTATATTTAAATTAATTGCTCAGCATTTTAATATAAATACTTTGGCACTTCAATATAAAATTGGCATTTACATTTTAATTTAATTCTTGTTTGATTTTGCTCTTAACACTAGCTGTCACCACTCACCGCTAATGTATGGGTTATCTATGTAGTTAGATGACTTCTTCTTTGCTATTTCTTAACTAAAGTATAGAAGGGATCATCTAATAATTTGGTACAATTTCATATTATTTGTAATGCACAAGCGTGTGATGCAGCAGTTAATGTTAGTCTCTTGTAAAGCTATAAAATTCATGGGTATTTTTTTTCTCTAAATTATTGATTTTGAGGTTAAAATATGTCTGAATGAATGGACAACTGAGAAATAAAATTTTTAGCATTCTTTCTGCTTTTTTCATATATTATACTATTTTACCTTTTGAGCAAATTTTAATGAATTTTCTAATTGACAAATATATTGTTTAGTTTACTCATTTGGGTTACCTCCACAAAGAAAGAAAATTTTTTAAATGCATTTTTTGTAAATTTAAACTAAACGAATAAAATAAAAGATATTTATAAAATTTTCTGTTTCCATTTTGATTCTTGAATTGTAATAGTTATTGAAATATTTTAGCAACATAGAAGAAATCCAAATGAAGAATCAAAAACTTCTAGCAGTTATTAGAGATTTAAGTGAGCAACAGGAAGAAATGGAAAAAAAATTGTCAACTGAAATGTAAGGTTTTTTTTTAAATATATTGCTATCAAAATTTTATGACTCACAGAAAGAAATTTTCATATTTATTGAGTATTTCATTTTTTTAAAAATTCTACATGATTCATTCATTTTCCTTAATTAGAGAGATGATTATATAAATTTCATCCTCTTCTTTAGTGGCAGATTTAAATATTTTGCAGCCCTTGACAGTCCACTTTACAATGCATCCATCCCTCTTTAAATGAATAAATCAATTTAGTTTTGCATTTTAATATATATTACTGATCTATTTTTGGTAATTGTTTTCATTTTACCTCTTTGTGAAAAAATATTTGTTTTTATTTATCTATTATGACTCCAGATACCTAATATCTACATTCACGTACAATATTATAGAAGCCAAGGAATAGTGTTTTTAATTATTCTGATTATTAGAAAATTGAGAATGGCAACTTGCTAATATGAATACACATTGCATACACATTATGAAATATTTTTTTAAATAGAATTTTGTTTAATAAGCTTAAGATGATTAGCATACAATAAAAAAGTCTTATGGTATGCTAGTTAAGTGTATTATAATTTGAAAATTATTAAATTATGAAGCAAAATCAGATCCGAGTTAAAAAAAAGTTGTAACAATTTTAAAAGACAGGTTTTTTTTATAATATGTATCAAGCTACTGCCATAATAAATTAAAAAAACAAACTGTGTATTAAAGAAAATAAATAACATTATAATAGCATGCGAGTGATAAATGTAATAAAATAAAATATAGGTTTAATAATTTAATTGCAGAAGGACATTATTATAAAATATGCTTTAAGTAATTTTAAAAATGTGATTAAAATGAGAGAAATAGCTGTTTAAAAATGAATTGTTATTAAAAAGCCATTTTTTTAATATTTTAATTGAAGTAAAAATAATTTTTGCAATAATTTGTTCAGAAGTTATGGCAGAAAAACATCAAATCTTTCAAACCCCATTTCATCTCTTTTATACTATAGGGCTATAGAAACTTTTTAATAGTGTAGTAATTCCTTTTGTGGTTTTCATTTTTTTACAAATTTTGAGCTTGTGATTATTTATGCTTCCAATTTAAAACTTTTAAATGGATAAACCTTTTAAAATAAAGATACTTTCCTAAAATAAAGTATTTTTCTTTTTGTCAATTAATGCAGTACATCAAAATTTGAAAAAGAGATTATGAGTCTTTCAGCACAGTTGGAAGATCTTCAGAGAAAACGAGCAAAGCAATCTGAAATGTTAGAAACTATCATTCGTCAAAGGGATATGTACCGTGTTCTCCTGACAAGTCAAGGTTTTTCAGAAGTCAGTTTTTATTTCATTATTTTTCTTTTAAAGGCTTTGCATTTTTCTTAAGTTATTAGTTTCAGTTAATTAACATATTTTTATACTTTTATGCCTTAGCATTTTGAATCATATTGGTTAAAGTAAAGCAATAATTTTTATTAATAATGAAGCAATATTAAAAAAAATCTTTTATATACTTGTTAATATAAAATCTTCCCCTTTTTTTACTGTTTCAAATTTTATATAATGACCTTTTGAAAAATTTTTTAGAGGTGAAAATTTAAGCAGCAACTTTGATTTGTGAAATAAATTTTATATACATATTGAATTGATTTTCTTGCTATAGGATATTCATGTTAATTAAAAACATTGTAATGTAGTTCAGAAATGTGCATTTACTTCTATATGTTTATTTTATGTATTTTTAAAATAAGATCACAATTACATGCAATGAAATATCTTATTTTTGATTGTAGTCTCTTCTTGGACAGCCCGATGAATCTCCATCTATGTTACAAAGATCTGCATTTTCTCCCGACCCACAGTTGAAAGAAACAAAGAGTGCTATGAACCAATTGCAGGCAGAATTCAATACTTATAAAAAGGAAAAAGCAGAAAATGAAAAGTAATTCTTATTTTGAACCATTTAAGAGAATTTTCTTTTGTATATATTATAAAGCTGGTGTTGAATTTGTATAGTAGTTTTTATAGAACTCTGTATTACAATTTGATTATCCTGAATTCATTATTTGAATTTTTCAATTTTTGTGGGACTCGGTTTTACAACTGATTTCCATCAATCAAATATATACTGTGAAAAGTTGCAAAGATTATGAAGTGTATATTAATATAGCAAGGTTTTTAATGACAATAATAACTAAAAAGTATTGCTTTGGCTGTCTCTGCACATGCTTATTTTGTAATGACAGTATCTACTTATTCTAATAACCCCCCTGAGATGTTTATGATAATGGGATATCATCTAGCATGTCTTCCTTTAATGAAATTAGTAAAAGGAATATGTATTTTATGTCTATTATTGTAATTGAGTTTGTTTTATTTAAGTATTTTTTCAATGCTTTTCTTATGACATCTTTAAATCAGTAGTGATAATAAAAGGGAAATCGAAATATAATATTTTGTTATGTTCAAAATATGCTATTGTTTATAGTATTTTTTAAAATTTTATTTTAGTCAATTTATGTTATTTGTTGCTTACAATTTTGAATATGTACTTAAAAGATTGCATAATTATAGCAATTTAACATTTCTTTTTATCATGAATTTAAAAAGAATTATATATATATATATAAAAAAAGAATAGCCTGTTCAATTTTGTATTTAGAAATGAAAATCCAATCGTATAGTCTTCTAATCATGTTTGCTATTTCAGAATGCTAAATGAGCAAGTGGACAGAATGCGAAATGAAATGTCTGATTTGAAGATTCAAAATGCAAAATTAGCTTCTCAGGTAATTCTTTTCAGAGAATTTTGACTCATTTCTATAAACCTACTTTAAGATATTAAACCGTTATTTTATAAAAACAAATGTAAAAATTCTTATTTTTTTTTAAAATTATTTTAACTAATTTTTACTTTCAGTGTGAATATTATGAAGAGCGACTCAAAATCTTACAGTCAAATTTGGAGACCTATAAAAAAGAATATACATCTTTTAAAGACAAGAATAAACAGCACACTGATTTGATTATTCAACATCAGCAGACTATTAACAGTTTAAGACAGGTATTGAATCAGTTTCATTTGAAATGAAATTGCTGTGAACTGTGATTTCTTACATTTTGTGTTATTAAATAGGATTTGATGATAGCACAAGAGAAGATTGCCAAATCAGATGTAACTATAGAAAACTTGAAAGCCGAAAGAGATTTACTGAAAGGTGTTGAAGCACGACTTTTACAAGAAAAGGAATCTATTTTCCGTGAGCAGCAACACCAATCGCGCATGATGGCTAACCTGCAAGCTGTTCAGGTATTTTATTTCTCTTTCATTGCTCTCTTTCAGTGTCTATCACTTAAAATAATTGTATGGTAGTCATAAAAGAAAAGTAAAGATTTTTGATCTGACCCTGAAAAATCTTTTGACATTTTTAATAGTTGCAGTAGTTATCACCTAGCAAAAGCATATCTTTTTTGAATTAATATGAAAAATTCACCACAAATTTTATCTGTGTGGATAATAAGTATGACATTTATAAAATAAAATAAATTTTAGTAGCTGTGATTCATTGGGATGAAAAAATCTCCATTTTTAATAATACTTAGATTTAGTTTGAGTATTTTGGAGTAAATATAAATGCATTCTTTTGTTATTTATATATTTAAAAGAGTAAAGAAAAGCAAATCAGCTAACCCGTTTAAATATTGGTTTAGTTTTGTTTGTCTTGAAATAATAATGAGCCTAAATTAAGAAATTCAATGTATCTATCAAGAAAGAGATTCACACAATGAAGATTACAGGATAACTTGAATATTTATTAAAACGCAGTTAGCGTCTCGTAACCAGAACATAGGAAAAGAAAAAAGAAAAACATACTTATCAAAGATGCGCATGAGCTTGTACACTTATAACAACAACCACATTCAACTCCAACATAACCAACTTATATATATATGGTAATAAAAAAAAGAGAACAACTGCACTTTTTTCAATGATATGCTAATTACAACAATCTTATTAGCATATCATACTACATACTAGCTCTTGGGCGACTACATCGAATTAGATACAGATCTAAAAATATGCATCCAGCAAATGCTGCCAATAAAATGAAAGTTTTGATTTATTCCCAACAGTTATTTTCTCATGAAAGTTCATGACCTCTATGTATCATTGTTGGCTAAAAATGGCCAACTCGGTATATTCTAAGTTTTAAAAAAATCTGTGACGTATCTACTTAGCCAGAATCACTGAATCAATTTCACTCTGTGTTTAAGATATGAAAAAATAAAACTCTGCTATATCTAATAATAAAATAAAACTTTGCAAGATATTGCAGTACCTTCAACTTCAATAACTGGTTTTGTTTAAATAATTTTTGTCATCAGCTTTACAGTTTTACTGCTTTAAAGTGTAGCAACCGAATCAGAATTCTCTATTATTGTGAATATTTTTTTGTTGTGACAATAAATGTTTGTTCATCAAAGTTGATTGACATGATTAAATTAATTTTGCCATCTTTGGCAAACAGCTATTCATCCATGATATAAATATAATAATGGTGGCTAACTATAATCAAATATGTTTTATGAAGAAAAAAAGAGAATTTTAAAAAACTGATTATAAAATAATGATAGAGCCTTACGTTTAGTTGACTGTTTGCAAAGTTGTGAAGTTGAGTATTGACAAAAATTGATAAAATTGGCCTAATTGTTTAAATTTTGAATTTTTTATTCTTATTTTGCAATATCTTTTTAAAATAGAAGTAGAGAAGGGCAGGAGATCCTTGATAAAATATCTTTTAGTTATAAACATCTATGCAAAATTAATATTGATGTAATTGATTGGTATGTTATATATTTTATTTAGTAATGATTGGTTAAAGATACGAGATCTCCC
>JAPMOR010112968.1:236198-258767 GCA_026543865.1 Argiope aurantia | reverse complement strand
TTTTTTTTTTTTTTGATTTGAAGAAATGTGCTGCCGAAGTCCATCAGACTTTCAGAAACTTTTGGTGATGATGTTCCATATTCCAATCCCAATTACCAGTCATATCCCAATTGCCGATTTTGATTCAACGATTCATGAGTAATAATTTCGATGTCAATGGGAAAGAACGGCTTGGAGGACCAAAAAAATTCGAAGACGATCAGTTGCAAGACTTATTAGACGAAAATAGGAAAAAGTTGTAGAAAACGAGGAAAAATATTTTGATTTATATATATTTATATAGATTTGTACCAATTTTTCTCCATAAATGCCTTTTTAAAGTGAAAGAAATGATGAAGCACCTAAAATGCTAGCCCCTAAAATTTTGCTGAATGCCGTAATCGTGCAGCAAAGCGTCTCCCCAAAGCATCCCACACATGTTCTTTCGGATTTAAATCAGGGGAGCAAGCCGGCCAATCCATTCGAGTGATATCTTCACTTTCCAGAAGCTCCTCAACAGCATGAGTCCTGTGTGGCCGTGCATTGTCATCCATAAAAACGAAGTCTGATCCAATGGCACCTCGGAACAGACGCACATGGGGAAGGATCACCTCCTGACAATTCATAAGTAAAATGAATAGAACAATGTAAGGTTTTTAAAATGACAAGATTTTAATATATGTCATAATTTGATGCTTAACTATTTTATGACTACGGGAAACATCCCTCCCCCTTTTCAAAATTGGTGATTGCCATATTTAATTATAATTTTTTATAAATTATTTTTTAAAAAAATTTAAAAAAAAGAACATAAGCCGATTGTAATTACGTAATTGGAAACATTTACGTTATTGTCGCATAGGATATAAAACACATAATAATGTACTGCGTCCATTTTTGCTTCACAATTAAAGGAAATTGCTTCGCTGAGTATCAAAAATATTACATCATTTTGCATAGAAATTTTATTACATAATTTTGTATTATTTTAGTTAATATTTTTTATAATAAACCAATAAATACTAGCCCAATTATAATTTGTTTTATTTTTACAGTCCATTGTGTAAAATATTTCTTATAAAACCCTCCCCCTCCCCACCCCAAAAAAAACAACAAATTGCTATGCATTTTTCTTTCTATTTACTTTGTATCTAAACAAACTACAATAAAGAATTACATATTAATATTTACTCTTAGCAACCTTATGGTCCTGTAAAGGTTAAAAATAATTTCATGATGGAATCATAAAAAAAATTAAATTACGTTCAAGAAATTTAATTGAAAAATTAAAAAATAATAATTTGTAGCTGGTATCCAACTACAAGACTTGTTACTAAAAAAATGAGTATTAATTAAAATGAGTAAAAATGAGTTTTGATTTATCTAGCAATCCTATGTTACACTATTTGCCAGATGGCTGAGAAATTTTTGTTCTTATATATGATATTGAAATAAACTACTTGAGCACATTTCTCAAAATGCATTACTTGCTGCCTTTACATGATTTCACTGCCGGAGATTTTATTTGCTGTTTTATCTGCTTCTTTCAAGCGATCAGGATAATTGGTGATCAGACACCTGGAGATCAGATAATTAGAGTTCTAGTATAACTAAAATAAACCGTTGATGAAGATGCCAATTTAAAGAATAAATCATCACTTCAAATGAGAGATATTTCGTAAATCACTTGATAAAAATATATCACAAAATTTTATCCTAAGTGTATGACAGTAAACATTACAATTGTTATGCAAGTCTGGCAACGACACCATTTTAAACTCCGCCATTTCAATAGCAGACGTAGAGCACAATGGGTCGACATAAATCCTAATGGCAGCACTTTCACAAATGACGCAGGCAGCTGTTCCTAAAGATATTACTTAGTGAAGTAGAAATTCAGAAAATGCGTTCAGTAGTAATTACGAATCACGTTCATTCAACGTAATTTGAGAATTTTAAGCAAAATGTCAAAGAGCTCTAAAATAAATGATTAAGAATGTATTGATGGAGTTAATTATATATGCTTATTAGCAGATGGATTAGATATAAAATCGGAAGTATTTTCTCCTCATCAACTTACTTCAAGTGTTCAATAATTTTAAGTAATGTAGAAACACCGTCTTAAATTTCAAGCACCGTATTGTAGCAGTTGCATTACTCAATCTTCACTTTTGGATAATAGATGGCGATGCCTGATTAGGTACATATCCCATGGTGCATTGCGATTGTTCTTATAATGAGATGAGATGCTATTAAGGATGTAAGATGTGCGAGCGTTAATGTCTTGTCTTGCCTTTCATGTTTTGTGTAAAATGTGATAATTAAACATATGACCTCTTGCTTCAACTGCAGGAATCATAATGATCTTCACTCCACCACAGTATGATAACTTTAGAGATTTCTGTTGCATCAGCATTTAGTATCGGCAAAATACTACCAATAAAACTTATCTAATTACCAAAATACAGGATTGTCAGATTCTTTTAATCCGTAAAATTGATATGGAACTAGACAAATTTTCTTGAGTACCAAAATAACGAAATGTCTAAAAGAATTTTTACAGAGTTCGAAAAGAACTTCAGTAAATTATTGTTTGCGTTTTTCAGAAATCGTTAAAATGAGTTTTTTTTTTAATTCAACTTCATGGACTGTCTTGCTTATATCAACAATTGATGTTATCTGATTTGGCAACATCAATCATTGTATTCTACGAGTAACGATTTTTACATTACGTAATTAAGAAAATAAGGTCAATAAATATTCATTATTTTTCTATCATGCAAAAAAAAAGTTTATGCAAACATTTCGTTTTATTCATTTTGTGATTGGTAGATATTCAATCACCTGACTCATGACATTTGAGGTTTGTTTTGCCAGTATTGTTTGAAATTTTATTGAAAATTATTAATAAGTAGTATTAAGTATTTATATTGCACTTGATGGTGAAATGGTACCAAAAAAAAAAAGATTTAATCAATACTAAATTTTCAAATTTGCAATTGAGCTTTTTTTTTTTCATGACACTTTTAAAACACTTTGTTTCCATTTGCTTTTGTTGTCTGGAGGGAGGGAATCGATCCCTAAGTCCATTAACCTGAGGAATTAGCCAGCGAAGCCTCCTAGTCGTATTTATAAAAGAAAAAATGCAGTTTCTGCTTTGGAATAAAATGCTCGAATACAGCATTTTATTCCTCATTATGTTAGCATAGCAAAAATCCGAGAACGAAAGAAAAGATTTCATGGAAAAAAAATAACTTATTTAAATTTCATAAAATATAAAATCTTATTATAAATGATATTTAATATTAGTTTTGAATTTTTTTTAATACTAGAAGATGCACTCGATTATACCAGCTGTTAGCCTGTTAACAATATGCCGGATACGATTGTCAGAGATTAACTAAGGAAAATTGCAGCAAAACATCCTGCGCACACTGACAAAGTGCTTAAAAATAGAAAAAAAAAACATTGTTTTGTTTTTTATGTAAAATATAATAACATTAATAGATTTTTTTCCAGTGATATTCACAAACATTCGAAACAAAATTACAATCATTAAAATCGGTTTGAAAGAAATGGTGATTACACTAATAGAAATAAAAATAATGAATCAGCAAATTTCAGCTCACTAAACTTTGCTACAAATAATAAAAGTAATTTCCAACAGCCCTGTATGATGAAAATATAATGAATTGTGACATGAAACCACAATTTAATAAATTTCTTTCTGACTGGGAATTCTCCCTGTATATTTTATCAAGAAAAAAAAAATTCCAAATAAAATGTGAAGTTTGCAAACCCAGAACTAATTATTATTTATTCGCATATATCTCAGTTGCTAGACGCCAAAACAAGTTGGCTAGATGCCAAATGAACATGGCAGATTATATAAAAAGATTTGATTTCTCAAAAAAGCTAATTTAAAAAAAAATTAAAGATGATTAGATGATGCAAGGAGGTTTTTTGTTTAATAAAATATACTTCGAAGTTATTGAAGCAAAACAATATAATTTCAATTAATTTATAATTAATTAAAAAAAAATTTTTAAGCGTTAAGAGATTCTTTCTTGTGAATACCTGCTACCCATGGAGTGGTAACAATCCGAATTTGACCGGTCAATAAAAATATTATTCTAAACCTAACGCACACAAAAATTTTCGAATTATATGTCTGTCGAAAACCGTTCTGATGTTAATATTCCGCTTATTTTAAATTTCTGAAAATGGAACATTTTTATACGTTCTTTCATCATCTAATAATGAAAGATGCGAGCCAGGTGTTTTGAAAGCCCCTGATCTGGAGTTAAAGATCTCGAAAATATTACAGTGCGTCTGACCTTTACAAGCAACAGCGCGTACTAAAACAGGAAAGCATATTTCATGCATATCTTTAAAAAGAAAAGATGCTTAAAATAACAAACAAGCTTTCACAAGAATAGCTGTCTTTGTGTGAGATGGAAATAATGTAAAAATACCGTTTCTCCCTTTCTTCTTCTTTTTGTTTCCGGATATAAGACTGAAAACTTTTCTTCCTGTTGCTAAGTAAAAACATTTCTCGACAACTTCCGCAAAGGTGCAAAAAAAGAGCAAATCGTTTGCAATGAAAACTAATTTATAAATCAATACACTTACAAATAATAAGACTTTTTTTTCTACGGTTCTTCTGCAGTTATTATTAATTTAATGATTTGTATTCATCAAGAAATTGTGTATAAGGAAATGAATATTAATTGTGAACTTAAGTATTTTCTTATTGAGATTGTTTAGTATAATCAATCAAAGTAGTGTACTGAACCGTTTATACATTTCTCATTTATACATTGCTTCTTCAAATTTTTGATTCTTTATTTATATGATGCAATACTGCGGATAAACATCATTTCGTCTACTGTTTTCGAGGTTACTTCGAGGAGTAAATGAACTGCGACATCGATGTCACGATTTCAAAATTCATTCCCCGAAACTTCAGCATCACACTGATGACCCAAGATGTCTGATTTAACATATACAATGTCCGCAAACGTATCAGATCTTTAACAGAATCGAATTTGGAACCTAGTGCCCTCCAGTTCCAAATCCGAGATCTTACGCTCACTAGATCACAGTGGCCCTACAGTTTTGTATTTTATTTTGCTTTATATGTATGAATACGTTCTATGTATGAATACAAAATTTAACACGAATCTACAGTTTTAAATCTATCTATAATAAAGGCAGATTATGCCTGTTCAACGAAGCTACGAAAACCACCCCGCCAGGATATTATTGAAATTCCTCCCTCTTTCGTTAAATGTGATTCATTTAACACCCTCGGCGTGTACTTTGTTTATTAAAGATACTCGGCCAGATAGGTTTAATGGACAGGCATGTTTTTTCAACGAATACTCAAGTTTAGTTTAGTAACATTAACATCTCGTTTTTAAAGCAACACTAAGTCTACTTTTGAGACGGACCTCGTGATTTAGAACCGCGGTGAGATGACGAGGGTGACACCTGAGCTGGCACCGCCTCTCCAAACTTCCACACCACGGCAACGGGAGAACGTTTGCCCCCGACGGTTTTAATGTGCAAAATCCCCGCTTACAAGACAGTTCTTCGATGGGTCTCGAACCTGCAGCCTTCCGGTTTCGAAGCCGAGACCTTACCACCAGGCAACCGGAGCCCGACTCTTATGCTGAAAATAACTGAAATTTAAAATATAATAACTGGTTTTTTTTTTTTTTTTTTTTTTTTTTTTTTTTTTTTACCTTCTTAAATTTTTTTCCGCGAAAGAACTTGACTATTTAACTGATTTATGGTAGCAATGCGCTCTCACGATATAATCAAAAGTTCAATGGCCACCAGGCCACCGCGGCTCAAAGGATACTCAAAGAATACTCAAAGGATACCCGAACATACAATTTCTTAATGGTTATCAGCTAAGTAGAAACTTCTTTTGTTAAAACAAACCTTAAGAACGTGGGTGCTGTAAGTATTTCTTGAGGGAGTAGAGAATTGGAAGGAAAAAATTCCAATATTTTAACGTATCTGAACTAAAATAATTTCAGGAATAAGAGGATTAATGACAACTAAATACCAAGTTTCATCTGTCTTGTGCTCAGTTATCGTATACCAGTAAACACGAGAGAACTTGTCGACAGACGGATAATTCACTGATGGATTTGATTCAAAATTTCATACAGATCTAAACTTCTAGTTGTATATTATTATACCGAGTAAAAAAAACATCAAACATACATTTTGGACCTCAGCCTTACAATCTATTGTGTACAAAATTTCATATCTGCAGGTTTCATCAAAAAACATTACACCAAATTTCAATAATCTAAATCGTTCAGTTTTTGTGTTATTGCATTTATATGTAGCGAATAGACAGTCGTTTAATCCATAGCTAGATAAAGCTCAAAATAAGAAATCAAATGTAAAATATTGAAATAAAATAATATTGTTACAAACCTGCAATTCGGCTTCCCAGCATAGTTTATTCCATCAATAGAAAGAAAGTTTTACAGTCATCTGAATGGGACTAGCGCGTCGGAGGTCCCAGAGCTTGGCGACAAACTTGGCGACAAATTTGGCGACTTTGGTGCCAAAATAGATAATACCCGAAACTTCGAGAATTTTCCCGATCGGTCCAGTAGGAACCGAGATACGCCTCGAACGTTCCTGATTGGTTGAGAGGCTTCTAGCCCCGCTCCTGAGACCTATAAAAGGGGCTGCGGCTGCCAGAAAGTCAAGTCCGAGTTGGGAGACGACGAAGCCAGTAGTCGAGACGACGGAGTAGACCGAGTTCGAGAGCAGAGGAGTCGAGACGACGAAGTCAGTATTACGAGCCAGAGTCGGAGAAGTAGAAGACGGAGGAATCGGAAACGACTGAGTCAAGCTAGTGCTGAACTGAGCTGTGCGCTACTGTCTGCAGTAGATTCTGGTTGTATGCTGCTGTGTATGCTGTTGTATGCTACACGTCTCGGGTGAAGATAATCGTCTTCTGTGCTGTATATAGTTGTCGCTTTTGTGCTGTCCTGTGTGTCTTCGTGTAAATAAACGTCGTTGTTTTTATTCTACTTCTGCCTGCTAATTGAGCGTTCTACACACTATATCACTTCCACTATCCAAACGAACCCCGGTAAAGAAAATTTCGCAACAATATTTTAAATTTCAACCTTCCAACCTTTGCGATTTTTAATAATCGTCTTTACATACATATGGATACACAGACTTCTCTCCCACATATTTCGTCTAAACATTGATAAAAATTGTCAAATTTTGTATAAATGCAGCATACAAAATCTAATTCATTTAACTCTTCGCATTTTGGAGTTTCCATCCTCAAAAGTATGCGTTTTATTAAAAATGTGTTTGTTTCCAAAAGTGTATTTTTTTTTACAACTCAGAGGAATGTAAAAGAAGGAAATTCACCAAAATATAGAAATTCATTTAATATACATCATTTCAATACCACCTCTTTATATAATTCGCATACGGCAGTGTAAAAAAAACTATTATTCAAGAACAGCTAACATAACAAACTTTATTAAACTTTTATAAAGGAATCTTCGCTATAACCAACCATGCCAGTTTGCTGCTCCTTGACAGTTTAATTAAATACCCGAGGTGAAATGCGTTACTGCTGTTGTTCGCCATCAAACAAAGAAAAATGATTTTAAACACAAATTCTCGGGAATCCACGGGCTATTAAAAAACAAAAAGAAAGAAAGAAAGAACAGGACAAAAGAAATAATTTAAAGAGTTTGCCCAACTAAGATAAAAAAAAATTTCTTAACCATCTAAAAAAATTATTTTTTAAATAAAGTTACGTAAACTGGTCTTTTAACGTGGATTTAAATTTCAAAAGCGGAAACACTTGCTTTTGCATATTAAAAAAGTCCACACAAAACACAATAGCCCGAAAATAAAATAAAAAATAATTTTAAAAAAATGTGCTGATAAAAGCAAAGCAAATTCTGTACAAGAACACATATTGATTTTATAATTTAGGAAAATTTATGGAGGTGTTTTCATAATACAATTCAAGAATGGTTAGTTAAATTAAACGGACATGCCGTCTTGAGAATAGATGAGAATTATTCTGAGGGGGAAACCCCCCAGTAATTTTGAAGTGTAATCAGATGAAGAGGACGACATCTAGATCGGAGCATTACTTTCAAATTTATGCACCGCTTTGAAGAAAAATTTTTACAGCAACTATTAATCCCAGCGAACCAATTGATCACTAAAGGCAACTTGTATAATAATAAACGTGTAATTTGTACTCGAGATATGCAATACTGATAGGATATTTTCAGTTTTTAAGTTAATGTTAAGTTAAAGTTTCTTCAATGCTTTCAGTATTATATAAAAATATATTACTGAATACCCGAAAGAAATAAGAATCTTAATTTTTGTTCATGAAAATTTTAATTATATGTCTTTTCCTTCATATGTCGTTCTGGAGAAGTCCATTAAAGGACATATAAGAGGTATTTTACAAAAATATTCAATTATTTATTCAGGATTTTATACTTACCAATGTCTATTTTACTTATTTAAAAAAACCTGTGAGCACATTGGTGATTTTTACGTGACATATAATAGAAAAAAAAATAAAATAGCTTTTTTTCTTAGTAAAAAAATTTTTTTGTAGCGAAGAAATAAAGAAATATTTTTTTAACAGTTTTTATTTATGAATTTAATTTTATGGAATATTATGTCATCTTTTTTCAGAGCACATACATTTCGTGCAGAACGAAAAGAAACCAATTTCACGAAAAATTAAACAAGGATTATATATATATAAAATTATAAGTAGGGTAGCAAAAGAAAAAAAAAAAACCAGAGACGCACTGAATTGATAAAAAAAAAAGTCTTTAGATTCAGTTTTTTTTTCTTCTTTTAATCTTTCAGCTAAAGTAATTTCTTTACTGATTTTATCTTCCAACTAAATAGAAAAAATTTAAATAAAAAAATCGCTTGTTTAAAATAAAAGCATAATTAATACAGTACATTTAAAGAATAATTTATTACCATTATTTTCATTTTTCTAAACAAAATTTTACGCTTTTTTTCCCTATAATAAAAAAAATGGTTCAAAAAACTTAAAGAAAACAAAAATCTTTAAATATTGTGCTTTTCGAAAAGAGTTAAAAAAAAATTTTTTTTGGATAAAAATCATCGAGTTAAATAATTGTTTTATTCTAAAAAAAATCCCTCAATAATAAATACATATATTAGTTTTACGTTTTTTCCCATCAAATGATATTACCATTCATCAACATCATTAAAAAATTAAGATCTCACAGCAGCTCTTTACTGAAGCAACAACAACAACAACAAAAAAAATCTTTTGAAAATAGTTCAGAGTATTATCAATTATTTAAAAAAAACAACAAAAAAAAAACAATACTTACTTAAAAGAAATTCAAACACCGTAAATGTAGATGGAGCCAAACAATAACACTAATTACATTTTTTTCTACACATCATTGAAAACAATTTATTAAAAAAAAAAATGCGAATACTTTTCTTAATGAAAAAGCGGTAGGTTTAATCATATCCTGCACGTCTTTACTTAAATTATATTTAAAAATACACTTAAATATTTATACTTGGCGAACAAAACCGTTTCGTTCTCTTCATTCAATTACCCTGAAAAAAAAAAAACGCGCCAATTATTTTCAATGGTTGAAATAAGTGAAAGGGTCAGGGTGCCCCAAAGCATAAAGCAGTATTCGGAAAACAATTTACGGAAAAGAGGAACGATTATTCTACTTAAATTTAATTTAGCGACCTCAGCTGCAAAACGAAAACTCATTAGCAGTAATAATAAAATGGAGCATTAATTATTTAGAAAAAATGGCATAAACCGTTAGCGAAACAATAAAAGAAATGTATTAACGAACCCGAAGAATACATTTTCAAACTACGATAATGCCATGCATTTTTTTGTAAATAATTTAAATAGAAAATATTAGTTGTAAATTAAAATAATCGTAGATATAAATGTTTCAAGATTATTAAGTTAAAATTTTTACTTAATGTTAACAACAGAATTAAAAAGAATTCCAAACATTGCAAAAAAATATGCAGCAAAGCTAACATTAGTTTTATATTCACTTTCTGCAAGCTTAAATTTGTTGTGAAATTTGAAAAGCTAATTATATTCTTTTACTAGCCGCCTTTGATGACCAGCTAGTCCTTTGGGAATACTGACTGTATTTAATTTTAATTAAATTTCTTCTGCATAGCTGAACTGCGGCGAAGCTTTTTTAAGAAACAAATTGTGTTTGTTTATCGCATATATGGTTCTATCTAATCTAAAAAAAGGCGCTAAGACATCTAAGCTCTACTAAAAACATAAATGCATGGGGAATACATTTCAAATTGCACGTTGTCTTTTTTTATGTAATGTGATTTCTCTTTCAGTTTCATAATATAAGTGGACAGATAATTTACCAGGATCTTTTTTTCTTAGATTTCAACAAAAGGAAAAAAAATTAAGAGATTCAATATTTGATGAAAGAATGAAAACGGTTTAAGTTTCGATGCAGCAATAAAATATATTGTAGCAAATTATACAATAATAATAATCTATACTAATAATAAAGATGAATGTATGCGTGTGTGTATGTATTGGCACTCTACAGGTCAAATCATTTCACCTACAGATTCCAAATTTCGAACATGCACATTAACATTAAATATGATGTTAACGGACTGCCTTCTTTAGAAAGGTTCATGTACACTGTAAACAGATATTAACTATGACAATTAAAATAACAGGACTTTAATGTCAGAAAATTCAGCGGAATTCTGAATATGCAGTTATAACAAACGATTCATCTGAAATAAAGCATAAGCAACATTCCTAGTGAATAAGTTGGTAAATAATAAAGATTACTTAATAACCTAGTAAATACTAAAGATGAATGTGATAATTTACTAATAACCTAGTAAATAATAAAGATAATTGTGTTGTTGATTAACATGCCAAACTTTTAGACCTACAGCTACCAAATTTGGCACATATGTACCTTGGAGTGTAGAACCGGAGCGAGTTTTTAAAATTTTAATTAATTAAAAATTAAATTGAATTTTGGCGCTTATTCGCAATAACTTCCGAAAATATTATTGCACAAAGATAGCACCCTTTTAAATTTTTAAAAATTGCCTTTTTCATGACAGTAAATTAATAGTCGTGTGAATGTTTCCTTAATGTTGGCAATATTTTTAAATATTTTTTTTTCTTTTCAATTTCCAAAAATAGATCACATTATTACCTTGAAATTCGAACTGTTATTTTCCCTATTTCACCAAATATTGAACGCCGTAATTTACTTCAACTGTTGAAAGTTAAAGAAGGAGGATTCTATTTAATATCTGTGCACTTTACAAGAGAAATAAAAAAAAAATGAAGATACACGAATTTAGATATCACGAAATTTAGAAGACAGTTTAAACGGATATTTACATTTCTAATAAAGCAATTTGTGGAGTGTTATGGGACACTGTCTCCATTAGAAAGGTTCTTGCAGACAATAAATATAATTTAAGTAAGACAATTAAAATAACACGGCTTTAAGGTCAGACAATTTAGTGGAATCACGGACATAAAGTTATAGCTAAACGCCTTATCTAAAATAAATTAAAAAACAGTATTTCCTGCGAACCATCTGGTGAGGAATAAGAAAAAATTATAACACAAGGGAAGTTAGATTTCTTTGAAAACTATGTTTTTATAATACACTGAAGTAGTGGGATTTGATTCTATTAGGATACACGGTAGAAAGCACGATGAGGAGAACACATATGTGGCTATCAATAGATATCAGAACAGAACTGACATCAATAGATATCAGGCCATCAATAGCTATCAAGCTATCAACATTATCAGGCCATCAACAGATATCTGAACAGAACTGACATCAATAGATATCAAGCTATCAACAGATATCAGAACAGAACTGACATCAATAGATATCAAGCTATCAACATTATCAGGCCATCAACAGATATCAGAACAGAACTGACATCAATATATATCAAACTATCAACATTATCAGGCCATCAACAGATATCAGAACAGAACTGACATCAATAGCTATCAAGCTATCAACATTATCAGGCCATCAACAGATATCGATAGATATCTGGTAGACATCAACAGATATATGCAATATATATCCAAAAATTACAAGACTTTTATGTCTTTCATAATTGGAAGATTAAAAATATTTTCCTTATCAACACTAAAATATGCATGAAAGATTTTAATTGAAATAAAACCTGCCCTCATTATTAACAATTAATCAACTAATTAGTAACAACACCTCGGATATGAATGTCACAGATTAATTAACAGAAGTTATGATAACAGAAAATATCTTACATACTGGCAGAATGCTTAAGAAATAAAATTAGAAAAATATTTTTGTAACATAATTTAGAATGTTAATACACAATATTATTAGTTTTTTTTCTCCTTGAAATGGGATTTTTCTCTATCCATAAAGTTCACGAACATTAAAATTAATCACTAAAGTTAGATTTAAACAAAAAGTGATTCATTAACATAAAAAGAAATGCAATTCTAAATACAAAAATTAAAACAATTCAAACAGAAAATTTTAGCAAGAACCTTCAATTCAGTCCGTAAGAAAAGAATATAATAAATCAACATAAATAATAAAATTATCAAAAGACAGTGATTTTCAGAAGATATAGAAGAAAAATAAAAAAAATAAGAACTTGTTTAAGTAACTTGCTTTTATTAATTTTTGGACTTTTAAATGTGGACCTACTCTTGTCTTGAAAAGCTAGTAAATGTAGAACACGAAATTTCATGGAAATAAAATAAAAACTAATCTTGTGGCAAAAGACATATATACAAACATTTACATTTACATATTTATATGAATGTAAAAATATTCTTAAAAACTTATTCGATGAATAGAATAATCTAACAAAATCGACAGAATGGCAAAATAAAGACAATCATCTAGCCAGACAGTACGAAAGACAATATGAATATCAGATTTCAGTACATTTTATCTAGTCAGTCCTGTGTTATCAAACCTGTGAAAATGCAGGCTATTATCATCATCATCGTAAAGAACCGAGGCGAATGAGTTGATTATTCAATCCAAATAAATAGTTTAAGCTATTTATTCCATTAAACAATGCCTTGGAGAAAGAAGTGATGCAGACGATAGTAAATGATGTTGCAAACGATTTAGAAAATGGCCAATAAACACAGGAGTTTATTCAAAACAGGAAACTGCTCCATATCGATTCTGGAAATCGATTTTGAAACCTTTTTAATGGTTTTCAAAGGAAGTCGTCCTTAAAAATGACTGCTTTTAAATAAAAATAGTATTATAACACAATTCTTGTCGAACTAAAACTACCTAGCATTTGTTGCATCTTTATTAGTTCTGATAGTTTACATTCATAAATCGGTCTTTATCGAAAGAAATGTCGCAGAAACAAAGTATACTTTTGTATTGAATTATTGTCAGTAAGTTTTACTTAAAATGAGTTCGTCATTTGAAGAAAAAATTTAATGTAGTGCATACGCTTCTTAAGAACGTTTAGAATTTTGAAGTAAAATTGAACAAAGACAAAAATAAATAAAGTTTTTTAGTTTTCTAACAATGTTATTTTAATATATCGGTATCATAGCTACAGAGCAAAACATTAATCATGGCTCAATAGAGAATTTCTAAACCTTTTGATATAAACACAGTTTCAGGTAGTAAAATTCTTCATTTGACAAAGAATGATATTTTATACTGTTCGCTAACTGTAAATCGACTTCTGAAAAAAATTCAAAAATTTAAATTTTATACATTTTTCCAAAATTTATTATTCATATTTAATAAAATATTATTAACATACCAATAATACCATTTTCAACAAAAAAAAAAAAAAAAAAAAAAAACCCCCACTCTTTCTACAATCAAAATTGACCGAGTTATGAAGCTTTGAATATCATATTTTTAAACTATTTAATTCATTCTATTAAGGAAAATTTTCAAACAAAAGATGTTTCTTCCGCGAGGAGTATCTTCGATCACAATTAATGAAATTAAAACTTCACGACTTAATTTCACTTGCAGAAAAGTGTAATATTTTTTGTTTGCAGTGATAGGGTGTCAAGAATATTTCACTAAAGATGGCTTTAAGGAGGATTGAGGGACTGTATAAAAATTGAGGTTTGGTAATTTGATTTATACACTCTTTACAAATATTAAATAAAAAATGTATATCTTTATGCCATTTAAAGCATTTTTTCAGAAGGAAGTCTCTGTTTATTTCAAGATAATCTTGTCTACGGTTCATACATTTACTATTGGATTACGACCAGAATTGATATTTTGTATATTTGTTGGATAATGGCAGTGACATACACATAAAGAATAAGCGAATGCGTAGGCACATTTTTTTTTAACTCCCTATGATTTTACAATACTCATTTCCAGCACTTTCGCGCAACATTTAGCTGCAGGAACATTACTCAGCCTCATCTCCAGTTCTATTAATTTATCAATTATGAATAATTCCTCAGTCATAATACCGGTATAAAAGTTCATGACAATACCTGAAAAAAGTGGCAATTTAACAGAAGGAAAGGGGTGATTCCATATGAAAAATATATTGCTACGAATCTGTAATGTTGTTTTCCTGAGTAGCAAGTCTCCCTGAAACGAAGATAATTTTCCATATACAGTAATGGTTTCTGAATGACACTGTGAGGTACAAATGAAGAACTCAGAATATTCGAGAATTTCGGCGATAACACCATTAGGAGCCGATTTCTAGCGATTGTTCTAAAAGCTTTTTTGTTTTGTTACATAAACTAAGTAAACCATATAAATAGAGAGACAAAGCAGAAGCCAACCATTGAGTCAGATGAGATAGCAGACGTATCGAAAGACGATACTAGTTGAGCGAAATCCTTCTCCTGCGAATTTTCTTTGAACATTTTGTGCTGTTTCTATTGTTTATTAATGATTTGCTGTTTGTGTGCTGCTGTTTACTGTCAGTGCTGTTTTGCAGATGCTTGGTCTATGTTTTATCTATTATGTATTAATTTATGCAGAATTAAGCGGCTTTATTTATAATTGAGAATGCTGGATTTCATATATATCACGCTTAAAAAAGAGATGCTTAATAAATGATAGTCCGTATCATCAAACACCAATAAGTTCGATTTATTTACATACTTTTCTCTATTTTCACAAACAAAAATTTATATTACACACGTTCTTGAGCATTTTCTGAAATTTTATTTGCTATAAATAATAATATATTTAGCTTAAGAATTCGAATATTTTTACTGCAATAAATTCGATTCAGTTGTATCACAAATACATGTCAAACGTGCAAAAACAAGGGGAGTTCAAATAAAGAAGAACAAAATGACACTGTGGCTATAAATGAAGACTTTATTCAAAGTATACACCATAGGCCTGAGTACAAAGATCCCACTGAGTACAAAGATCCCATAGCTGAAGGATTCCTTGTTCCCAGAACTCCTGTGCCCGTGATGAGACTCAGTCCTTCACAGCGTCCTTGAGTTCACCATCCGAGTTGAAGCGCAAATGTTTTCAGGGTATCAAACACATGGAAATCACAGGGAGACATGTCCGGGCTGTAGGGCGGATTGCCAAGCTGCTCCCACTTGAACTTGGCTAGTTCCGCGTGTGTAACCCTGGAGACGAGTGGTCATGCGTTATCATGGAGCAGGACCACAACATCTGTGAGTGGCCTCGGTCTTTTGTTCTTAATGGACCTGCGTAGTCTTCGTAAAATTCTCACAGTACACATCAGAGTTAATGGTTCTTCTGTGTTCGAGGAATTCAAAGAGTAACGGACATTACTGTGCATGCTTCGATCTACGCCGGAGACTCCAATTGCATCCCTAGATGTCTCACTACGTTCTCCCATAGCGGCACAGGCAAATATGTCAGCGGTTGCGTTGTTATGACGTTTCGTACCTTTTCATATGAACATCCCCTGTATATCTAATTACAAATTCTGATGTAACGGCACATGGAAGACGTGCAACACGTTCGAAAACAAGACCATCGCCACGCATTTTAACTGTATTGATTGAACATGAATTAAATTGTTTGTATTTGGTTTATTAGATTAATGTCCCATTTTAAAATTAAACGCGTACTATTTTGGGGCGAACTTCGAAATTTAGAGTAGTTGTTAAATCATGAAGGCAACACTTGAGCCACTTTTCTAACTTCTCCAAAGCAAGGAGTTTCAATTATAAATAATATAACTCACTCCTGGTCTTAACTAATAATGAATTGTCGTTGGGATTTAGTCGTGACCAAGGATGTGAAACGCACGCTCCTCAAAGAGTATCTTAGCGGCATAGCATAGTCGCTAACAAAAGCATTAATTATAAATTCGTAGCTTATGTTTTAAAATTACTCATTATGCATAATTATCAATAACAAGCAAACCACAGCATTTGCCAATAACTATTATTAGTGCTTTTACATTGATTAGTGCTTTTACAATTCTCTTAACAAAAATAAATAATTAAATAATCATTATGAAATAATTCATACCACGCCGTTGATATGGTACTGCTATTGCCTGAAATATGCAAATATTTATAAACCAGCTTTAGAAACACTCTAAAATTAACATACGAAATAAATTTAATTTATGGAAGAACTGAAAATTACTGACATTCACCACAGGTCATTACTGAAATTAGACACTATAGACAAAATGAGAAAGAAGCAAAAAAAAGAAAGTATTAGTTTCACCACTGGCTGTTTTCTTATAATGAATTTTGAAACTAACAAACTTTATTTTTTGTGGCCTACATAGTTTAGATTACATGGGTCCCTATATTTTCTTATATTGTATTTTGAAATTAAGCCTACTTTTCTTTTCTTTTTCTGCGTCTACATAGGTTTAGACTACATAATTACTTTTTTTAAAAAAAATATATAGTATTTTGAAATCAACCTGTTGAAAACTTGATTTCAATCAACTTATTTTGGCCTATATAGGTAATTTATATATTGTATTTTTTATATTGTAGACTACATATGTCCTTGATTTTTTTATATTATATTTGAAATCAATCCTACTTTTATACTTTTTTTAGACTACACAGATACTTGTTTTTTTTTATATATATATTGTATTTGAAATTAATCCAAATTTTCTACTGCATAGATCTAGGCATTCTTTATGTGGCCCGCGTTACATTTAAATTTGGCAAGCTCGATCTAGGTTCTGACTCAAAAATCGAACGAATCATTAGGTCACTTCCACTTATTAATCCTAATTCATCCCAGTTCATCGAAGTTATTCCATTTTGACAAACAAAACTGCATCAGGCACTTACGGCTGAACCTTTCAAATTCTTGGTGTGAAAGTTCTGACGAGTTCCGGATGTGACATACCTAAAAATTGAATAGAGGCGCTCCAGGTACAAAAGAAAAGAACTGCACATGTGAAAACCCGCCTTTGTGTTCGCAACGCTTCAATTATTTCTTTAATGAAGCGATCGATACTAGAAGCTCTTCCAGCTCTTTTAATCTTAGATAATCGAGCATTCTGAAGAGTTTTCCTAGTAAATAAAGTAAGACTTTCAGCCAACAAAGTTTGATTGGTCCACTAATCCTCCGCGCACCATCTGGATTGTAACATCACTTGGTGCAGCGTTTATTTTGACGTGAAACAAAATATTTGCTAAATTAATGTTGTAACTCTTTCACTTATGTTAGTTTCTTCTCCAGTCATTGAGTGTTAAATAATTTTAACACTTAATAACCGGAGAGCACTTTAAAGCACATTTTTTGGAAAATTTTTCAAGATTACTTTGTCAGATGGCATTATTCTAGTCTTGTAAGGCATTTTAAACCAACGAATATTATCTCCCTCAAACTTTCTCACATACTCTCTAATAAAGATGTTATCCCAGTGAATGATTTACACGGCATTATCGTGCAATAGTTAAATATTAACATTTGGCGTGAATTTAGCATTTTTATTGAATCGATCGTGTTGTCTTTGGCGAGTTATTTGGCGATTAATCCCTGGCATGCATTAATAGTATCTGAATTTGAATATGTGGTTTAGACATATTTTTCTCGACCAAGTGAGGTAAAAATTTGGCATAAAATTGCCCTAATAGTCACAAAATCCCTTACCAAATTTAATGTATATTTAAATCATTGTGTTATTGTTATTGCGTTTACATGGTTCTGAAAATACAGACCTATAGATAATCAACAAGTAGTTGGATTTAGCTCAAATTTGACAGGTGTCTAGATAAAAATGTGCACCGAATTTCATGCATCTAGCTCTCTTCATTTCGTAATTATTGTGTTAACTTATGTTCGAATACCTGGAAAGGCGAACTTCCTCTTAACAGATATGACTCAAAATTTGCTAGGAATCTGAAAATTTGGCGTAAAGATCGTGTACCAAATTTCAGCCGTCTAGCTCAAAGCGTTTTTGAGTTATATTTGACACAGAACAAACAGATGGACATCTTCCAAAAATGTGTATTTCCACTCAGGGAGGTCTAAAACATGGCGATTCGTCAAAATCAAAATTTTGCATTTTTGGACGATAACTATATTTTCTTTACACTTCATATACCATAATGTAAAAAAAAATGAATCAATTGAATAATTCGTGATTTCTATATCAATTAAAATTAGTCAAACGAAATTTGTGCCACCTGTAAAATTAAAAATGGTGAAAAAGAATATGATTTTAAACAAACCCGATACGACAATCATCTGGAAATTTTGTATATTTTGTAGCAAATTTCAAGCATTTCATATTTACCAGTATAATTAAAGATATCAACAATAAAATAAGCGAATTAACAAGCGGAAATACTTTCCCTTCGACTTCCTCAAATACTTAATTTCCCTTCTCTCGTAAACTTATAAGGGTTAAGATTGAAAATTCAACAATTATTTTTATTTCTCCCTTATTTATTTACGTATACTTATAAGAGTTAAGGCTGAAACTTTAACAAATATTTTAATCACTCCCTTATTTGTTGAAAGCCAAAATGTGTCATAAAGACAGTATATAACGCCCCCCCCCCCGTCACTGACCATAGAAAATGAACTATTCCCGTCACCAGGGCGTCACTTTTGAATAAGTGAGCAGCTGACATAAAGGGTTGAATTACCAATGCAGATCTTTGAAGGTCAAATGTTATGCTTTTTTTTTTCTCAGTGTGATATACAGTGCAGTAAAAAATAGAAATTGCTGACATTCAAAACTTTTTTGTTTTATATAATCAAAATATATTCGTTTCAGAAATCATTGTTTATTACTTTCGGATGACTTTTACTTCACGGAGAGGTGATTCGCAGGGTATAGAAAGATCTCTTTTTCCAAATTTTATGTTGTCTACGCGTTTCTCTTCATGCGATAGTAATTGTTATATTTGGCTACGTTTGGCGATGGTAAATAGGATGCTTGGCGTGATTTTCTAGCTGCGAAAGACTGCTTGTAAAAAGGGGGAAATAAATGTCGACTTCCAAAAGGTGAAAAAATTCACCGAGCTTTTTTTTTTTCCCCAGCTCGTTATTTTAATTTTTTTTCTCAGTGTGATATACAGCACCATATTCTAGGGTGTATACTGCTTTTCAGAGTACATGTAAATAGATTATATATGCAATTGATATCATCTTTTCAAAAGAAAAAAAAACACCACTGATATTATAATAAGTAATTTTTTCCAATATAATGATATTTCTTATATGCAATTTCATAAAACAATTTTTAGGAAACCCATGATTTATTATTGTGTAATGTTTCCAAGTGGCATATTCATTTTAACGGTAGCATTCTATTTTAATTCCAAAACTTATGTAATGTCTCGATATCTTGCTTTAAAAAAATAAACCCCTCTTCCCACAATTTTTATTTCATCTCTATTTTGATGAATCCGCGGTTATTTTGATCATTAAATGCAAATAAGAAAAGAATACGGCCAATAATGGATACGATCACTGAATGAAATGTTTCCGTTTTAGCAACGATTACTGATATCTCCAAGATATTACAAATATGATGGTTATTCCGTTAACATTTCACTAAAGGTCAACCCATCTTAAAACCATATCCGATACTTAAAAGGAAAGAAAGAAGATACAACAATCCTTTTGAAAGAGAAATCAAAACTTAAAAACAGGACGCCGGTGATATAAAATAAATCACATGCCTTCAAATAATAACAGCGCGCTTCCCTCTTTTTTATCTTCTTTAAAAAGGTCTGGTTGAAGGACAAATGGCATGCCTCTACCCCATATCCATTTCTTCTTCAAATAAACAACGTGGTTCGTACGCCATCTCTACATGGAAAAACTTTACACATGAGTGAAACTAAACGAGGCGAATCCAAAGGCACTGGTCTCGAATAAAAAATGATTTCCTCAATAAATTGGACTGTCCTGTTGAATCTGAGGAGGGCCCCTCGACCATGGATGGAGACTGGCGCATACTTTTTTTTTTGCTCGAGATATCTTTGCATGAGGGGGAGGGATGGGAAAGATGCACTGCTGATCTGGTGGATTTATCGAAGGAAAAATAAACTTTTGGTACATTTTGCGTTGTTTTAAATTTATATATAGAACTCATGTACCGTTTCTTTTTATGAAAGCAGTTGGAATAAATTGAAAAGATTTTTCTGGGGGATTCAATTTGCAATGCTTCAGAACTGGAAATACGCCTTAGAAATCGGAGGTGGGGGTGGGGGTGGAATTTATTAATTATAAATAAATGAATGAATTAATAATATATATCCAGAAACAAAGAAAATAATCGTTGGTACAAAATTGAATTGCAAAAGTAGTCATTAAAATAAAAATAATACAAAAAGTTTGGATGGGAATAAAATGAATAGTTTTTTTTGGGGGGGGGGGGGGGCGAGATTCAATTTGCAATGTTACTGGAACCAGAAATAATATCGAGAAGTCGGAAGGACACAATTGATTAAAAGTAAAATAAATAATTAAAGAAATGCATAAAATAAAAAAAAATACAGGGTTAGAAAGAAATAAGTTACCCACTCCAGAGGGCTCAAAATGCGTTCTATTGGTCCAAATAAGATAAAATTTGAACCACAGATTATTCAGACGATGCTTTACATTTATCAATTTAAAAAAATTAGTACAAAAATTTACCAATAGATGGCGCTGTAACAAAAACGGCATTTATTTGCATATATCGAAAATATGAAACATAATTTGCGTTACAGCGCATGTCTATTACCAATTTTCTTTGGATAAAAATATGGTGGATTCTGTACGAACATTAGTTTCTTCTCTGTCTGCCATGCCTACATTGCAAGAAAAAGCGCTACTGGTGAAATTGTTCTACCAGAACTAATAAAACATCCTTTCTGCTCTAAAGGAATTGCGTCATATGAAGCAGATACGAAGAGGACCAATGTCTCCAGGTTCCCTACGCAAGATTGCAGAAATATGAAAAAAACTGGGCAACTTGGCATTTTTCCAGGTAGAGGAGGAAAAAAACATCCCGTCTTCCAGCGTCGAAAATGTTGCGACCGCGCTCTTTGAAGCCAGCAGTCAGTCGCCGCATAATTGTGTGAGTTTGCCAGTTGTTCACCGAGTTCTGGATATACTGTATTCAATTGTACGAAAAATCGTATGGAATATTTAGCATTTTTATCCATACAAAATCAAGTCTGTGCACCTGTGGAAGGACGGGGACGTAGAGAACCTTAAAACTTTTGCATTTCAGTTCCTTGCTCGAATGCTGGTTAACACAACTTGGTCATGGAACATTTTGTGGAATGATGAGGCCCACTTTTGCCTCAATGGTTAAGTTAACACCCAGAACTGTCGAATTTGGGCAGAGGAAAAACGCTCACGTTATCTAGGAACAACCCTTGCATCCTGAAAAAGTGACAGTATGGTGTGGTTTTACAGCTACCTTTATCATTAGACAGTATTTCTTTGAAAATATAGCTTCAAATGGGATCCAAACCTGTTCCGTCACAGGACAACGGTACTATGATATGCTGAGGGATTTTATAATCCTTACTCTTCAACAGCGTGGTTGCCTTCAAGACATCATTTTCATGCAGGGTGGTGCACCACCTCATATTGATCGTTGTGTAAAGCTATTATTAATACAGCATTTCACAGAAGCACGAGTTATCAGCCGTCATAGTGTATAACAAACCTATAAATATTATCACCTTAACAAAGGAATACACAATGCTAGCTTTACTTGCATCCCCCTTTCCCCCCAAAAAAAACAATTCTAAAAAATATAATCTGTAGACTTTCTCGACTGATGCATTCGGAATGAGCCTAACTCATTGCAGCGGGATTGAAGTAAAATTCACTTCCAATATTTCACCTCGGCAAGCCCCGGAGCGATAGCCAAACTTTTACTCACAGCAACGGATGCTGGGAAAATCTCAAAATGTGGACTTTCACGATTAGTCGGAATTGCCACCTGCGTCACATCCGGATTTGGGGTCCATCTTTCCACAGATGCCTGCAACTGAATTCAATTTTCCCTCGATATCGATCTGGTCGAAAACCGCATTTT
>JAPMOR010112968.1:216736-236188 GCA_026543865.1 Argiope aurantia | reverse complement strand
AATTTGAACACAAGTAGCAAAACACAGTCGAAGTGCTGAACGGATAGATATGTTTTATAACACAAGAAAATTTGAACAAAGGTAGCAAAACACAGTCGAAGTGCTGAGCGGATAGCGATGTTTTATACAACAAGAAAATATGGACATAGGTAGCAAAATAAAACCAAAGGCGGTCAAATAAAGGAGTGCTTGCAGAAATCAGCAAGAAAGCAAATCGCTCATTCAATAATAACACTACACAACAGCGCTCAGAGAATTCACCTCTTCATCAACACACCAAAGAGAGAATCCATTTGGCTGACTATAACTATCTACCAATAAACTGATAAACGAACATAAATTTTAAAACTTTTGCTACTTATTTAGTCTTTAAAATATACAATATAAAAGTAATAAATAACCAGAAAATGAAAAAAAAAATGACATTTTTTAGTACATAGATATTATATAGGTATTTCAATTATTATTGGTATATTAATTGGTAAATAGGTATTTCAATCATTAATTTGTATATTTTAGATTAAATTATTTTAATAAGGAAATTTATTTCTTTAAAATTATAATGATACATATTTTGAATTTTTTTTTTTTTTCATATTAGTCACTTAACACCATTTTTCTCATCAGCGCTTTTTTTTGGTTAGCACTTCTTCACATCATACAGCAATTTTAGAAACCTAAAAAACTGTTTACTGCATAAAGTAAATTACTACTGACGAAAATTTATGATATGGTTTATTACTTATTTTATTTACATTGCAATCTTTTTACTTGATAATACGTAAGGACAGAAAAAAACCCACGTTAATAAAACTATTTCCTTTTACAACATTAAACCCTAATATATATAAACAAATATGGCATTACAAAAATCCTCCTTTCGAATCTTATTCCTCCCACACATCCCTCTTCCCTTCACCACCCCCTCATACAACTCACGCACTCTCGAATCATCTCGTAGCAATTCATACGAGCAGTGATTATAGGGTACAGGGAAAAACCCAGGAGAGCAAAAGGAAAAAGACCCAACCACCGACTGACCATGTCCAGTGCTTCCGTGACCGCCCCTGTTGATCAGTTTATCGGCCTAGTATCGATTGAGTGGCCGAGACGTCTCCACATTTCGCTTAGCTGCCACGAAATCTATTCCTGGTGCAGAGAGATGATGTCTTTTCCCCTCAGGCAAAGGAGAAAATCATTTTTTCTCGTGTCCGTGCGATGTATTCTGTTATTAGGTTAAGTCTTAATGCCGCTGTCTTGTTAAGAGATGCCTATTCGGTGATCATCCTAGCTTGGAAGGGATAATGTTGTTGCCCACTATGGTCAAAGTGTACCATTTTTTTATTAATGTATTGTTTGTTCTTGGTACGATGGCGATAATATCTATAGACAAAGAATATGTTTTGGATAAGATTATGTATTCAACAGCAAAAATAGGAAAAGAGTAGATAATCTTATGCAGTTTTTTTCACGCATTTTTTTTTTCCGTATACGAAATGCGCAAAGCAAAGTGATATAAAAATTCGATTTGGATATTTTGACAAATTTCTAAGCTTCTGATCTCACAAAAAGGGAAAAAGACCTTCTTGGGATTATTGTGTTCATAAATACATACACAGATATAAGTAAAAAATGCTGTGATCTAGATAGATGAAATTTGGTATGAGGACATTATACCAAATTTGTAGAATTTTATCAAATCTTGAATGAAATCTATTAATTATTATTATAGTAAACATGTTGGTCTGTGTAGCTAACCGAGTACAAGCGAACACTACAAAATGTAACGAACTAGATAGGTACATAAGTTCAGATTGTAATAATTTAAACCCGTAAAAGATTTCATAATTCGTCCGTCTGAACGCCTGTATGAATATAAACGAGATCATTTAAAAACCCAATTATTTAGGTTTATTTTATTTATTTAGAATCTAACATGCAGATCTTTTTATATGAGTGAGAGAGTTGTCCTTTGGTCTTGGAATTCGCACTCACGTACAGTCGAAAACTGAAAAACGAAATGATTTAAATATATGAAATTTAGTATGCGATCTAGTGATTACAATTGCATTTCTGTGTCAAATGTAGGCTTCATTCGGTCGATGCAAAATATATATTCGGTTTTCTTATGTGTTCTGCTAAGTATACAACTCTCATGTGAGTAATTCTCCCATGGGAGTCGTGTGTTTGTAGATTATACAGTACTATATACTGTACTCGTGTGCTAGATCATTTGTAATTACAACTTACATGAGAGTTGTTAAATTTTGAGCACACGTAATGTTCAAAACCTTGTTCATGGTCCATAGTTTTATACGGATAGAATGGGACCACACTTTTATTAGATAATACGCTTGAAACCTTCAGGGTGATGACTTCCGGTGGTTACCTTATTACGTATAAATTACTATGGGCCGCGGTGGCCTGGTGGTAACGTCTCGGCTTCGGAACCGGAGGGTTTCAGGTTCGTGACCCGATTCCACCGAAGAACCGTCGTGTAAGGGGGTCAGTTGCACGTTAAATCCGTCATGACCAAACGTCCTCCCGCTGGTGTGGTGTGGTGTGGTGTGGAGAGGGGGGTGCCAGCTCAGGTGTCGTCCTCGTCATCTGACCGTGGTTCAAAATTACGAGGTCCGTCCCAAAATAGCCCTAGTGTTGCTTCAAAACGGGACGTTAATATAACCAAACCATTAAAACGTATAAATTATTATAATCGTCCAAAAATTCGATCTCGATATTTTGATGAATCTGTGCGTTTGAGACCTATCTAAGTCCGAAAAACGAAAAGATTTTTTTTTTATTTTATACTAGTGTATTATTTATTATTTCTGCTAGCATTATATTATTATTACTATTTATTTATGTTAGTGCTGGTTTTTATTTATGCTAGTCTTTATTTATTTATTTATTTGCAATTGTGATAACGACACGAGTTATCTATCGCAACTATTTTTGGCGAAAGAATGCAAAGCATGTATTGCATTTAGTAACAGCATTAATACATTTTAACTGAGATGATACAGCGCATTAAAAATAGGGAGGCGAAAGTTTATCTATTGCCCTCTGCTTTCACCATTTTCTTTTGTTCCAGAGGCAGAGGTTCCCTTTTAAATCCGGTGGCATCCAAAATCTATTTTTAGGTTAATCTACTGTGGATGTATCAATTCCTCCTTCACATACTTTCGATTTAATTCAATAAAAGCAGACAAAAACCGAGTTGTCTTCCTGAAATTTTCTCCCACATTCTCCAATAAAGACCTTATCCTCATTTCCCCTGACTAAACTGTGGTCCTTGGATAACGGCGCGAATGCCATGCATAGCCTTAGTGAATAATAGATCCTCGGTGTAAATCTAGCATTTTTACAAAATCAATCGCAAGAATATCTGCATTAAATTTCTTTTTTCCTAAATGAACGGGACAAAATAATTGGGAACTATAACTGTAGCCATAAGAGCACATGCCGAATTTAATTGATTTAAATCATTGCATTTGTGAGTTATTGCGCGTCATTCCATGCAAAAGTACAGATCAACAAGCTTTGAACCCTTCGACAAATTTCGTTCAAAATTTGATAGAAATCTACATTTTAGACACTAAATCTATGTGCCAAGTTTCATTCAACTATTAAGTTCGTTTAACTATTTATATTTCATAGTTATCCAGTTTATGCGAACAGCCACGCAGATAGACTTCTTTTGTGTGGATTTCATTCAATATTTGATAAAAAATATATAAATTTGATCTAAATTCGGTATATTAAATTTCATTCGTGAAATCCAAAATAATTTTTGAGTTATCGGCTTCACAGACAAAAGGGTTTTTCGAACTCAAGAGAGTATGGAGCGTGAGATTCGCCAAAATTTCGAATTGAATTTTTTGATGAGTACAACACTTTTTCTATATACGTATATGAGAAAGTAAAAATGCTTCTGTTGTTATTGTTTCTTATGGCACTTGCCAAGGACAAGCCCGCTGTTACAAAGACAGCGATTTAAGCTGGTGGGGGAGCGTCTCTTGTTTTTATAGTAGCGCTAACTAGGGCCAAGAGTACGACTTAGCTACTCAAGCATCTCATTCGTTTGCACAACCCTTTTTACAGAGGGGCACATTCACACATCTCACAGATAGAACAGATGAAGAACAACCATGCTCGAACCGGGACTCGAACCCAGGACGCCAAAATCACGAGGAAGACGCGCTACCCCTATGCCAGGACGCCGGCTAAAATGATTATACCTTCTACTTCTGAAAGACACTTTTTTAAAATTCCCTATTACGTAATAGTTTTTTTTTCTTGTCCTTTATCTTTTATTAGAAGGAAACGAGAAAAAGTCCAACATGGGAAAAAAGAAATAATTTCTTTTTTAACCGTAACAATTTTTTCCCCATTTTTCCCCCTATCTTTCTGCATTCTCTTTTTATTCTCTCAGCACTTTAAGAAAAATTTCGAAATGGGTTTAAAATAACTTACTGCAATAAAAATTGTTCAGTTGTAAAATGAATCCAGCTTTTCTTGTTAAATAGCTTAATTACTTTTTAATTTTTTTTATCTATGCATATAAAGGAATTCTTAATAATGCTTATAAGTGATTATTTTTCAAAGGGGAAAATAACGAAGACACAAAATAATAATTTCTTTAAACCCATAAAAGGGGCTTTAAGAATTCCTTTTTATAAAAAACTCTTTTTTTTCTAACGCATTTTACATTTTTTCCCCACATTCTTTCGAATGTATCAAATGGAATTTTAGGTTAATTGCAAAAATCGCACATAGCTCCTCTTAAAATATATATATAAAGTTAAAGCAATTATTTTATCATAAGCCATACTAATAATGCATTTCAGAATTTTCAGTAAAAAAAAAAATAATAATTTAGATTTTGTGGTACTGATGTATATGCACTTTAATTCTATGTATTTAAGAAAAATTTAAAATAAAGTAGTTCAATTCTCATGCGACATCACATGTTTGTGGTCCTCAGTAAGATGTTTGAATGTGATATGATGATGACAAGATATGACATCATCATATGTGTGATATATGTTTTGAGTTCCATATCCGAACACTCATTGTAAAATTCTCGAATTTTCTGATGTTTGAATTTATCTCTAATTGAAAGTGTGAATATAATGTTATACAGTTGTTTATCTATAACTTGAGATTTTCCAATTCAGCCTCTCCGGTAATCTTGTACCCGGATGTGTGTGCCGATTATTTCAGTCAGGGACTTGGAATACACTCATGTCCATAAATTAAGGACCATGCCAGCTTTGGTAAATAAAGGTTCAGAAACAAAACAAAAGTGACTTATTCACAAAGCTCACTAATTAAACAAAAGATAAATAGCAAAAAATGATTAATGTTATGATACCATTCATAAGTACGCCCACATTCTGGTGGGCCCACATTCCGGTGGGTCAAAAATTGTACCACGTAAAAAAACATATTCATCCGTCCCTTATATTATAACTCATCTAACGAACAAGGCACTCGCTACATGTATTCATTTCATCACACAAAATGAAAGGTACAGGAAATTTCTCAGTGATATCCACGTGTCTCGAGCGACGGCCGTAGTTTTGTTGAACGTTCTTTGGAGTCTTTCAACATCGATAGAGTTAAGGTCACTATTTCTAGAGGTGGGATTGACATTGAGGCACACAAATCCTGGTTTTCACTAAGCTTTTGGTGTCTGTCTTCTCTTGTTGAACGGAATGGAGGATGCCCCTACGGTTATAGTCCCAATAAGAAACATATTCTCACGCGCACTCATTAACTAGGACACTTGTTAATTTCAAATAACGATTTCAGGGCTTATTTGCTTTGCGGTTATGTATCATTTTATATATTATCTATCTCCGCGAATCTTTCATGGAACTAAGTTTAAAACAATCTGTGAACTAAATAGAAGTTACATCCAGCGATCCCAAGACAAAAGTTCACATGTCTGAACTGTACGGCAAAATAAAGCAATTGCATACTTGTTTGAGAATTTTAACAGACATAATTTATTTATCTGGCATGTATTTTTCATAAAATTCTTGATGTGATACATCATTTGTCTTTTTTTCTCATTTATAACAATTTTAAGAAATTCTTATTTTGCAGAAATACAAAAAAACTTACGATTTTATCAGTTATAACGCAGCAAAAACATTGAAGAAATAGGAATTCCACTTACTTAAAAAAGAAAAGGAGTTATTAGTAACAATAATTAAATACACAATAAACCATCTTTAATAAGTCTTTCTTAATGTTGACGTAAAGCGTTGTATAACTGACAATATTCATTTAATAGCTTTTTAAAGTAGTATTAGTACATTACTGCACTACTGAAAACAATAAATAAAATTTATAATCAGGTGAAATAAATAATGCCTTTATTTTATACCTTGAGTACTAATTATTTGTAATTTTAGTTATTATTTATTTATTTTTCTTAAGAGCCATCCGATACATCAGATTCATTGGGGTCCTCTTTTCTGTATAATCCTCTTAAGAATACTGGATGTCAATGGAGTTTTTGAGGAAGTAATGATTAAAAAAAAAATCTTTGAAAAAGAAACTCGGGCTTTTCAGTGTTCTGAGGTACCTGAATTCGAACGATCATAAGATTGAGAGATTTAATGCTTCTCATGTTTTATTATTTTTACTACGTTTAAGAAATGACGTCAGCTAGCTGAAACCTGCTAATTTGTCAGTTTATTGAAATAAATTTGAGTTATTATAATTCAAAAAAATCCTGCATTAATTTTCAAATGCCTACGAAATAGTCTGGCTAGCTACAGAACGCATTTAGTGAATTCTTGTACGTAGAAAATTAAGAAAACCGAACAGTGAATTTTCAATAAAAAAAATTGATACCGAAATAAAATTCCTGAGATGCAACAAGTTGTTTTAAAAAATCAAAATGAAATAGAAGTGTACTCACATTCAAAGCCTATTTTAATTTTTATAAATGCTTCATAATTTTCTTGTTTTATTTATTTATTTATTACTATGCTCTTTCAGCATATTATGCCTTTATAATTCCTTTTTTGATCACTAATGTTTTGATTTTAAAAATATATATTGCATGTTACGTGCTATTAAAAATCGAACTTTGCTTGTATTTCTTCCACAGTATATATTTTAGTCTTTAATATGTTTGATAACTCAATTCCATATTAATTACGAGATCAATTTTTTTTTCAAATTTGGTAGCGTTTCAAGTAACCTAAGACCTAATTAAACCTAACATTTTAATATTAGTAGAACTTAATTATTATTTAATAGGTAAAATTGCCGTCTTGAAAATGCAACTGTAAAGATTTTCATATTTCTAAACACATCAAAAAAGTAATTCAAAAATGCAAAATTTATCTTACAAATAGGTAAAAAAAAATTGATCATTGCAGAAACTTTTTAATTAAAACGATTTTTTTTTTAAAAATTCTTTGATTAAAAGAGCTAAGAAAAAGAGTCTGTGTATTTGATTATTTTCTATTTTTAGAACTTAAAATTAATTTATAATTTATTACGATATAAGTTACAGAATCCTAAAATCAATTTTCTTCACAAATTCGCTACCAGATGGCACCACCATTATGAAATCAAAATTTAATTCAATTAAAGATTAATAGATAAACGACATGTAAAAATATTAAAGAGAATAAAATTATCAGAAAGTTGGCGCTAAAATCGATTATAAAATCCCATCTTTATAAAAATTAAGTAAATAAAATAAAAGCAAGATCCTTTTCAAAAACAATAACAAAATATACTACTAATGAAAAATATGATACACTTCATCAAATACATATCCTTTGTCACGTCCTTTAAAAGGAAAGTTATGCAGTCTTCAAACAAGACAAACACTTCAAAGGCATCCAATAAATCTACTTTTAAGACAGACCTTTAAATAAATCAGCCTCTCTTGTCAGCTGCGACACTGATACGCTTCATATAACGCCCACGTGAGCAGCAGGGGGGGGGGGGTGAACAATAACGAAACAAAAATGAACAAAACACGAGCCCGCGATAATGTTTTATTCATCCCGAGTCAGAACAATTAATTATTCAAAGCAAGACATTCAATTAATTACGCAATGCACAATGGGAACAACAGAAACAGTTTTGTGACGAAGGTTTTCATTGCTTTTTTTTTTTATCGTTTGGCGCTCAGGAAAATTTCTCTCGTAAAAATATACTTTTACGATACTACACAAAACGCATGGGGTTTTAAGCTGGAAGTTATTGAATTACTGCGTCGGTTCATGTAGTCCTTAATTCAATCGTGCCGGCATTTGAAAGAGATGACGTTCGAATTTCATGGAAGTAGTTTTCATCTCCCGAGGGTAGTTTCAAAAACAATTCCTGGAAATTTTAGACAGTTCCGTGAGTAATTACATCGTTATTCGTAAGTGACTTCTCGTAGATGGGAAATGGTAATTGAACAGAAATAGAAAATGAAAGTGAACTGAATTTTAGCCTAGATGACATGAATACCTTTGGAACACAAAATTGCTTTTAGCCTTTTATGCCTCAAGATTAGATAGTTTTTATAGAATACATGAAAAATAGGAAGGGAGACAGGTGGAAACAACATTCTGCTCCTTCCAAAATACTGTTTTGTTGTCATTAATGCAATAAAGACATGATGTGTTTTTTGTGCATTTTAATATTTTTACATAAAAAATAAAGATCAAAGGAAAATGAAAGATTTGAATTCTTCTTTATTACTTTCATTAACTTTTTTTTTATAGCTGAAACATCGAATGGCATGTAAAATGAAATTTGCATAATACAGTGGACTAGAAAAAGTATTAGAAATACTGGGATCCTGTTTTAATTTTTTAATTCTTAAAATCATTTTAATTCAGGTATCTCAGAAACCTAGAACGTTTAAGTAACTCTTTCAAGCTTATGAAAAATTCTTTACACATGCTTTAAAAACCATAATGATAACTCGTATTCTTAAGGGGCTAATATATAAAAGAGGTCTCAGCTTAGGCAAGTGCATGCTCAGACATCTTTGAGAATTCTCAGGAAACATCCATTGTCTCCCCCCTCCCAAAAAAATTCTAGGCGCGCGTTTCTAACGAACAAAGCATACGCCACAGGTAATCAATCAATCATAATTAATGAAAAAAGGAGGAAAGAGGGCATTAACGAAAGAGGAAAACGGGAACTCAGGCGGACTCTGCAACTTCATTGAACGGGTTTTTCCTTCTTTTCGGAAGTGAAAGAATAAATTTTACTAACATTTTCTTTCTGGCATTGTAAAATCATAATGGTACGCTTTAAAAAATAACTGAAATCTACATACTATGTTTGTTCCACTTGTTTTTTTCTTCTTGTACATGAAACATATAAAGAAAAAGTCTTGTAATCTCCAAAATATTCGATTTCAAGATTTTGACGAATCTTCTTACAGACTCCCTTTGTCCGAAAAACAAACATATGGAATTATGTGTAACCAATAAATGAAAAAAAAAAATGCAGATTTCTAACATGTTTTCTGCCAAATCCATTCATACGAAGTCTGTATGTCTGCTTGTTCAAAGAGCAAGTGAATATGGTAGCTATAAAATGTAAAGAACTAGATGGATAAAAATATACACTTTAAGCATCAAAAGCATAAATCTATATCAAATTTTGAACAAAATCCGTCACCGGGTTATCTCTCGATCTAATATCTGCGTACACGAGGAATGAGATATTTTAACAAATCTGTACCTTTGCACCGAATTTCAGTTATAATTGGTCAGAAAAAAAAGTAATTAAATTGCATACTCGGATCTCTTCCCTGTACAATGAAAGCGATCATGTGAAGAACTCTAAAATAAGATTCTAACCATTCATGGCATTCACGTTTTTCAGTAAGCCCACATTTTTTATTCCAGAGGGAGGGGTGATAACTTTATTAAAGCGCTTATTAGCTTAGTTATATCAACGTCCCACTTTGGCTTAGTTTAGTTATATTAAGGTCCCGTTTCAAAGCAACACGAGGGCTATTTTGGGACGGACTCTCATAATTTTAAACTGTGGTCAGATGACAAGGACGACAACTGAGCTTTCACTGCCCTCTCCAAACTTCCGCACTATATCAATGAGAGGACATTTATCCCCGACGGATTTAACATGCCGTAGATCCACTAACACGGAACTACTTAAATTTGGTGGAATCGGATCTCGAACCTAGAACCGTCCGGCCCCGAAGCTGAGACCATACTACCAGACCATCACTAATAACTTTATTGAAAAGTATACGCGAAAAAGTTTATAAGAGACTATTTCCACTGGTATTATATTACGTAACACAACAACTTTCAATACCAGACCATCGCACTACAATGGTTTACCTGTATTTCATACAAGAACATTTCCGCAACAATGAAGATGCTTATTTCCCGAACATCTCAAAAATAAACATAATAATAATGCACAAACGACTGTCGCAACCGACGCAAAGACCCTTTTCTCTCTTTTTCTGCATTCCAAATTCAGGACGCGGCCGTCACGAATCCGGACAAGAGAATCCCTCTCACCCTCCTACATACACTTTCTGGACGCAAACAGACAGGGCCGAACCGGGCGGAAGGAAAGAGACTTCCGGTTGGTCAGTCATGCGAGTAACGGGAGAACACGTTCCATTCAGAGGAGTCCGAAGAATGACCCTTCGCGAAGGCGACGAAGCGCACCGAGTCCTTCCATCCGGTCCTACAGCTACGTTCGATGTCCAAGGCCTGGTAACTGACTGCCCCAGAAATCGTCTGCGTTTCTTCCCAAGAAGGTTTTAAAACAGAGCAGAATTATAAATAAAACTTGAAATACAGTTACAGTGAAAATTTTTATATCCTTTTTACTTTTCGGCTACACAGTAAATAAATATATAAATATTAGTATATAAATATATAAAAAAGAAAGTATAGTAATCTACAAAAATATTCGAACTCAAGATTTTGACGAATCTCACGTTTTAGACCTCCCTGAGTTCGAAAAATACATGTTTGGAAAATGTCTGTCTGTCTACCTGTGACAAAGATATATGAAAAACGCCTGGAGGCAGATGACTGCTATTTGGTATATGGTCTTTATGCCATAGATTTCTATCAAATTTTGAGTAAAATTTGTTCCGAAGAAATCCGTCCGTCCGGTTGTTCGAATATAAGGTGATCCGATAACAACAAAACGAAGACAGCTAGATACATAAGATTCGGTGTTTCACAGATTTAACATCCATCTGCCAAAGTTTGAGCTAAATCCAACAACGGGTTGACTGTTTATCAATCTATATTTACAAAAACATATAAACACAATAATTCAAAAACGGAATGATTTAAACATATAAAATTTGGTATGTTATTTTGTGACTGCAAATATATTTCTGTGCCAAATTTTGGTTTCAATCGATTAAAAAAAACACGTCTAAAGCCCTTATTTTTAGATACTTTCAACCGTATGTCAGAGATTAATCAGCGGAAACCTCGCCAGGAATCATATGACGGATTCAGTAAAACTGCTAAATTCACGCCAAAGGTTGACATTTCTTAACTATTGTATGCCAGTGCCACGCAAGGCATTCTTGGCATGATAAGTCTAACCTTGTAACCTTAAACTGGTTATTCTGACCCGCCTTGTGGCACATGGAAAATTTTGATAGAATTGCCGCGAGAGCAACACTGGCGGGAACCGTGGTTGTGTCCTAAGACTATCACCAGCCACAGTAAAACCCTTCCTTTGGGAAGTACGTCCCGTCATTGATGGGAGGAGCCAGACCTCTACATTTTTCTGCATCCGAGAACCAACCACCAAGCCGGAAGATACTCATCCTCAATTACGAGGTACCCCCCAGGGGGCTAAGTCTATTAGAGTGTATATGTAATGTATTTATGCTGGTCCAATTAATCATCAGCGCGAACAGAAATGGGGGCCAAGGGATGATAATATTTTTTCGCCCATTCATTATATTAGACTATTATACTGCATGCGAGAAAGTTTTGGGGAAACCATTCCAGCTGGGTTTTATTATTATTATTATTATTAAAAATTAATATCTAGATGCAATTTTGTATTTATAATCGACTTCTAGCAAATTTGTCTGCCGTGTCATCTATAAAGTCATTTATGTCTCGATTCTATTTTGTACGTGGTCAAAACCTTGTAAAATTAGTTTTCAAAATAAATCTGAAATTCCTCCCGTGATATGAAAACGGTAGTTCGAAGTCAATCGAAAAGCGATAGTAAGTAGTGACTGGAACTCAATGCAATTATATTGCCCCAAATCGTCATCAGTACCAACAGAAATGGGACCCATGGGATTATTTTTTCCGCCATTCATTATATTTGGTTTTAAAAAGAGCCATAAAGAGATTAATGTTTTATTTCAAATGAGTCCCTTGAGATTGGTGTCCAGGGCATCTACAACTCTTTTCCCTCTCATAAGATTAAGCCAATGTTAATAAATTGCCAAAGACATGCTATGTTTATAAATCACAGGCATGCAGAATTCATCTACAATATCATATATTCCACCACATACACTCCTTTCTACACCTCTGTTCGACATCTACCAATGATGAACCTTGAACATGTAATAACACTTCAAACAGAAGACTGTAACCGGCGTCCTGTCTTAGGGGTAGCGTGTCTTCCCCGTGATCTGGGCGACTTGGGTTCGAGTCCCGGTTCGGGCATGATTGTTCTTCATCTGTTCTATCTGTAAGATGTGTGAATGTACCTCCCCCTCGTAAAAAGGGGCTGTGCAAGCGAATGTGATGCGTGAGTAGCTAAGACGTACACCTGGCCCTAGTTGGCGCTGCTAAAAAACAAGAGACGCACTCTGGGGCTTAAAATCGCTGATTTCATCAGAGAGCTTGTCCATGGCAAGTGCCATTAGAATCAATTGTTAATAAACAGAAGGCTGTGGAAGGCTGTGGTGCTGATTTTTGTTTCCACAATCACTGGATTTTTTTGGGGTATGGTAGGCTTTCATTTTCAGATGTAGGCTGTTCAAGACAACGATATTAGTCACAGCAAAGTAATCCCACGTCAAGAAAACTGAATTCTTAGTGACGTCAAAAATCAATTCCTTAGCCTTCAGTATTTAGTAAATGTTTGTACATGTGTTAGACGAATGTTCAAAAGAATCGAACGCCTTTCCTTTTGTGTGAAAGTTTCGAGAATGGATTATATTATTGTCCAGTTTTGAATCAATGCGAGATATTTTGAATGGAACTCGTCATTTTGAATCATGGTCAGATGACGAGGAATACCCTCTTCTACATCATACCATTAACTGAACGTTTGATAGAACAAAATATATACAGGATGATTATTAAAAAAAATATCCCGATATATGAGACAGTAACTATCATATCGTTCACAAGAACGGAATAAAATTTTGTTTTTCGATATTTTGAGGCATGCGATCAAGAAACGTATGGAAAACAATAATTAAACTCCAACAGCTACGGTTACAGTGACAAAAATTCAAATTTTCAAATGGCAACAACTATTATTAATTACAATTATTAACACTTTTTTTATTAGAATGTGTTTTCCATAGGAAAAAGCAATAAATAACCTTGTGACGGTTATTTATTGGTTATTAACGGTTAACGGCAACAAGAAAATCATAAGCGCAAGACAGACTAAGAAGAAAAGAGAAAATAACCAATAACAGCAGAGAAAAAAAGAAAAGAAAAAAAAAGAAAAAAAACATTTTATTGTGTCTCACAAATTTTCTACTTGACCTACTTCAAACATGATGACAATTTGCATGCAGCATATGGTGTCTAGAACCAAAGCATATATCATACTGAAACGAATCTGTTGAACTTCACGTCTCTGTTAGGCATACCACAGATGTTTTCTCTTTACTTCTTAGTCTGTCTGGTGATTTTCGTGTTACAGAAGCATTGTTATACATGAAAACTAGATTGTTGTGCTATTGTAAGCATGTATTCTATTAAATCTCTAATGCATCTTGTCAGCCATATCCATTACTTTTATTTAATTCTAGCAAAAACCCCTATAGCATTCGCATTTCGTTTTCCTAATCCTATTTTCCAACTGTATTATAGCCATTATTGTGGGTTTCTTGTACTGTAAAATTTTTAATAATGGTTGCTCATACAAATGGCTGTTGTGCTATTGTAAATTTGTATTACATTAAATCTGTGTTGCGCATTATATTGGTAATCCTTTACTTTAACTTAATTCTTTTACTTCTAATTCTGTTGTTGTTTATAATGTCACTTGCCATGGACAAGCTCGCTGACGAAGTCAGCGGTTCTAAACCGAGGGAGCGTCTCTTGTTTTAGTAGCGCCAACTAGAGTCAAGAGTACGTCTTAGCTACTCACGCATCACATTCGCTTGCACAACCCTTTTTACAGGAGGGCACATTCATACATCTCACAGATAGAACAGATGAAGAACAACCATGCCCGAACCGGGACTCGAACTCAGGACGCCCAGATCACGGGGAAGACGCTCTGCCCCTATGCCAAGACGCCGGCACTTCTAATTCTTAACCCCCTATAGCGCTAGTATTTCCGATTTCTAACCATATTTTCCAACTGTATCACTTACCGTTATTATAGTTTTTATACAATGTCAGATATTTAATAATGGTTACTCACGAAAGTGTCTGTTCTGCTATTGTAAACTTTTATTCTATTAAATATATGTTCTATATAATATTTGGCATATCCTTTACTTTGATTTCAGTCGCTGACAAAAAAAATTCTCCTGTAGCGATCGCTTTCAGTGATACAATTTCCAGTCTGACAGAAAATACAAAGAAACATTCCATGCTTACAATCGAAACTCTTTTCAGATCATAAGAAAGATTGCCAAGAATCAAAAACAAAATGCGCATAAAATTAATTCTTGGGCTTTCTCATCAAAAGCAAAACCAATGGAAATATGCACCATGGGAAGATTTTGGACAGAGACCAAAGAAAAAAAAATGAGAATCCCATATCACACATCATACAATCGCTTGTAATCGTGTTGCCGCGGTTCAATTTCATGATCCATGTTTTATGAGAGGGTGTAACCTCTTGTAACCGAACTGCGGATGACAGTGCTTTCAATCAAACCCCAGAACGCACTCTAAAATGAGTTAGTTTCGTTTGTTATCGAGGTTGTCCAAGTTACAAGTAAGTACACAGACAGCATTTGCCAAGATTTATGAGTTAACACGGACCTTGGAAGGAATTTAAAAGAAGGCTCTTTTATGCCGTCAACAAATTCAATTAACTGTTATCCAATGCGAAATGGTTTCGTGTCGCAAAAATAAAAGAGAAATGTTATTAATTAACTTTGTCCTTATTACTATTCGCAATTCATCATGCCCTTTGAATTTAGCCGAAAGAAATAACAGGGAAAAAATTGTGTTTGTAATTTAATATACCATAATTTTTATTATAAACCAGCGAGAGTCTTCTCCCCAGAACTTTCTCGCATGCTCTCTAATAAACTTGTCATGCCAGAGAACGCTTTGCCTTGGCGCTGGCAAATAATAGTTACTAAAGTAATAGTTATTAGTATTTTTACTGAATTTATCGTGTCATTTTTTGGCGAGTTATGAAGCGATTAATCCTTGACATACTTTAATAATATAGAAAAATCAAATTTATGCATTCGTAGAGTTTTCCTCGATCTTTTGAATCAAAGATTGTATTAAAAAAAACTACACTTGTAATCACTAATTCCAATACAAAATTTGATATTGTTAAGTCATTGGATTTTTGAATTATCGCGTTTACATGTTACTAAAAGTAAAGACCGACAGACAGTCAACCCATCGTCGGTTTTATTTCAAAATTTGACAGGTGTTTACATTATATGTCTTAAACATGTATACCGAATTTCATCTATCTAGCTCTCTTCATTTTGTAGTTACCGTGTTAACTTACTTCAACCGTCTAGCTCAAACCGTTTTTGGATTATCTTTGCCACAGACAGATAGGCAGATGGATGGACATTTTCCAAAAATGTGTTTTTTGAACCGAGGAAGGTTAAAAGTTGAGGATTCGTCAAAATCTGGAGTTTGAATTTTTGACGATTAATATACTTACTGTCTACTAACGTATGCGAGAAAGTAAAAATATAGTTTTGTATTTTGTACTTAAAATTGACTAGATTTTATGAAATTTAACAGAATAAAGGGCGACCGCTCTAATCGTGATTCCATAACTAGTTTCTAAAGCATTAACATGACCGCTCGTAGCCTGCTATATACAATTCACTCGATTAACTATTCCCTACGAACATAGAGTAACAAAGGCCAGATATCCCGTTGTCATGGAATTACTAATGCAATACTCTAAACCTTTGGCAGGATACAGAAGTAGGCTTTTGCAATTACCATTTGGAAAGTGCTTAGTCTAATCGTGGCCCAGTAGCTGTTCTCTATACCGCTAGAAATAAGCATATTCCTCCAATTCTTAAATTTAATAGACAAATGTATTTAATACCCTTATAGCCAATATATGTAGTGTTTCAAAAAAATATGATGCCAAACTCTTTATTCGATCTTCCAGTCCTATTAACCACAGTTATTTCTTGACACTCATTTTTAAACAAAATAAGTTCTACCTCTCTGTGTCTAATACTGACGAGTTATAAAGGTTCGAATATAACAATTTTTAGACGATTTTAGAATTTTTCAACGGCTCCCACGAGGAAAATCATTTAATCAAAGGTCTCAAATCTTCATAACTCGGTCAATTTTGATCGTAGAGGAATGAAACTTCCATTGTTTAAAATATTTGTATGTCGAGAAGATTTTAATAAACCTGATTAACATGAAAGGGTCCGTAAATTAAAAATTCTCTATATAAAAATTTGGAACACAATTTTTCAGCGGTGTAGAGGAAAAACATTCTTTATGACAATAACAGACAAGCTTCAGAAGCAGTTATTTAATTATTTTTTAAAGTTCTACATTTCACAAGACAAAACAAACACGAAAACGGAAATACATGAGACTCACTGAAAATACAATCTAATAACGATCCCCAAGAAGGATCATGGGAAATATTCCTTGATATTAATAAGGTAACGCCCTCTGTTGGATCAAAAGCGAAAGTAATAGAGATATGTAACCGCTACAACGGTATATTTATTAATTCTAACAAGTTATAATTATTGGCATCAATTAGATAATTTTAAATGTTGAAAGTATATGACTGTTTTTAATGGTTTAGAAATAAGTTATTGAACCATGTTTAGAGTGATGGGTTGGTTGGTTTGTGCGGTTTATTGGCGCAAAAGCCTCATTTGGCCATACTGCGCCAATCAAATGGTAAAATTATAAAAGATAATATTTAGTGTGAACAGGCACCCTGTATATTTTGTGACGAAAACCATAATGAATTAATATGCAACTTCCAAACCGGGTTATCTAGCATATTGAAATGGGTAAAACGTCTTTTTCTGAAATCAAAATGAAGCAAAAGTATTCAACTATCTTATATTAGAAAGAAACAATAAAAATACTTTTCGATGTATATTTATTAAATTCCAATTTTAGTTTCCTAACAAATTCTAAATGACTTATGTTCAAATGTTATAAAAATTTCAATTTTATATAAAAAAAAACAATAACATTGAAATAATTATTAATAAAATCATCACTTTTACCCGATTGGCTAATTATGACCTGTTCTCATACATTTATCTAGGACCCTAACGCTCCACTCTGACCTACGAATAAGGAAGATGGGGGGGGATTCAAGAGTTAATGCCGCAAAAGAGGGAAAAAAACTATATGTATATATTAGCCTGGTGTATCTTAAATCGGCCGCCTAGAATCAAGCGTTCAGAGACTAAAATAGCGTGGAAATATGCCGACGAGGATGTAGTTCAATTGTCTCATCATGTGCAACGTCATCTCACTAAAAATGAAACCTATCCTGAATTGATCCAAGTTAGCCCAACTAAACTAGAAATTCATGTGTATCCAGAATGATGAATGAAATAGATATAGAATGAAATAGATATAGAAATAGAAATAGATATAGAAATAGATAAAGAAATATAGAATGATCGATATTGAAAGGTATAAATAAATAACTTTAAGACTTTCATTGAAATTAAGTTATCTATTTTGTAGTTAACCCTTATAGAACCATAAGATTGCTAAGAATAAATATTATTATGTCATTACTTATTTTAATTTTCCGATTATCCAGTCCGTAAACTTTTCCGTTCTCCATTTCCAACAGATATAAGAAAATAAAATCTTGAGACAATTCTCTACCTCAATTACTTATCCGATTTCGCCAATTAATTTCGCTACTTAACGTCTATAATTAATAAGTTAGAACACCTTATATTTATATTGCAAATATAATATAAATCAGTATCTTCATTTGATGACGTTGTTTAAAATAATAGGCTAACTTCATGCAATTCATCAAAGGTCGTTGATATAAATTAATTCTATAAATATAATGGCGAAAAGCAGGCCATTGAAGGTGGCTAGTAAATATAAAAATATAAAAACACACACACACACACACACACACAAATATTTGAAATACTCTTTGAAGTGAAATACCGCGGTGTCTTTTGATTTGCATTTTAAAAAAAATTCAAGATAAACAAGATTTTTATAACTGACAAATCTCACTTTTTATTTGATCATACATAAAACAAAATTATTGTTTCAGGAAACTTTAATATCCTTTTTTACAATCATATGTATACATACACTATGCGTAAACTAAATCTCCGTTGACTATCATTTGCTTGCTGATGGTTACCAAACATCAATTTACAAACATCTAAAAACCGTTCCACAGAAAGGCAAGTACCAATCTTCGAAATAGCATCGAGCAATATCTTTCCCTTTAAGTCAGGGGGGGAAAAGAAAGAAAAGAAACACATTTAAAAGAAAAGGAAAAACGTCACCCTCCCACCAAAACGAGAGGAAAAAAACCTTCCCAAGTCCCCAAGCAAAGAAGGTCGTGGACATTTTATACAACTTCCCTTTTCTATTGCATCTTTTCATCATGATACGTGACAACCTCGGATTTCTCCCTACGAAAAAAACCATTTTCCCTATCGATGGGGGAAAAATAAATGTCATTGTCATGGAAATGTCCAAGGCGAAATCAGAAGGGGATTTCAGCTTTCACTTTACAACAGATACGGCGGTACTATCTCCTACAATGGTAGGAAAAAAGTGTGTGTGTGTGTGTGTGTGTTTGGTGAAAATGCAGTGTAAATCAGAAAGAGATAAAAGAGTCGAAAAAGAGATATAAATATCGAGGGAATGTTAGATTGATAGGATAAACGATAGGGGTGAAAAAATCCCTCAGCTCACGTTTGAAAGAGAGACAATGCTGTTTTCTAAGTTGCTAATAGTATTTGCGTACTGCTGCCCTAGGAAGGGAATCGCCCACTGTTTTTAAACTGGCACTAATTATATATTATATATATATATATATATA
>JAPMOR010112968.1:195554-216636 GCA_026543865.1 Argiope aurantia | reverse complement strand
TTCAGAACCCATGGTTTACGTTTTAGGGCATCAATACATTAACATAAAATATTTTAGCTTGGTCAAATATGTGAATACAGAAAGGTACCCTGACTACATTTCACTCATGCGAATTTCATTAAAAGGTGTAGATTGGTTTATAAGACATAACTTAGTGATTAGATAGTATGCAAATATTCCAATAGGCCATTCTATTTCTAATATTATTGTTTCATGAAATTATGCAAGTGCTACTGAAAAAGGGCATATTAATTTATGGACGGAGTGCCAGAGACTGTCAGAGGTTTGTGCGACTAACAATTTGCAAGCGTATCACAAGTTGGCAACTCTGAATCGCCCTGAGGTAAATCTGAAACATGAGCTGTCGTGGCAGCATTGGAGGGAATTGAGGGTAAGTTCTAAGGACCATCCCGCTGGAGATATGTCTCTTTATCAGTAGGAAGTAGCCGACTCTACACCATTTCTGTACCATCCAGGTGGCAATAAACAACCACCATACCGAAAGCTTTTCACCCTCATATCTGAGGTTTCTCCAAGTGAAAATTTTGAAAGTACATTTACGATATCAGCATAAGAGTTTTGGTTCAATTATAACAAAACTGCCCCTTCCCAAATTAAAAAATAACTGTTTCAACCCCACTATTCGTCGATCCCAAAGCTTACAGACACTATGCCCCGACTGCAGCGATTGTAACAACCAATAATAATTCAGTACAAAATGTAAGGGACTTTTATTTTTTTCGTGTACAAAGGTCACAAAGAAAAAAATATCATAACCGTAAAAAAAAAAAAAAAAAAAAATCGACCTTTACATTTTGACGCATCTCCACGTTTCAAATCTTCCTCACTACGAAAAACACATTTTTGGAATTATATCTGTCTACTTGCCATTCCGTCTGCGATCGTGATAAGTTATCACATTTTAAGGTTGACGAAAAGAATTTGGTTTGTGGACATCAAATTAGCAGATATCTAGCAAAATTTGAGCGACATACATTCATTCCGAGGAAAATCTACCTATGTAGTTAAAAATAAAAACTACTAAATGTAAAGAGTTAAATAAATAAAATTTTTGTATCTAGATTTGAAATCCAAAAAGCGGATTTTTATAAAATTGTGAAGAAAAAAAAATGTGCAAAGGTTGACCGTATCTTAATCTTGTAAGTAAGCGCGATAACTGAAATAAATGATCTTGCGATTACAGTAGCAGTTCTGTGTCAAATATTGGTTTCATCGATTGGAAAAAGGCATTCAATATACATATTCGATTTTCTGGTAGTTGAATATTAACCGCATGCCAGAGATTAATCGTCAAAGATCGTACAAAATATTAGATAAAAACGCGAGGTTCACACAAGGATCTATATTTCAAAACTAATTTTTACCAATGCCTTCATAGCATTGGTGATAAATACCAAATTCCACGTTATTGCATTTGCTATTAAGATACTATGTAGAAGTATGCAAGGAAGTTTTGGAAAGATCAGTCCTTCTGGTTTCATCTATCTATACTTACAATAAAGTTCAATGTGTGTGTGTGTGTGTTGGCGCTCTACAGACCAGACCATTCAACCTACAGCTACCAAATTTGGCACGTGTATACCTTGGAGGCTAGGAATGCGCACCTGGGGGTTATTTTTTCGAATTTTTAATTGGAATTTTATTTATTTAAAAATTAAGCGAAATTTTGGCGTGTTACTGCTATAACTTCCGAAAATATTACAGCACAAAAAAGATTTTTTACATGAAGTTAAAGATCAAAAATTTATCTTTTAAATGACACCAATGTTTTAATCTTAAAATTAAATTTCTATTTTTAATGAATTTTTAAATAAATATTTTAACTATGTTTTTCGACAATTTTTTTCGTACAAAATAAAAATAAAATTTCAGCTGCACGAGCACGTTTCGAATTCATGGGAAAAAATTAGCTTTTTTCAAAGTGTTGCCATCACATTGATTAAAGCTCCAACTAAAAATAAATAAAATCTTTTTGGAAATGCAATCTGCAAAAATATAATTTTCGGCACGTGTGTGTAGAAAATGAAACAAATATGAAATATTATTTTTTCTAAAAAATAAATTCAAAAAAAATTATTTTATGATTTTTACACTCTTTATATTATTAATCCAATAAATCAGTTTTATTTTAAGGCAATTTTTGTTTACTATGAACAGGATATCCATTCAAATCAGGGCCACACAGCTAATTTATAAACATTTAGTAAGACACAGATCTGCTAAAATGGTCTAAATGGAAAATGATTATATTTTATGTAACTTGATTCAATAAATGCTCTAATAAATAACGAATTTTTGATTTTACATAAATATTCTGCTGTGGAAATCATGATTAACAAAATATTCTTGAAACACTAATATTTTAAATAAAACGAGTTAATTTCCAATCAACTAAATCAATCACTTAACTGACTGATTTATGAAAATTTGAATATCATTATTGAATACAAAAAGGATAATTTCAGATTTTCCATCGATCGTTTCAAAGAAAATACGCCAATTGGCGGGCAGGTTTCTCAAGATTAATTGGCCTAAGATTATGAAAATGTTAAGTTTTTCTAAATTTTTAACATTCAAAACTTCATAAATAAGTCTTAGTTGATCGTGGAAAATAGAAACATTCATTCATTTATTTAAAATTTGGTGTGTCCAGAATATTTCTCAGAATAGGATACCTTACTGCTTTAAATTTAGACTTCATAATTTTTGATATATATTTACAGGCCGGAACAAAATATTATTATTGATTTCATTTCAATCCTTTTGAAAGCAAAACTAAAAACTGAATTTTTTGCTGAATCTGAGAAATTTTTGTTGAATTATTGTTTGAGATATTACATAAATTATGAAAAATATTTTGTAGTTCACATAAGACTTAAATACCGAGATTCTGTTTGCAATACTCATATTCAATAATAATAATAATAAATAAATAACAATAAAGATGATAAATAAAATAAAACGCTTGGTTTTATTAAAAAATATCTTTATATTAATTGCAATTTCATCACTTCCACTTTAAATTAATGTTGAAGTTTTACTGGAAATGACAACAAATTAGCAAAATATGTATAGTAAATTGAACGAAACGATCTAAACAACAGTATAAGTTTGGTATGACTATCAAAATTTGAAGATTAAAAATGTTTTGTTTGAGAATCTATTAAGAGACCAGTTACTTAAAATATTTAATTGAAAATTGTAGCGAGCGGTAATACTGGCGAACCGACTGGCCGTCAAAGGCGGCTAGTACAAAATAAATGGAAAGATATAAAAGATATATGTACTGTCCGTTTCAGTATCTTGAGACTACCCCTTTTCGACGATTCTATCTCACTATCTCATACGTAAGGAATTCTTCGTCATTCTTTGACCTTGATTTCCGCTCTATTAGTATACTTTATCGTTCAATTTTTTTTTTCTCACGTGTATGTGAGTATCATGTCCTTTCTGACTGCATTATTTTATTCTATTTCAAAATTTATGTATCTTATTTTCACGAATAATCCTTTTTTACTTTATTGTCAAATGCAAACATCTCCTCCTTTCATCCCCTCACCCCTATTTTGAAGAATTAAACCCATTCTAACGCATGCGCAAACGCGGGGCGGGTTTGTTCCCGAGTCCACTGACAAACAATATCCATATCTTAAGATGGCAACATACGCAGAATGATGGGTAAAAAAATAATTTTTCAACAGTTATTGCCACCAAATGAGAAATTTCGGACTTCCGTTCGGATAATTTTTTATCAAACGATATAACAAACATTTGAATAAAGAGCGCAAATAAACAATTATTAAAAAAAATCTTTTGTTACCTCTTTTTAATTTGGAGAAACCCAAAGAGAAAAAAGAAAGGCATTTAAAAGGAAAAGGAAATACCAATCTTCCCAATAAAAGAAAAATATTCATTCCCTAGAGAAAAAAAATTACTATCAAATCTTTTTATGGATGCAGCATGCGTACATTTTATGCAGCTCTGTTTTTCTATTGCAGATTTTTAACAAGAAACGTGACAATTCTGTATCTTCCCTCTCCCACCCTAAAAACAATAAATAAATAAATAAATAAATAAAATGTTATTGTCATGGAAATGTTTTTGGCGAAATCAGAAGCAGATTTCAACTCCATAGAAGATACAGCGACAATTCTCTCTTCTTATAAAGAAAAAGGAGCCTCGCTGAAAATGCAGAGTAAATCAATAAGAGTTAAAAGAGAAAAAAAGAAGGAAACGCCCGAGAAGAAAGAGAGTTCAAACGAAAGTAAAATAGATTGGTTTGAGAAAATTTCTTTCAATCATGTTTAGAAGTGGAACAATGCTACGAGCTACGAATACTCGTATTTCAAAGGTTATACAAGTCACTTACAGTAAAAGCGCTATGGTGCCCTGGAGAGCATATCTAGTATCGTTGAAATGTCAAACTCATATTTAGGTTTCTAACACAACCAATGCATGTAACGAACCAAAATGTATTTTTGCAGCTTTACAGTTTGCGATATAATAATGAAATGTTAAAAATTTTATTATTTGACCTTACTTTTATTTCCGTAAATTTTAAATATTCGGATTTAGTTTGGCTTAGTTTAGTTATATTAACGTCCCGTTTTAAAGAAACACAAGAGCTATTTGGGGACGGATCGTAATTGTGAACCGCTATCAGATAATGAGGACGACACCTGAGCTGGCACCACCATTCTACAAATTTCCACACCACACCAGCAGAAGGAAATTCGGCCTCGACGTATTTAACATGTACCAGACCCGCTTACAGGAAAGCTCTTCGGTGGAATCGGATCTCGAATCTGAAACCCTAGGGTTCCAAAGCAGAGACCTCATCTCTAGGCCAACGGGGGGCTAAGAATGTGTAGGATTGATGGTGTAAGGGCCATTATTTGGATATTCCACGTCAAATCATTAAATTGATATTAAAATAGTTAGTAACAGTTTAACACGTTGATTGTCATATTAGGATGGCAGCAGAAATTCTCATTCAGTGTAGATTTTGATGCGAGTAAAACATTCTATTATTTAGTATCTATATCTCCTAGTTTTAACACGTTTTTCAACATGTGAATAGCCTGTGATTCGCACCTACCATTTAATTAGATGGTACGCTAATTAGATGGTCTTCTCTATTAGAATTAAGAGATAACCAAAAAAGTAAACCTCTTATTATATCTGATAGTGATTCGAATTACAGGCAAGCATCATGACTGAATAATTAAAAACAAAAATTTCAAGTTTAATATGCTTATAACGGAAACTGAAAAGAAAAATAGCGTAAAATGGTCTAATACTAGAATAAAATCCAATGAGGTTGTTTTAAAAAAAAAATCAAGAGAGTAAGCATTGGAACGTTGTGAAAAAAACCGACTTGTGAACGACGTTCATAGAAATTGTGAATTTACAGTAAGAACTTGTAAATGTTGGATTAACCACCGGAAAACGATGGGTAATGTGCCAAATATGAAATTTAGTTATAATGTTGGATTAACTACCGAGAAATGATAGATAATGTGCCAGATAGGAATTTCACAAAATTACAGACAAAATCTCCTTATTCAACAATACCGATTACTTACCAAAAAAAGCAACACAATTAATTAATATTCCTCGTTTAAATATTAGCTTTCTCATTCCTAAGGTCGTTTAAATTTGAAATATCTCAGAATGCTGGAACACTCAAATTTCTCTCTCAAAGATTAAAAATAAAAATACCCAATTCACTTTTATAAACCACAATGACAGCTCGTGTTCTTAAGAGATTGGTACACAAAAGAGAACCCCAATTTAACTGACGACTATTAACCAATACATATGTTTGCTTTACATATGTATTGCACATGTTAATACATATGTTTAGACAGTTGAGAATCTCCAAACCATCTAGGCAAGCGTTTCTAGTGAGTTAAGCAAGCACCATGGGTATTCAATCAATCACAATTAATGAAGGGTTGTGGGTCGGCGAATTCTCAATGATATCTAGACGTGTTGGGCACTCGCCGCAGTTTTGCTGAACAAGCGCATAGGGATTTCAGTATTGATGGAATGAAACGCCTGCTCAAATTGTTAAAATAGACATAAATTAACATATAACTGATGATGTCTATTAATCCTTTGCACTCGGATGTCTCCTCTCAGTCACCATTCAAGACGGTGCCTCATTTTGGGATTTGTATTTATTTTTTAAATGTTAATTATTAAAAATACCTACAAAGTGGTAAAAAGATGTACATTACTTTTTCAGGGAAATTCAACTTTAAACAATTGTATATATATTTTTAGAGTAATAAGTAAGTCCATGTATTAATTGAATAAAAATGCATCGAATTACTTTTCAGAGCGCAAAAGGTTTAATAATTATTGCGTAATTTTAACTGACTGGAATATAATAAATTTACTTCTTTAGTATATATTTGTAGTATATTTAAGTTATATATTTCAATAAAATCCCGTGAACTTGTATTGTGTATCAATACTTTTTAGAGTGACAGTACGTGCACGCACTCTTGTAACTGTAGCTCTTTGCTTAGTAATTGTTTAACAGAAGTTACTTTCTAAATAGTCTGTACACTTCAAGTTAAAATTAAAAGAAATGAATGAAAGCATCCATTAACATCCATTCGTTTGCATTGGACACCAAAAAACTATTGACAAATATCAAAAATTCCTAAAAGCATAGAATGGTCAAAATGGTTATCTCCCAAAATTTCTTTTTAATATCTAAAAGTCAAGCAAATGAGAAAAAAGCTAAATAAATGAAACATTACAAATTCATATTTTCCAGCAAAAGAGCGAAAATCTTCATAAACGGTGGAAAATTCTATATAGTCTCTTGAATAGACAGATCCCGGATATTCTATACGACCTCTACTTTTCTATTGCATCTTTGTATAATGAAACGTGACAACTCTAGATTTATCCATCTAAAGAAATAATTTCCCTCATCGAAATAGGGAGAAAAAGCGTCTTCATTGTCATGGAAAATGTTTCGGAGAAATCATGACTAGATTCAAGCTCTCTCTTTACAATAGAACACTGTTTCACTTTCCTCTTTCAAATAGAAAAAGGGCGAACCGTCAGAGAAAGGCAATGCAAATCAAAAATAGATAAAAGAGTCGAAAACAGCAACGGCGGATGCTAACAAGAAAACAGTGAGAGGGGTGAAGAAGTTCCCTTTGAATCACGTTTAGAAGAGACAAACAAAGCCATTTCTGTGGTTACCAGTCACTCACAATAAAAGGGCGATGGTACCCTCGAGAATCTACATTCAGCGAATCATGTTTCAGACTAAGGCAATCAAGTTGTGTAGTGTTTCCGAGGTCCTGACTAGGGCAGGGCGATGACGGAACTTCATCATTGCGACATATCGTTCAACACATATCGATATTTTTCGATATATCGTGACATCCTTATTTTTTATAGCTATTATAAGCTATAAATAGCATCTCTTAACATACTGACTGATCAGAACGACTCCAAATAAAAGGAAGTCTCAATTTATATAATAAAAATATTCCTTTTCTCTTGAATAAACCTAGTTAGAAAATATTCTTTTAAAACCCCTTTAATAAAGTATGTCAATGCCAAAGCAATGTCTGCATGTTACAATTTATAACACTGCGTTTAAAACAAGTATTTTTATATATTAGAATATGACAGTATTTATAGAAATATTAACACAAATTCTGCATGAAGGTCAAAAAGAATAGAGAGCAACAAAAATAAACACTAACCGGTAACCGAAACGAAATCGAAAACGTAAATTCATTGTGAATAGATTTATTTTATCTTAATTTATCGTGAACTATTATTCCTGATCATGATTACGCTATATCGATATTTTTCGAAAACTAGTATAAAAAACTCGATTTTTTATAAGTATCGATTTTTTTTCGATAAACTGAAAATAGCACAGCTCTAGCCCTGCCTTTTAACAATGCAAAAGCATCATAAACTTTTCCCCGTTTCTTTTTCTACGTTCAAACTAATACAAATAATGAAATAATTTGGTCCTATTTTAGATGTGCGATATACAATCGTAGCGTATCTTAATGAATTTTCATTATTTGGAACTCATTTACTTCGTAGATAAAGCAACGAATGTCCTTTCAAAATAAATCATATTTATTCTTTTCTTTCATTTACATTTCGGTCTATTCTACAGAAAACAATCTATATCATATCGAAATTCCGTATATATTTTCTTATACTTTTACAATTTAGCAAAGAACAGAGAAGGAAAAAAATCTTTTCTTTAATCTTTTTGTATTGTTTACTCTTTTTGTATTTTACAAATTACCATTAAATTTCAAATATTACATATAATATAATTATATTACTACAAAAATGGTGCTTCCATGCACTCTTGTTGGGACTTTGTAGTTCCAAATTATTTTCTACATAATTAATGACTTCTGTGATGACTTATAAGAAAATAGTGGTATAGGGAGTTTACTCGCAATTAAACTATTTTAACCCTTTATTTACCGATTTATTTTACCATCAATTTTTCAACTTTAGTTTTGCACCAGTTTCCTTTCAGAAAAAACCCAGGGAATCCAAGATATTTTTTTACTTAAACAAAATATCTTAATTTAATTAATAATTAAATATTTTTAATTTCTACTTTTAGTTTCAATTGTTTACTTGCTATTTGGGTTACATTCTCCGTGTTCTCTTGAATACTATTAGAAAAAATATTTACATTACGAAGATATAAGAAGTATCGTCAATAAATAAAGGATTAAAAAGTTGGAACAATTTTTTTAAATTTTAATGAAATTCAGTACATAAAGGATTATGCTGGAATATCATCATCAGTAATGCATTACGAATCACCTAGACCGACTGATTCTTTTAAACTGTAAATCATTCATATAATATGTTATGGCAATGAAGGATAAACAGTAACTTTTCAATAACCTTATTGTTTAATTGTAAGAAAATGTGTCTCCATTTACAGATCGATATGTAATGTGCTAACCTTCTCAACAGAAACGTTTCCGAAACTACGGTCTAGAAGCGACGATTAAAGTCCTGCTTACACGGGAATAACTGCTGTTTATAGCAAGACATCACATGACCCAAACAAAATCTCGTTACCAGCAACATCTCGTTACGTCAAAGATACGATCATGTGCAGAAAGATAAAGCAAGGAATTGCTGTCCGATCCTATTAAAGTTCCCACTGGAGAGAAGGTTTATGCCTATGACTATGACTATGCCCTACCTCTTAAATGGAGTAGTATCCGATAACATGTTCTATGTGTAAATCAACGATTTTTTTTCTTTTTACTTTCATGGTTCTACCGTGGTCTCGAAAGATACAGGGTAGACTAAACGAGTTAATTTTGTGTTTGTTTTTCATTGACTATTTTTTTAAAGATCTATGCGTGCGTTTATCTTTGGAGTCAATTGATAACGAGATTTTGTAGCAGTCAAGATTTTGTAGCAGTCAAGCGCTAATTAAATCCAACACACGGTCACTATGAATTTATTAACCACCAAGTGATTTGGTAATTATTTACTACGCTTATTAAATACATGTCTCAAAAAAGAAATATTCAATGAGAAAAATATAACAAAAATAACACAAGAAAATAATTATAAAATTCTGAGAACGTCTATTTCGTATTAAATATAATTGAAAGATATTTTATAAACCATATTCAAGTCAGAAATGGTTTATAAAAAAATGTCGAATACTAGCATAAATATGATAATAATGGTACTTTATCACTTTTTATAGATCGTATGTATTATACACATTTTTTTTTTACAACCATGGAAATGCATACGATCATAAAAATAAATTTCCGAAGAAAAGGTTTTTAAAAAAATTACACCTTTATTAGTGTACAAAAAGTTTATTTTTTTTTATTTTAATTCTAATCCGGGAGCACCTTGGATATAGGAATGAGAAGCTTCCTTGTGTGTAAACAGACATCCTCACAAAGTTAACGGAAGTTACCCTACAAGGCTGGTGAAAAGTATGATCCACCCCGTAATGATGGCTACAATGCGCACACCACAATACCCAATTTAAATTTTATGACAACTAGGCCATTAAGATTGCCCCGAATGCTATAGAAAGACGGGTAGTTTATTAATAATTTTCTACTCGTCATTATTATAAAATTACAGTATCTTAAAATTGAATTATTTTAGAAATTTAATCATAGATGGCACCACTAGTATGGAATCAAAATTTAAGTATATATTTATCGATAATTAAGTACTGGAAATATTAAAATAGTGTTTTCTAAAAGAAAAAATAATAATAAAAGGATGGAAATGTTCCAATCACCAAAATGGAAAAACGAAAAAAAAAAAAAAAAAAAAAAAAATCGACAGCAAAATTTCATCTATACAAACACGAGAAAAGTCAAGTTAAATAAAAGATGTAATAAAGAACATCCACTAACAAATACTCGTTTACGGTCGGAAACCAAATATCCATTTAGAAGCATCTAAAAATAGTTCAAGGGAAAAAAAGTCAAATACTAATAATCGAAATAACATCGGTGAAAATTTCTCCTTTTAAATCGCAAGAAAAAAGCAAAGAAAGAAAATACGTACATTCTAAAGAAAAATAAAACTTCATCCTTCTCCAGATAAAAAGAGGGGAAAAGCTTTTTTCTGGCAGGGAATAAAAAAAGGGAAAAGCTTCCCAGTCTCTTTAGGAAGAAGGTGGTGAACATTTTATACGATTCCACTTTTCTATTGCATGTTTTTATCATGAAACGTGACAACTCTGGATTTCTCCATCCCAAAGAACCATCTTCCCTACCATAAAAGAGAAGAAATTGGTGTCATTGTCATGGAAATGTCTTAAGGGAAATCGGGAACAGATTCTAGTTTTCTCTTTCTCTCTCTCTCTCTCTCGAACAGACACGGCGTCAATCCGCTCTTTTAATTTAAAAATACGGGCTTTCTAAGAAAAAAGTAGTGTAGACCTAAAAGAAATATAAGAGGAGGAAAAAAAGGCATATTGAAGTGAAAGCAGAGGCGATTGTGGCAAAAAAATATTCCTTAGAATCATGTTTAGAAGATTAACAATGTCATGTTATGGTTTACCAAGAACTGACAATAATCGAAAATACGCCAGAGAAAATGCCCTAGTTTTTTTTAATGGTACACATGAAAAATGAAAGGTATATCAATGGGTGTAAAAAATATTCCAAGGAATCAAGTTTAGAAGAAGCAATAACATGTTACAGTTTACCATAAAATAACAGTAATGGCAAATATGCCAAAGAAAGCTCTAATTCTTTCAAAGGAACAGATAAAAAATCCAAAGATACTGTAATGGATGCAAATGACAACAACAACAAAAGTAGCCTCCTTATAATCAATTTAGAAGAAAATGACACGAGTTTCTGAGAACTAATTATAATTAAAAAATGTCTCTAGTTCTTTTAATGGTGCAGATAACGAATGAAAAATACAGCGATGGATGTAAATATATATATTTCGTAGAATCATGTTTAGAATTAGAAGAAATAATAACATGTTATGGTTTACCATGAACTAAAGTAATGGCAAATATGCCAAAGAAACTTCTGATTCTTTTAATGCAACAGATAAAAATCCAAAGGTACGGGAAGGATGTCAATAACAACAACAAGGAATCTTTTTATAATCGATTTAGAAGAAAATGTCATGTCGCGATTTACTAGGAAATAACGACAAAAAAAAAGCCTCTAGTTCTTTTAATAGTGCAGATGAAAAATGCAAGGTACAGCGATGGATGTAAAAAAGAAAAAAGATTCGTAGAATCATGTTTAGAAGAAGCAATAACATGTTATGATTTACCATGCTTAACAATAATGACAAATATGCCAAAGAAAGTTCTAATTCTTTAAAAGGAACAGATAAAAAATCCAAAGCTACGAGAATCGATGTCAATAACAACAACAACAACAAAAACTTTCTTATAATCATTTTAGAAGGAGATGTCATGTCACGATTTACCAGGAACTAACGATAATTTAAAAAAAATTCTAGTTATTTTGATGGTATAGATGAAAAATGAAATGCAAATCGATAGATATATATAGTTCGTAGAATCATGCTCAGAAGACAAATAATGTCATGCCATGGCTTATCGTGAAAGGACAGTAAGAGCGGATAACCCAATAGAAGGTCCTGAAGTCATTTTGAAAAACCAACATGAATGATAAACAGTAAATCGATAAGTATTTTTAAAAAAATGTTACGAAGAATCATATGTATTAGATAATAAAAGCTTTTATCTCCCCATGAACTAAAAGTAATCTCGAGTGTCCCAGAGAAGCTTCATTCATTGCTGCTAAAAGCCGAAATTCATGTTTATGATCGTAAGACAATATAGGCATACAATATTCAAAAAACGATTTTGGCATTTAATAATAAGATGATAACAAATTGAAATCTTTACTTATAATAAAAGAATGTGATCACATTTTAAACTTCTGTCATCTTTCACAGCAAATTCGACTTTTACTAGAAAACAATCCATTAAAACTCTTTCTACCTTCATTCTTCTCAGTAATACTCTGCTAGTCACAATCATTTCATTAGAATTTAAGAATAGTGTATGGCTCTTGCTGCTAAGCCCACGAAACACTCGCCAACTTCTAATATATTTGCCAAATAACCGTCATCTTGAAAAGAGATAAATGAAATTTTCTGAATTGCCACATTTGGCAATCTCGATTGTCCCAGAGAAGAAGATCTAACTATTGCTGCTGAAAAGCCGAAGCCCATGTTTATGATCGCAAGACAAACAAAGCACGTAATATTCGGAAAATATTTCCACGATTTTGGCATGTTAACGACATGTTTGGCATGATAACGACATGTTGAAATCTTTTTTCATAATGTGAGAATCTGACTACGTTTTAAACCTACGCCATCCTTCACAGTAAATCCGTCTTTTTTTCTTTTTTTTTTTATCAGAAAACAATTTATTAAAATTATTTCTACCTTCATTTTTCTCATTAATCCTCTGTTAGAAACAATAACTTAATTAGAATTTAAGAGTAGGGTATGGGAAATGCTCGCCAATCTCTAAAATATTTGCTAAATAACCGCCATCTTGGAGAGAGACAAAAAATGAAATTTTGTGAATTGCCACATTTGGCAAGTTATCGCTTGAAATAAACACATACCGAATGTAATGGGGATATATTAAATATTGCAACTAAAGGAGAAATAAAGTACTGTAATATAATTTAAGACGCTCAAAGCAGAGACCATATATTTGAATCGTTCACTGCAATCTTTTAAGTAGTAAAATCCACAACCCATTTCTAATCTAACTTGAATCTGTTTCATTGCCAAACTCAAAACACTCCTTAACGAAATTTCCGGATTTACGCAAGATCTTAAACTGAGATTGGAAACAAATTCATTAGTGCACATACTTAAATAATGCTCATTAATGGTGGAAAGTTAGATTAACGTCTTGTGAACAAACCACGAATGTATTTAGTTAAATTGGAATAAAAATAGACTTATCTCGAGACGCATTCTAAACATATGGCGCTAAACAAGAATTAACTCTTAATTGCCTGTTTCTTGTAATAGGAATTTCTCTCTTTTTTTTTTTTCTCATACATTAAAAGCAAAAATTTAAGGATTTTTTTTTTTTCATTGAAAGCTTGCTTTCAATTTCTAGTTGGTTAATACTGTGTTAGCATCAAAAATCGCCAGTTTAAACAGATCAAAAAGTTTTAAATACTAAAATCACCTGTGCAATTTATTTTTATAATATAAAGGGAATAAATTTTAAATCAATATCTGCATTATATTTTGAAAAATTCAACTTTGTTAAAAAAAGAAAAAGAGAGAGAGCGAAGAACGTCGAAAAAATGTCTTTAAGAGCATTTTTTCATCAATCAGAATTAGAGAACAGGAAAAACTTCTATTCCAAAATTGCACCACGGTCTCAAACGGCACCATAATGGCAGATTTAAAAAAATGGTGAAGTTTTTAAGTGGCAACTGATTTATGAAAAATTACTTCAGAATTAATGACATAAAATGCTACTTCAAACTTAAATTTACTCTTTTTTTCCTCCTCTGTTTTTTTTTTAAATGAATTATGATACCATGATACCATTTGAAATCGCAGAGAAATATTTGTACAATAAATTTTTTTCCGTCTTCGAATTTTTATTAATAAAAGACTATACTTTATGGTCTTCCTCAACGACTCTTTTTTTTTTCTCAACAAAGTAGATTTTTTTAAAAAAAAGTAATGAAATATCGATCTGAAATTTTCCCTAGTTATTATCTCAAATATAGAATGTTCTTCAAAAAAATATCAAAATTTTTGCTCAAATTGAAAAGAAAAAAAAAATTAAAATATTTTTTTCATGTTAACACTTTTCGTAAAATTTATCCTTGGTCCAATTAAAGTACCATTATATTTTATAGCTGAATGCACAGGTCTTGTAAATAATATTGTAAATTTTTTCGCATTTTAAAAATTTAGCATTGAAACGTAAACTGTGTGTGTTATCCAAAATACATATTTTGTTTTATGGCATTTAAGTATTAATAATATATAAGTACATTTATTAGAGTTTTAGTTATATCAACATCCCGTTTTAAAGCAGCACTAGGGCTATTTTGGGGCGAAGCTCGTAGTTTTCAACCGTGGTCAGATGATGATCAACGACACCTGAGTTGGTACCCCCTCTCCACACCACACCAGCGAAAGGATGTTTGGCCCGGACGGATTTAACGTGCAACAGGCCCACTTACACGATAGTCCTTCGGAGGAATCGGGTCTCGAACCTGAAATCCTCTAATTCCGAAGCCGAGACCTTACCACCAAACCACCGCGGCTCTTACATTTATTAGAGAATATGAGACATAGTTTCGGTTAGGCTATTCCCGCTAATTTTGTTTTATATTCATACAGCAAAAAAAAAAAAAAAAAAAAAAAAATTCAAAGCACAAGCCGTTTTTTAAGTACAACTAATCTTGGTACATAAATAGGATTCTTAAATAAAATATAAACCAACTTTTTCCCAATACATTTTTATATATTCGTTTTTAAAATCACAGCAATATATGTACAGTTGCAAATACAAACTAACATCCTGTGATCATCATTTTATTACGGTGGGTCTAAACATCTAAAAACCATTCCGAAAAAATGCAAGAATCAATCATTGAAATAAAATCGTTGAAACTCCTTCCCTAAAAAGTGCAAAACACACACACACACACACACACAAAAAAGAATATAAATAAATTTGAAAGAAAAATAAAGACTAGATCCTTCCAGCCAAAAAGTCGAGTGACACGACGAAAAAGTGCGTCTTCCGAGAGGAAAGAAAAATTTCCTAGTGTCTTCGAGAAGCAACTCTAGGACATTTAAACACTCCACTTTTTTTATTGCATCTTTTTGTCATGAAACTTGACAACCTTGGATTTATTCCTATCGATAAAGGAAAGAAAGTAAGTTTCATTGACATGGAAATGTCTAGGGAAAATCACAAGAGGATTCCAACTTTCTTTTTATAACAGACACGGAATCAACTCTTTTGAAAAGAGTTTTACACGATATACAGTGTAAATCAAGAGGAGATAATATCAAAGAGATAACAAAAGTTAATACCCACAGAAGTAGAAAATTCTCTTCAATACTGTTTTGAAGAGAAATAATGCCGTTTCAGAAGTTACACGTTGTTTGCAGTAAAGGACCGACGAATTCTCTAGAGACGGGGAACTAAATAATCACTGAATACCTAAATTTATAAAAGAGATTGTAAAATAACCAATGCACAGAGTGCTTTACCATTTATTTTTATATTTTATAGGATATACAATATAAATCAAAAAGAGTTTATATCAGATACAAGGCCCACAGAAGTTGAAAATTCCCTTCAATCCTGTTTTGAATAGAAATAATACCATTTCAGAGATTGCAAGTTGTTTGCAATAAGAGATTGGTGAATTCTCTAGAGAGGGGAAATTAAATAACCACGGAAAGTCTTAATTTATAAAAGAGATTGTAAGATAATCAATACGCGGAGTGCTTTACCATTTATTTTTATGCATTTGACTTCGGGAAATAAACTTTATAATCCTATTTCTATCAGTGATAGTATATAGTCAGTGTCATGTAAAATATCAGTGATAGTATATATTAAGTGTAATATAAAATGTCAGTGATAGTATATATTAAGTGTAATATAAAATGTCAGTGATAGTATATATTAAGTATAATGTATTATGTCAGTGATAGTATATATTAAGTGTAATGTATTATGTCAGTGATAGTATGTAATCAGTGCGAAAAATGCAAAGAATTATTGAAAACCCAAGCTCATATGTGAGGTTGTTAAATAACAAATGCAAGGAGTACTTTACAATGCATATTTTAAATTGGGTAAATATTTAACAAAATAATATTTTCGAGAAACAGCATAATTGGATTAAAGAATCACTGAATGTCGAAGGTCATAGTTGAGACTGTAAGTTAACAAATACACAGAATACATGTTTGAATTTCGGTAAATAAATTGCGCAACCATATTTTTGAGAAACAATTGCCATCGTATAAAAAACAGCGAGAGTGTTTTTCCAGCTTGGCGATTAATCCCTAGCAAGCGGTTAATAGTATCCCAAATATCAATTTTGTGTTTTAGACACGTTTTTTTTCAACCGATTCAAACAAAAATGATACAGAATTGCACTTGTAATTACAAAATACCATACTAAATTTGATATATTTAAGTCATTGCGTTCTTGAATTATCGCATTTACATGTTTCTGAAAGTACAGACCGACAGACGGTAAATCAATTACTAGATCTGGCTAAAAATTTGACAAGTGTTTATACTATGGACGTTAAATCTGTATACCAAATTTTTTCTAACAAGCTTTAATCGTTTTGTAATTATCACGTTAAATTATATTCGGACAGACGGACTTCCTCTGAATGAAATTTGATATAAATTGGCTAATTTCATTTGAAGAACCGTATACTAAATTTAAACCGTCTAGCTCAAAGCACTTTTGAGTTTTCTTTGTCGCAAAAAAACAGAAGACTTCAAAAAAAAAAATGCTCCTTTCGAACTCAGGGAGGTCTAAAACGTGGAGATTCGTCAAAATCTCTAGTTCGAATTTTTTGACGATTACAATACTTTCTCTATACTACGTATACCAGAAAGTAAAAAAGTGTCCTATTTTATCTTTTTATCATTCAGATCTCTCTGTGACATCGTTTTTGTGACATCTATCTCATTCCATTCTCCCTTCCCCGCATGTCTTTCAGCACCACCCCATGGGGATGGAAGGCAGAAGACAGTCATAAGAAGCTTAGAGCGACAATGCTTAATCAGCTTGGGAGAGAAGTTATTGCGGCTGCACCTTTTTTTTAGATTAAGATGGACTGTAATCCTTTTTCCATCTAGCCGATTGAGTTGTTTGTCCTTGTATGAGCAGAAATAAGAACTTTCTGTCCACACACACTTATCAGGCAGCAAGTAGTTTGTTAGTTTTGATTTTGCTAATTGCAAAATGTATTGCATTTGTGTTGAAGAACAGTGAACATTTAAGAACATAATGTTTTATTTTTGTATATATCCTTTTTTTCTTCTTTTAAATGAGATATTTGTAAGTAGTCAGTTTAATCCTAATTAATATTGACATTCATGTAAAGCCCAATATATGGAGGGGTTTCCCCCCCTCCTCCAGCTTTTTATAAGCATCATATGACTGTTCCCAAGGACAGCAATGTATGTTTGGAAAGCCTTCTTTAAATGATTTTAGATCTACATTTATAGTTAAGAGGGATATATGGCAATAGCAGTACTAAAATTAGATTTAAAGTGGGGACTTAGAAGTACCAAAACGGCTGTTGTATGAATAGTTCTGCCGTTAAAAATACTATATGATATTTAAAAATCTAATTTAAACTTAATTTCCTAATTCTTAGTTCAATTCAACACATATTAACTTCATTCTAAAATATTCTTATTTCCTGATCCTATTCCACTTTTTCTATTTAATTAATTCAACACGTGCTCTAAAATTGCTGAATCGGCTAAAATCCGACAAATTACCACACTCCGAGTGAAGGGATAAAATATTGCTGATCTAAATTAATTCTTCTAAAAGATCCCTATGATTCCCTTGCCTGTGGTCGACGCATGTAGAGAAATCCCTATCATCTCATGGTATATAAGACCGGGGATAATTAATTTCTTTCTCTTTTATGCTAATATGCTCTTGTATCGCGCTGTGAACGGACGTAGCGTGTCCGCGGTGTCATAATAAATCATGCCTCTCAGGAGGGAATAAAACGAAGTTAAAAATTCAAAGTGTCTTCACTGTTTTCGGCCACGACTTAGCTTCAAAAAAATTAGTATTTACATATTATATATTATATATATATATTGCATTAATAAAAAAATATATTGGTATATAGAGATTTTTATTGCTATTGCAGAAGGGATATAATGTGATTTGTGCCATTATTTAATTCATAGTGTAGCTATTTGATACATATATTTTTTTAACGTCATCAAAAAAAATTACATTTTTTTTGGTAATTTTCTTAAATTATATGCTGCTATTCAAAACACACATTTTTATATAAAAAAATTTTTAAGTCATGCATTTTAGGGTTAATATTCGGTTTTTAAGAGACATAGATCATCCCGAAGTTTAATAGTAAGGTTAAAATGACACTGGCGGCTATCTGTGCCTCAATTTTCAGTTGAAAACAAAATTAGTAACTGTAATCGCTTTGTCTAATTGTGCACAGTAATTAATTTTAAACATTTCCTCTATTAAGAATTATTTTGACTGCTATGACTTTTCCACTTTATGTGAAACATATTTGTTCACTTATTTTAGATTATTTGTTAAACTATCTTGCTTTTCCGATCGATTTTTTTTCCCCTGTCACCTGCACGAATCTTTTACCTTCTTTTTATTAACTTCCTGCCGAAGTGGAGTAATTTTATAGACAATAATCAAAGTTGTTTCAATTTTAATAAAACAATAATTTAAATTATATTTATCGTTCAATGAATGATTTCGTCACGAAAAAGATATTTTTCAAAATTAAATTCTGCAAAATGAAATAACATTTCACTAATTAAAAGTTCTAAATTGATCACAACTATGAGAGAGCATCAAAATTATGAAATGAAAACGCAGCAACGTGACAGTTAGTAGGAAAAGTTAATTTTCATAGAAATTATGTAAGAGTAAAATGATCTATCTGTTGGCAATAAATTTTTACATTTATCAAACTATACTAATTTGCGTTTTCATATTTCTAAAATTCCGGACGAAATTTTTATAAGGAATTATTACGAGTTTTAAAAAAAATTTTAAATTTTAAATGGAATAAGACCGAGAATACTTTCACCGAATTTGAAAATGTCATTAAACAAAAGTACATTTCTTCCTTTTTGGGAAGCGGTGGCCTGGTAATAAGGTCTCGGACCCGGAACCAGAGGGTTTCTGGTTCGTGACCCGATTTAACCGAAGAGCCGTCGTGTAAGCGGGTAAGTACACGTTAGAACCGTCCAGGCAAAACATCCTCCCGCTGGTGTGGCATGGTGTTGGAGAGGGGGGGTGCCAGCTCAGGTATCGTCCTCGTCATCTGACTGCGGTTCAAAATCACGAGTTCCGTTCCAAAATAGCCCTAGTGTTGCTTTAAAACGGGACGTTAATATAACTAAACTAAACCAAACTAAATTTCTTCCTTTTTTTCTACATATCTATTAAAATGAAATTATTAAGAAGAAGGAAAAAAAAAAGTCTTCGAATCCATTCAAAATGTCGACTACTTTATCTGAAATTGAAAAATATTACTATTCAATTCATTTACCCCGAGTTAAAAATTCTAAATATTCTAAAATACTTTGCGCATTTGAAATATTAAAATCTGGAATATAACTTTTGACTTTGAAAGATTCGTAAATTCAATGGCGTTGTTTCTTAAAATTATAACTGTACAATAAATTTATCCAAAATCAGACATACGAAAATAAATTGTAAAGCCTTGATTATTTTACAGTCATACAAGAACTTTGATTTACAACAATTCGTTAATTCTATGGCAGTGCTTCTCAAAATACGATTACACAATTTATTTACCCGAAAATTATTGTCCTTACTAAATTTTCTTTATTAATAAACATATAGAAAAATAAATTATTAACCCAACTTGCATTGGTTATCTTATAATTTTCTTAATGATTTTTTTATTTTTAGCAATTTTTTTTAGTTCAATGACAATTATTTCTCAAAAATATGGTTACATAATTTATTTACACAAAGTCAAATCACACGACAATATAGAAAAAGTGTCAGTGAAGACAATATTTTTGCTCTTATGCTAAAAAGTTATCTTTAAGTCACAAAATTAATCATTACAAAGAGTGTGACAACCAAAACGATCGAATTATAGCTACTACTAATAAGAAGTGCTTGTGCATCTGCGTATTTCTACAGGACAGAACACTAGTCCTACAACTACCAAATTCAAAGTCAATGTATTTTAGACAGTGAACATCTACACCTACATTTTTTTTGCTTTGAAATTTTAACTGAAAATTTCGAAAGTTTCAGGATCTTTCGCTAGACTATCAAAAATATTATATCACAAATTTGATTTCCGCACCATTGAAGAATGCTTTGCGCATTTTTAAAAGCATTTTGGAGATTTTTAAAGAAATATTTTCTCATTGCATAATTTTTAACAATCTACTCCATTGTTGCAATGAAATACAAACCATTTCCGATGCCCCTTGTCAAATATTTAAATGCGTGATTTTCTTCCATCGTTGAAAGCTATGGAAGAAAGGTTCCATTAACTATTTATGGAATTCACAAGAAGAACAAAATGCGAAACCACATTACCACAAAAGACAATGAGCAGTTTGAAATAGATTGCCCAGACAAATATTTAAAAGCGCTACCTCAAGGCACTATGAGAAGGATTAAATACACAATAAACAAAACATGGTTAAACTATTAAAATAGCATCCCTTTCTCGTCTATATAGTATAGCAAAAGTATAGTAATCGTCAAAAAAT
>JAPMOR010112968.1:143450-191060 GCA_026543865.1 Argiope aurantia | reverse complement strand
ATTTTGTCTTTATCGTATAAGACAAAACAATGACGGAAAAACATTTAAAAAAATCAATTTTTGGACAATAATAATTTCAGATTATTGAAGGAAAGCGCTAAAAATTGATTAATTTTTTTAAAAAGTAAAAGTCCTTATTAAATTATCAAATATTAATTAAAATCAAAATTCAATTTTACCTAATTATTATAGTTTATTCATTGCTACAATTAAAGAGCTATTTATTAATTACTGTAATTACAGCGCTATTAATTACAATTTGGTACGCTATCAAAAAAGAAAAAAAAATCTCTCGAATGTGTATACCCCATTCCCCAAAGTATATTTGTGCCAAAATTGGTAGCTTTAGGTCAAACGGTCAGTTCTGTAAAGCGCTCGAACACACACAGAGAAATATTCTGCTTCATTATTAGTAAAGATGAAATATTAATTTTGTTTTTATTCTCTAAGACAAAACAACGTTGAAAAACTACATCTGCATTTTGTATTTTAATCGATTTTTGATTATAAACAATAACTGATTCACAGTAAATTCTCATTTTTAAAAAAAATGCAGTAATTAATTTATTTGGCTTATGCTGGTTTAACTTGTTTATAACGAATTAATTCTCAATAACGGAAAACTGCCTGAGGAAATTGAAACAAATAAGCTTAGCATGCACATTAAATTAATGACATCATTAAATGTCGCAAGAATTTAAGTATTTATTCTAATTAAAGATTCCTAATAATTCATTTCTCTTGGGAATGGAAGCCTAATTAATATACGGTAATCCACAAACTTAATGCATCCAACCATATCAGAACAAAGGTAATCTTCCAATTAAACTCTAGTAAAATAACAGATAATGAATATTTCGAAAATATTCAAACAATTCGAGTCATACAAATTTAATATCCTCATCCAACATATCTAGATATTAAATATTCAATTGTCTTAAATCGGCGATGCTGAGTTAAATAAATAACTTATTCTGAGAATGTATTATTGCCATTAATTTTAAGAAATACAATTATTTGTTACCGTGAAATAGCAAATAGCGATTTAACTTTATTAAATTTTATTTCAAAGTAAAAATAAAAAAAATTTAAAAAACACATTTCCATTAAAGCAATTAATTATATTTTTGTTACAAAGTACAATCATATTTTTTAAAAATCGTTTTCATCTTTTCGTTTTATTATTCATTACTACAACTATAATGGAATCTTAAAATGGAATTATTTCTCAGATTCTGTCGTAGATGGCATCAATAGTATGAAATCAATATTTAAGTATATTAATCGGTTAATTATTAATTAAGTTTTAGAAATATTATAATAGTAGCTTTGCCAACTAGAACACATAACTGTATTAAATTTCCAAACTAGCCTATAAAAAATAAGTACAAAATCAGTTATTCAATTCCAAATATTAAATCAGCGTAAATGGTCTCCCAAAATCCTTCTCGCAGACTCTTTAATAAACTTGCCATGTCAGAGAAGTCCTTACATAGCACTGGCGTACAATATTGACGATGATATACTTGCGATGAGGAAATAGTAACCCTTGGAGTGAATTTAGTATTTTCACTGAAACCATGCCGTGGTCCATGGAGAGTTTTATGACGATTAATTCGTGGAATGCAATTAGTAGTACCCGAAAATCGAATTTGTGTTTTAGACACATTTTCTCAACAAATTGAAACAAAAATTTCATAAAAAGCTATAACAATCATAAAATTCCATACTAAATTGATATATTTAAGTCATAGCGTTTTTGAACTATCACGTTTACACGTTTCTGAAAGTACAGACCCACAGACAATGAACCAATCTTGGATTTGGCTCAATATTTAACAGGTGTCTACATTGATAATCTGTGTACAGAAATTTATCTATATACCTCTCCTCATTTTGTAGTTATCGTATTAACTTCTATTCGGACAGCTGGACAGACGGACTTCTTCTGAACTGATTTTGCTCAAAACTTGAAAGCAATCTGCAAATTTTGTCTAATGACAGTAGACCAAATTTCATCCGTCCAGCTCAAAGCGTTTTTGAGCCATCTTTGTCACAAACAGACAGATGGGCATTGTTCAAAAATTTGTTTTTCGAACTCAGGAAGGTAGGTCTAAAACGTGAAAATTCGTCAAAACCTCGAGTTCTAATATTTTCACGATTACTATATTTTCTCTATACTACGTATACCAGAAAGTAAAAATGAAAAAATAAAGTTACAAAAAAACGTGTTTTTCATTTCTAAAGCCATGGCAACTACTTTAGGGCGATTTTATTTAGCAAAGAGATGATACTCGGTGAATAAAAGGAGTGCGTTCAACAATTCTTTGTTAGATGTGCTTTTCCTTCAGCTGTTTTTGTCTGATGTTGATTGTCATTTTTAATCGGATCATTTTGATTTAATTCTATCTTTAAAATGTTTCTACATAACTATAGTAATTTAATTCTGTAGTTATTTTTATAATATTATTATAGTGATTTAATTCTATCTTTGAAATTGTAATAGTTACATAACTATAACTAGTTCTATTTTTACTTAATACTATTCGTCCTTTTTTTATTATGTTATGTAATTTCTTGATTTGAATTGCAGCAGTATTTAATTCTTTGTATACTGCATCTTAAATTTCCAGAAGGAAGGATATCATATAATTCTCTAGAATGAGCACTGCTCCTATCTTTCAACTTTCCTTTTAGTTTGATGAAACTGTAAACGATTGCAGCATGCCAAAAACATAGAAGGTTTACATGTATGAAAATTGACGGCATATATAAATTCATTTATGGAGGTGAAATCCTTCCTTTCCAATATAGTTTTAAATTCAAAGTAATGATCTAATATGTTTCAGACTGGCTTCAAATCAGAATAGAATTATATTGTTACAAACCTGCAATTCGGCTTCCCAGTATAGTTTATTCCATCAATAGGAAGAAAGTTTTACAGTCATCTGAATGGGACTAGCGCGTCGGAGGTCCCAGAGCTTGGCGACAAACTTGGCGACCATTTGGCGATTTGGCGACTTTGGCGCCAAAATAGATAATACCCGAAACTTCGAGAATTTTCCCGATCCGTCCAGTAGGAACCGAGATAAGCCTTGAACGTTCCTGATTGGTTGAGAGGCTTCTAGCCCCGCCTCCTGAGACCTATAAAAGGAAGCGACCGCCGCTGCCAAGGAGACGACGAAGCCAGTAGTCGGAGACGACGGAGTAGTCCGAGTTCGAGAGCAGCGGAGTCGAGTCGACGAAGTCAGTAATCCAAGTCCGAAGACGGAGCGGAGGAGGCGGAAACGACGGTGAGCAGCGACGGAGTCAAGCTCGTGCTGAACTGAGCTGTGCGCTACTGTCTGCAGTAGATTCTGGTTGTATGCTGCTGTGTGTGCTGTTGTATGCTACACGTCTCGGGTGAAGATAATCGTCTTCTGTGCTGTATATAGTTGTCGTTTTTGTGCTGTCCTGTGTGTCTTCGTGTAAATAAACGTCGTTGTTTTATTTTCTACTCCGGTCTGCTGATTGAACGTTCTACACACCATATCACTTCCACTATCCAAACGAACCCCGGTAAAGAAAATTTCGCAACAATATTTTTATTAAACACCGTTAAAACTTGATTCATTTTTAGCAATACTTCTTTTAAACACAATGATTTCTCCCAGGCACAACCTACTTTCATTAGATATCTTCCTATAGGAAGAAGACTTACTGTAATGGTTTTCATGATTAGACTTCGGGAAAACTTCTTCAGTTCTTTACCGATCGTTGTCCCTTGAACCAAAACCACACTTCGTTCAATATATATATATGTGCGTATAAAGTTTTGCCCATGTTATCTTGAGAACAGGATAAATACTGTTGTTTGAATTTTACGTAGCTTGGAATATGTTATCAGAAATGTAAAAATCTTGGACGAGTTCGTAAATAGCCCATCAAGCCCAAAGGGGGTGGAAATAGTCGGGGGGTGAAACTTTCATTCCGCTGTAACTTTCTTAATATGAAAGACAGAAAAATATATCCAATTAGACAAATTAGTGCCTCATTAAGACGAACAGCTTTTATATTTAAAGTTTTTCGATGACTGTAATATCTTAGAAGTTAGGAACTTAAAAGTGATTTTATTAATTTTGACTATTTCTAACATCAAGAATTTATGTTGTCAGATACTAACTTAGATGTAAAGGAAACTATAACTTTATCTTTTAGCTTGCAGAGTGGATTTTTTTTTCTTTGCGTTCTGAAATTGCGCAATGAAACTACATACGAGTTTATCAGGAGCGCAGGCATTCGCACATTAAATGTCAACAAATCGAAACCAATCTAAAATCAAAATTAACTTGATATAATGCATAACAACATTTTTTTAAAGCAACATTATGGAAAAATGGAATTCGCATATAAACTAAGAAAAAATTATCTGTATATGCGATTTTCAAACGAACTATTCTAGAGAATTATATGATATCCTTCCTTCCGGAAATTTAGGATGCAGTATACAATAGAATTAAATACTGCTGCAATTCAAATCAAGAAAATACATAACATAATATAAAAAAAGGACGAACAGTATTAAGTAAAAATAGAACTAGTTATAGTTATGTAACTATTACAATTTGAAGATAAAAATATTTTGCTGAGAAAGTAATTAAATATTTTATACAGCTTGAATTTAATGAGCCTTTTTAGCATCTCGTCGAACGAACAGGTCGCCAAAGGCAGCTAGTATAAAAACATATAAAAAATTTCTATTTATATTTACAAGATGGTTGTTTTTCTTGACCAATTTTTAAAACAAACAAAACAGAATGGGTTTGGAATATAGGCCAAAGGAAGCAGATAATCTAATTATTATAAACGGATCAATATTCCAGCGAAGTAATTAGGGAGATAATGGTTAACTAAATAAACGATCAGATTACTCTTATGATAAATTGAGTTCTGGCCATGCAATAAATCACCGGCTACTTAACATTCATTAAATAGAATTTTCCCTTAATTGCCATATTTGAATACAGAAATCGTCAATAAAGCATTATTTAATTGAATGCCCTAAGAAAATTAACTTTTAGTTTCCTAATGGATAGCAGTCAATAACTAATTACAGGTCGATTCAATGTTCATTAATAAATCTCCAGCATAAAAATGATTATCATTAATTTATTCATAAAAACGTAATTTAGAAAGCATGATTATTTCTTTTTTGAAATTACTAATAATGAAAAAAGAAGAATGGACTTCAATTAATCGTATAACTTACTTATTAATTCTCTTATAATATCTTATATTAATTTCCTTACTTATTAATATTAAATTAATTCTCTTCTACGAAGCAAAATAACGAATATTTGGGAATGGATTTCGAGCGAATCCACCCTTTCCAATCTCCACTTCTACATAAATAGATTTAAACTAATGAATTCAATGTGCATCAGGTCAATTTACACTTGGACTTAGTCAGATGAATATCCCATTTAGAAGCAATACAAGAGCAATTTTGTGATATACAATATAATTATTACCATGATTTCATGATATACATAACGCCTAAGCTGTCACACTCATTCCAAATTTTTGCACCACAGCAGCGGCAAAATACTGACCATCAACAGATTTAAAGAGCCCCGGGCCATATACAAGATCGATTTTCCATGGAAACAAGTCCCGAAGCCGAGATTCTAGGACACAGCCATCTCGGTCTTTCGCTTAGGTTCTTGCATAGAATGAGTTAGGAAAACAGATTTTATTATGATGATGATTATTTTCAAGACAATTCAACCGCAATAAAAAAATGTCAAATTAAATAAAAATTATGATTAAAATATCTGTTTTCAGATCATTGTAGAATCAAAATCAATCGGTATATATAATCAACCACTGCCGTCTATAACGCTCAACATATCCATCTTCACAGTCTGCATCATTATTAGATGTGAAATTTCAATTATTGTTTTAGGTCTTAGAACTAAAATTAGGTTTTATAATTGGGATTTATCGGCAAACCGATAAATCGATCTGGTAAGCAAGATAATGAATTCATAATAATATTCTGAATTCATTCCTCATAGTAGAGTGAAAAAAAAAAGTAATAAACATTTTGTACAGCTTATTTTCGATTCAAATTTGTGATTTTGGATAAAAGATCACATACCAAATTTCATATACCTAAATTACTTTGTTTTAAAGTTATCAAATTCACTCACAAGCAGTATGCAAATATTTAACCCTTTCAAGAATTTCTACCAAAATTTAATATAGATTTACAATTTTGACGATGAAACTGTGTGCTAAAATTTCTTCCTTTCATTTTTTAAAATTTTTTGGTGATATTTATACGAACAATCAGAAGGAATTTTTGCTTTTGGACGGATTTCGATCAAAATTTGGAAGAAATGTGCAGACTTTGTGCTGAGATCACACATCGAATTCTTTAGATAATGCATTTTTGTGTTATTATTCTCACAAAAAGACATATAATTTTAAAAAATAAGTTTTTTTTTTTTTTACTTAGGAATACCTAAAATGGGAAGTTCGTCAAAATCTCCAAGTTGAATCTTTCGAGGATACATCATCGTTAGAATACCTTCTAATCGTATACGAGGAAGTAAAACTCCCGCTTAATTTACGGTTTTTTATTTGGGGGGGGGCAAAGAGTACTTAAGAAAAATTTCATTTATTAGTGAATTATTAAATTTTGAAATTGTTTGGGAAGCTCTAATTACCCTATTTTATTCATAAAAATTTACTAGAATATTCTTCCATTTTCCTATTTTTTTTACTTTTTCGTATACATAGTATAGAAAACTATAGAAATCAACAAAAAATTCGAACTCGAGATTTTGACGACTCCAAGTTTTAGACCTCTCTGAGTCAGAGAAACATATTTTGGGAAAATTTCCATCTACCTATCAAAAACGCTTTATGCTAGACGACTGAAATTTGGTACAGTTCTTTAACACCAAATTTGCAGCTTTCGATCAAATTGAGTAAAATCTATTCATAGGAAATGCGTCTACCCGGCTGTTCGATAACACGATAATTACAAATGAGAGAGAGAGCTACTTAGATATAATTCGGTAAACAGTTTAACATCTATAACGTAGACACTTGCCAAATTTTGAGCCAAATCTAACGACGGGTTAACTGTCTGTCGATCTGTATTTTCGGAAACATGTAAACGCGATAATTCAAAGATACAATGACTTAAATATATTAAATTTGGTATAGAATTTTGTAACTACAAGCGCAATTTTGTGTTAAATTTTGTTTCAATCGTATTTGTATCTAAAACACTAATTCGATTTTTGGATACTATTTTTGTAATGCATGCCAGGATTAATCGCCAAATAACTGACCAAGAAGGACACGATAGACTCAGTAAAAATGCTGAATTCTCGGCAAAAAATATTTCGTAACTATTGAACGCCAATGCTATGCAAGGCGTTCTCTGCCAAGACAAGTTTATTTGAAAGTACGTTTTATGTTTTTTCCAAAGCGTAAGATATTTAAAAATCTAATAAGAACTTCACGCCAAAAGTTAATATTTTTTAATTATTGTACGCCAATGCCATGTAAGGTATTCTCTGGCATTACATGTTTATTAGAGAGTATGCGAGAAAGTTTTTGAGGAACAACTTCCACTGGGGTCCCCTAACCTTCTGTCCCATGTTTTATCCAAAACACGAGATAACTTAAAAATCTAATAAAAATCCCATACAGTAATTGTCAAATATGCTCATTACCACGAAGCTATGGAAAGATTATTTAAAAATACAACGAAAAAAAAAAGAATATGCACGCATATATGCAAAGAGAAAATCAAATTATTGGATGCAGGGAAGAAAAGTTCCCCTTCTCGTAATTCACTCATTAGCAGGCACGGAACGAGAGAGGAGGTCGGGCCAAGGGATGCACCAATCCGCTAAGTCGTAAAAATACCAGTTGCGATTTCATCATCTCGGTTCCGCTCACACCCCTCCTAAGAATACGTAACTTTTCCATCTCTATCGTATCACTGCCAGCGACCCCCACCCACGCGGGTGAAAAAAAAAAAGAACCAAAAGAATTTAATAAAACGCCTCACTAAACTAAATAAGGTGCGGAGAAATCGATTATGGGGAGGGACGGACACACACAGGACACCCTCCCTCCCACCATCCCCGCATGCGTATCCTTTTCCTTCGATGGATACCATCGGTTGCCATGGAGACCCGCTTCGACAGCGACGCAGATTCGCTCGTGTTAGGCCATGCAAAGCGATACGAAAATGGGAAAAGGATGAGTGGAGTGGGAAGGGGGGGGGGTGATTTCTTTTTCTGTTTGTTTTCCACGAGTATGTGAGGCAGATGCGCAAGCTCTTTTTCGATTTAGGTGGGAGTGTTTTAAGGCTTTTTTTCCTTCTTTTCGGATTAAGTCAGTAAATTTTGTGATTTTTGTTTACGATTTCAGTTGAAATATTCAGCGTTACTGTGAAAAGAAACAATGTGGCAACAACATTTTCGATTATTCGAATTGATTGGAATCATATTTTCGTCTAATCGAAAATTCGAATGACAACAACGAAAGTTTAAATTATGGCATAAAATTTCGACAGGATTTACCAAAATTCATTATTTAAAATTATAGAAATGATTTTGTAAACGGTACCACTTGCTAACAAACTTTTTATTATTTGTCAACTTCCAAAAAGAATTCTCAAATAAAATTGATCTTTGTGTTTGATTTTTCACACAGTGAATATATATGTAAATATATTTTAGCTGTTCCGTACCCGAATAGAACAAACTTTCAAAATTTCAACTTCGCTTTATTTCATTTGGGAAGCATCGTATGTACAAGAAGCGATGATAAAACTGACGTCCGTTTACATCGCGATATAAGTGCAAAAGAGAGGGAATTTTTCCCTTCGTTAGTTTTTACTATGAGATTTTTATAAAGATTTCTTTGACACGTTTAGTCTTACGAAAGAGGAATTTAGTATCTTTAAAACAAAATGCTGCAAACATTAAGGATTTTTATATCTTTACTCAGCGTGTGAGAAAATGCCGAGACCAACAGTTTTATACAGATCGTATAGAATTAAATAAAAAGTGGAAACTGAATTCGGCAATAAGAGACTATTTTAGAATGAAGTTAATTTGAACGTAATTAATATAAAAATTTGAAAATGACGCAAGATTTAAATTAGATTTAATAATATCATTACATTATATATACATGATTTAACTTTCTGAGTTGTATTTTAAAATTTTGTGTTCCCAATGTATGTTTATCCATGTAAATAAGTTTATCTGTCGTTTCCCCCCTCCCTCTTCTTTTATGTATTTGAATGGCTTAGCATTCAAATATCTGGAAATGATTTATTTTTGTCTCTTTTAACTATTTATACTCTTTCGTAATCTGGTAAGTTATTACGTGGAAAGGAAAACGAAGAAATTCAATGTAAGATTTTTCAGATTAGACATATGGAATGTTGTTTTATTCAAGACCATATCTCTGTAATTCATAAGTTGTGTATTATTCGCTGTAAACTGTTATACCAAAAAATTCTAGGATGCATGATTCAGAGTATGGTTTATGGTTATACTTTAGGCTTAAAAATCAATGCAATTCAGATAAATCATTGTAAATTGAAATTTGTGTTTTGCATTTTTTTAACCCTACAATGCATGAATTTTAATTTCTTTACAAAAATAAATATATGCGTTATTTGAGTAACTGCATATAATTAGAAAAATTATCTTAAAAAAAATTTTTTTTAGTGAAACTAAAAGTTAAAATTTGGCAAATGGCTACATTAAGAAATATACAATATCTTAATGACGCAAATCACATTACAACTTATTCTGAAATAAAAATCCTTTTTTACCAATATATTTTCTTACAATGCAAAAAAATATACGATAGCATTTTTATCGGTAGAACTATTTATACAACACGCATTTTGTTAGTTTTCCAAGTTCTCAGTATAAATCCAATTCTAGTACCGCTATTTCTATATATTGGTCTTTTCTACAAATGTTTATCAGAAAGCATTTAAAAAAGGATTTCCAAACACTCATTGTTTCCCTTTGAAACAGGCATATGTAGCTTATAAATGTAAATAAAAACGTGTAGTCATTTGCACTGCTGGATTAATTTACACATCTTTTCATTTAATAAAATTTTATATCAATTCTAGCAACTGTAGTCTATTAATTAATTACAAACAAATCTCCACACTTAGGATTTTCATAATGATTTTGTCAAGTCATCTCAAAAGAATATTTACTTCTCTCCAAAACACAATAAAGTTCCAACGCAGTTAAATTGATTAATCAACACCGACTTAAATTGAATGTCGCCAAAACAGGAGCTAAGATTTCAGATCCGATAACAACGCAGATCAAATAATTCCATCCAGCATTACAGACGGTTGCGAACGATTATATATACTGACAGTGTATCTATTTCAAATTCTAAAATCAATCCGTCAAAGAGTGCAAAACGTAAAATCAATTCGTCTTGCTATACACGGAGAATCTAAAAACAAAAATGTACAATATGGCGAAAAAGTACAAAAGGCGAAAAGATGAACATTCTAGTTGTTAATAATATTCTTCTTGAAAAACCAGAGAAATAAAACAAAGGGAATAAAAAATAAAATTCGTTTAATTTTCAGACGAACTTTTCGAACTATACCACGCGCAAGGGTTATGTTTTCGGAAATATTTTTCTATCAAAAGAAGAAAAAAATCTCAATTGAAACGATTGCATTTTTGCTTCGAAGTCCCTAAAATGATTTTAGATCAAATTCTTCACAAAATAATATCGATAGAAAAGCACGGGATTGGACAACTCTGGACAGGCTATTTTTATTTTCGATAGCTACATTTTCTACAGGAAATTCGTACTTCCCTCTAAAGAAAAAAAAATATTATTTTCAGCGATTCCATTAAATAGCGAAATGTAATATCTTTAAAGAAAACAAATGGATGCAATGTAAATATTTTCCAATGACAAAAAGAGGGATATTTTAGATTGTTTATTGAATTCAGATATTTCGTATTATTGTACTTCGGAGGGGAAAACACCATAGAACAAAGTAAAACGTATATTTATAAAACAGTTTATCATGCAATGGATTAATGTCATATTCTAAAATTAGCTTCAAAATTTTGCCTCAATACTTTTTTAGAATATTTCAAACGATAAAAGTAATATTTCAAAAGAGAAATAATTTCCAGATTTTGTACCGATGGCTGCCTCGATCACCAGACTTTAATTTACCTAAATATTCACCAGATTCTCTGTGCCCGAGTACACTAAGTCTATGAAGCAATACCTTATCAAATTAGAAGTGATTACTATAAATAAAATAAATTTTTCAAGGAATATAAAAACACCTTCTTCAAAGAAAAACTATTACATTTTATTAAATCAAAATTCAGCAGAAAAGTTAGCACTCCATTAATTTTTATGGAATTTAATCCATTAAATTCGTTTTTAAAATACATGAATAAGACTGTTTTGCTGTTAATAATAGCTCAGATATCTTAAGTATAAGTGTTTATGAATATAACACACAAATACAAATTACTTTTTTTAACTGAACACTGAAAACGAAAAGGGCCAATCATCCACCCAGCGGTTTAAATATTAATTTTTTGAAATATTGAAAGCCTATAACTTAAAATCCCTTATATACAATTAATATTTAAAGAAAAATTTATCTAGACGAGTGTAACCAGTTTTGGTATCCTCATACGAATTTTCCTATTACATCTACTGCTCTGCAAATTACCTACAATTATTCACGTACAATAATTACTGTCGACAGAAGGAGCTACATCTGGTCGACTTGACAAGCAATACAGGTTTGCGAAGTGCTTCCAAATCTATTTGACTAATCATCAAGTACTATCATGAAGAAAAACGAACTTAAATTGATCTTGTCATATTATGGCCATTTTATCTTTGTTTCCTTGTATTCGTTGTTAACTACCTTGAACCATTGATTTCGTGTAATTTTCCATGCATTTTAATATTATTCCTTTTTTTATTATTAAAATTATTATTTTTAAATTCTTAAAACCAAGCCATTTGAATTTGTAAATGAAAACGATCGCTTTAGCTTTCAAACGGAAAACAGAAAGTTTTTGCAGCATATTTCATTGCAATCAATATAGTTAAAATAAAATCTAACGAAACAGTTTCCCAGCCACAACCGCTGCACAATTTCCAATTACCCAATTTTTATTATTTATGCATCATATGAACTTTATATACATAACCAATTATTGCCTATCCTTCAACTCCAATTCTCTTTTCAAAATAAATCTCAAATCTTCACGGTACAATCTGAATGGGAAATAACAACGTAAGAGTCTCCTGACTCCAACACTGCACCGATTTCGCCAATTTTTTTGTTTCATTTGTAAACTCATGATTTCTAGATACCTCATAATTATAACTCTCCCCACTCCTTTTTCTAACCTTCAATTTCGAATGAAATTTCAAAAACATTCCTTAACTGCACTTACGGAGAAAAACCATGACTGAGCCCCCGATAAGAATTACTGAATTAATTTCGGCAATGTTTATTTCACACGAAAGCTCATGACCTTTAGTTACGTCAACAATGGTCAGCTATCCCACCCTTTGTCTTCCATTATTAAGGCATATCGTGAAAGAACAGAATTCCTAGATTCCAGAACTGGATAAATTTTGCCTCTTTACGCGCAATACTAACCAATCAGATACTACATGTTTTCTTATGTTAGCATAACTTTTCTTTCATGTGATAAAAGATGTAGCTGGTTGATGTGGTTAAATTAATGCTATTAATGTGTTGGCAAAAAGCTGATCGGAAAAGACGGCTAGTAAATTAATTATAAAACTCACTAAAACGATAATTTTTGGTACATTTTAAATATTTGGTGAAAAAATAATAATTGTTGAAGCTATTGAAATATATTTTTTCAAATTCATATGGATTTAAAGAATTGTCTTAACTTTCTATTAAAATAGGAGGCAGCCACATAATTCATGACTTTTAGATATGTCATAAAATGTCCTCTGTCCCTACTCTCTGCCTTCCATTATTGAGAAATATCGTAAAAGTAAACTGACAGAATGTTTAGATTTTTAAGACTAATTTTGTCTCTTTACCTTATGCGCTAACGAATCAGGATACTCCATGTTTTTTGCACTAGCAAAATTGAAAATAGTACTTTTATTCGATGTCAAAAGATGTTGGTTGGCATGTTAAAATTAATGCTTTTAATATACTTGGCGAACTGATATCAATGACGGTTAGAAAATTAAAAGTGGGTCTGCATTCGTTCAATTAGTTATAAGACGGCCAGGAGGCAGCGCATCGGTTTATCGCTTTTGAGGCATCAATTTTTGGCTATTAGGGTTATTAGAAAATAATGCAGAACATTTGGAGATAACTAGTTGGCAAAAAAAGTTTTGTAGCTCGACAGATTTTGAGATGGAAAAAAAAACATCATTTTTCTAAATATCGACGCATGCGTAATCTGATAGTCTCGTGGTTTTTCAAACCGGTGTTTAAACTGATTAATGACTTAAAAAATAATAATGTTCTCACATTATAACTTGAAATTTGCAATCGTAGGTTTCATCATTTATTCATTTATTTTTATTTTATTTGCCATTTTTTCTATAGTTTCCCATATTTAGATATGACACTTTAATTTTACCATACTTAATCCATCATTTTAATACGATAGCAGTGGCAAAGAAAAATTCAGGGACGTCAAAACGACAATTTATAGCCAATCATGGAATGCCTGAATCTTATGAAATTGTGGCAAACATAAATCATTCCCTTTCTGCGCATACATTGTCTTACTGGCTCTCTTATAACTGACCGAGTGTAAACCCATCTTAATAAAGAAAAATTTCACTAAAAAGCTATTTTCTGGCAGAAGATTTTAAATATTTATTGAAATAAAAAATAATAACTTTTTTCATTATAATTATTAAAGCTCTTTAAATACAAATCTTTTTTCTATTCAGGTCCGGCTGAATTTAAAGTATTGTTTTAATGACTTCAATTAAAGTAAGACGAAGCCGTATAATTTTTGCAAATACTCTCAAAATTCACTAAGTAACAAGTAAATCTTCTTAATCTTAATAACCATACTAATAAAACAAAAAATTCAATTATTTTTTTACACCTTAATGAAGATAAGATGCCGGTTTTATCATTAAAACAAACATTTTAAAGATTACTGACGTAGAAAAGAAGATAAAGCAACACAGCAACCATATTAAAATCATTCACAACATCGTGTAAGATGAAGTCAAGCTAGTTTAGCAATAAATCACACGCAAAAAAAAGGAAAAATTAATCCGGATTTATTTTGCGTCTTTTTAATTTATTTTTCATTCCTATTTTTTTCCATTAAACCTTACTCAAGAGGTCATTTGTCGCTTAGGATTAAAAAAATAAAAATCTTTATTAAAATGTTAATCCGCTATTTTTTTTTTGTGCTTTAATTCCAATTCAACAATTATGTTTAAAAAGTTATTTCAATTTTTAAATTTAATAAAGGAAATTCAATAATTAAGCAGGTATTTCACAAACATAGAGATAAGTAATAACTGTTGATGATGATTAAATAATTAAAAATAAACTCGAAATAGTAAAAAAGAAATTGGTCATTTTGTTATAATTAAAATTAAATTACAATAGATTAACTTTTAAATGCCAGGCATTTATTTTAAATTTTTTTTTGGAAACCCGAATTCGCTATTTAGTTTAAAGAATGAAAATAAATCCAAAATGCGTTAACAGTACAGTAAATTTCTATTTATACGCAACATTTTAATAGTCTCATGTGCCAAGATAAAATAACAGAAGTGTGATATCTTTTTTATCCAACAAATTGAAATACGGCATTATTGTAATATTATTAAGAATTTAATAAATCATAATGACACCGCTTAAAACTGCTGAGTTTTCTTCTACATCATTGATGTACTTTTAACGCAGCAGAGATTTAAAAAAAAAAAAAAGGCGTGGTTGAAATTTATAAATTATTTGCAAGTCAATGAATTCAAACTTCATTAACACTATTTATGATTTTCATTAACTCAACACAAAACGCGTTACTTAGTATTGTTGTAAAAGATGGGTGTATAGTGAGCAAACACAGGTAGTAAAATACAGCCGAAGAGTTCGCAAAAACAATACTTGCGGATATCAACAACAGAATAGAAGACTTCAAATCACAAATTAAAAAGCAATACAGCACAACAGCGTGCAACAATTAGAGATTTCCTCCGCGATCAACACTCCAAAGAGCGCATTCCAGACTCGAGTCTATGCCCCCGCTTATATAGTCTCCGTGAACGGACAAATATTTTAGAAGGACCTAGACTCCTCATAGACATCCTTAAAATTCGTATTATTTTCAAGAACTTTCATTTTTGTCGTGAAATTCGTCACCAAATATTTGATAGGATATACATATATACTCACGAATATTAGCTCTGTCTTGTCTAGTAAAGAATTTGATTAGTACTTTTCTTCATCCATGCGCAACAATTCCATGATTTGTTCGGAAAAAGAGACAATCTGACTTGCGTACTTAATCTGGATTTTTATTTTCGGTTATTTTTTCCAATTTACATAAACATCATTTGGCAGCAAATGATTCTAGAAAGATCGGTAAGAGCTAAAAATAGCGGGTACAGGTTATTTTAAACATAATTAAACTCTGTATACTAATTTTACCTTCAACCTCAAGAATTCTAGTCGTTACATATATGATGTTAAATAGTGTGGTTATCTGATTTTTGATTCAAAGCCCATAGGTTCGAGACACAAACCTATGGTCAGTAAAAGATCGTCCTGTTTGTGGGTCTGGTACACATTCAATCGGCCATCGTGACTTAAAATTCTCATGCTGATGTGGCATTTAAAGTGCCTGCTGAGGTACTGTTTTGCGTTATTTTATTCAAAATCATGAGCTCCTGTCCAAAATAGCTCTAGCATAGATTTAATAGAAAACCTCAATCGTAAAAACAAAGGTTAATAGGAAAATGAAAGTACTATCTACAAAGTAATTAGGGTGTTCCATCGATTGGATTCACTAATTATTTTGAAAGGAATAATTTACATCAACTTCTTAATAAGATTCTTACTTATTGAGAATTTGAAAACGCACAGGAAAAATATTATTTGTATGGTATATGTACAGCTTGTTAAGATAAAAAACACTCCTTAGAGTTTTATTTATTTATTTCCTTGCGAAGCTTATAAAAATTCATTGCTTCAGAAATGATTCATATTTGCATCTGATAAAGATATGGAAATTAACTAGTACTGTTTCTTCATAAACTTCAGTTTCCTACCTCAATTAAATAAAACAGTTCAATTCAATCATCGAAATTTTGAATATGAATCCATTTATGCATTTAAACTGTTACATATAGTTCGAATGTTATGTTAATTATTTTAATTATCTGCTGTTTCTCTTAATTATTGTAATTCTTTTACTTGTATTAAAATTAATTTAATGAAAATTAATTATAAAAGCACCAATAATAAATTACCACTATTATTACCTCTTCTATAAAATAATACTATCAAAAGAAACCACCATTTGATAATACCCTAAATTACACGTTTGGAAACGGCAAATTCCCATCCTTATTAATTAGAAATGACTAAAAGTGTCATAAATACATAAATAAACAGCCTCTAATAACAAACATCATAAATAAATAAAAGCTTAAATATTTATTTTATGAAACAGAAGACGATAAAAAAAAAAACCCGCAACTCTCGTTGATTAAAATCCTCGCGCCAAACGATTGCTAATTATGCAAATCAAACAAAGGAGTACATTCTACGTTCATTACGGAACAAACAAATATATTCGAACCATTCATTTTAGAACAGTCATTGTTTTTTCCCCCTCTTCTCTTTCGCAATCCTGCCTCAACAAGTTAACGATTCCCGCGACAGATGAAATATTCCACGTCTTTTCTTTCTTGCTCCTCCCCCCCCTCCAATCCCGGGAGAGAAAATGAAGCGGGAACAGAATAGATTCATCCATTCTCATAAATGTCCCACCGAACCCCATTATTTAGGATGACATCGTTGATTGTCTACATTTATTACAAGACAGCGGATAAGGTTTTCAACGCTATCTCTGTCCAAAATGTGACCGCGTTTAACAACCTAGGTGTTTCCAATGGTCTTTATCTGGAGTTATTAGTAACACTAAAGAAACTGTTTCGTTCAATGTTTGGCTATTAATGCTGTCTTTAATGACCGGAAAAAAACAGTAATATACGCATTCTATGTTCATAAATGCAAAGTATTCATAATAGAAAGAATTGCAATCGTCAAGAGATTCCACTTTCAAACGATATTTCAATCCTTTCCGAGTTTTAAAAAATCATTTTTGGAATGATGTCTTCACTCTGTAAATAAAATAACAGGAAAAGGAAACGAACTAGACGAATAGAATTGTGGAATTTAGTTTCCACACCAAAATTTAAGAGCTTTGACTAATTTTGGAATATAAATGTGAAAAAGAAAACACCAGTCCCAAAATAAAATGTTCACTCGATTCTGTTTATTCGAGAATAATCTAACCATAAATGTAATTGTTAACATACATTGCACAGAAATCGCACTTATTACTTACTATCAAATGGCAACAGTAAACACACTGTCGCACAAACTTGAGACTGTTTCATTGAAAATTTTTATTGCTACATTGAATCCAACGCTTCGCTTATTTAAATAAATTAACAGCAAAATATTATTACAAATTTTCTAGAGATGGTTTCGCCATATCAAGAAAAAGCTCATTCAGACAGAAGTTAAAAAAAAAAGAAAAAAAAAGCTTCAAATAGAAAATTTAACTGAACGCAAAAATAGGCTTAACCGTCGCTAGATGATAATTATTATGATTTTCCTACGGAAGTTGATGTTCAGATCTTCCAAAACAATTATTTTATAAAAAATAGTCGTTGTACCATCTTAAGATTCAAACATTACCATTTTAATTGCATTAATTTCATTTCCGCACAATTTTTTCTCTTATATTTAATAACATTTTAAATCCAATCTGATACATTATCCGTAGCAATGTTTTTAAACGCAATATTAGGATTCAAATCCAACTATGAAAACATTAAACCAAACAGAACTGAAATTCCCGACTTCGCAGTAGGAATTTCGCTTCCGTTTTTATTCCGTGTCCTATACACTTTTTAATTTGCAGTAAACTAACTCAATTCATGTTTTTCAGACAATCAAATAACAAGGTTAAATGTTTCTTTTTAATGCTATAAATATCAATCATTTAACAGTCTGAAAAGTCAATACTCTGAGCGAATAAACTGGTCGCTCAAGTCGGCAAATACTGTGCAAGAGGATCAGAAAAAAAGAGAGAGGGGGGACTGTTTTAATCAAAATTCAATTAGTTTCACTTCGGAAACACCTGCCACTTTTTAAAGGATGTCCCAAAATTAACGCAAGATGCGAATTTACTACCATTCATGCAGTAAAGTGTTGGAAACCCTATGAAAAAAAAAAATCAATTTGACATCTGGCAGTTTAGGGTAAATAAAAATAAATCGTTACACGATAGAACAACGTGTTAACGCAAGATTTGAATTAAATAAAAAAAACATGGAGTTTTTTTTTCTTTAAATTTTTATAGAATTGTAACGCACACAAGATAGGTTATGTATGAAATAACACATAGGACACATGGCTCCTCCACGGGTTTGCTGGCAAATACGCAAACTATAGTCGAAATTTTCCAAAACCATTTTGCATAAATGTGGATGAATTCCGTTGATGCAGAGTTAAATTTCCTCCTTCAATGGACGCGTGCTTGTGGGCTTGTTGGCAAAGACCTTTGACTTCTATTGACGCCATAAAAAGAAATCCAATGGTGTTAAATCGCAAGATCTAGGGGGCAAATTCTCAAATTTTCGAACTGTGGCAGCCAGACATTAATTATTTTTGAAATATTGTTCAACAATAAAAACAAGTTCTTCTACCGTGAAACGCTTCATTTTTATTAACCCTAAACTATCAGCTGTCAAATGGGTTTTTTTAATGGAGTAGCCAACCTTTTACAGCCCAAATGGTGGCCAATTCAAATCTTGCGTTAATTTTGGGACACCCTTTATTAATTGTACAACATAATTTTTTTAATATTTTTCTAGTTTGGAAAAGTTTTGTGGTGCTGTGGTCAACTTGAAATTCTAACTTCGAAAGCATAGGGAACTACAAAATGAGGACTTAAGAAATTTGTAATCTTTATTTCTACTAATACTACAGCAGAATGTGGACGAATGTGCGTGCATGCATGTGTATTTATGTTGCTGATTTAAAGGTCAGATCTTTTGACCTAGAGCTAACAAACATGGTACAAACTTCCTAAAGTATAAATGCGCATTTCGGAGCGATTTTTTTTTAATCAGTTAGTATTTGAATTACTTTTGAACTGTTGATGTTTTGTCAATGAAGCTACTAAAGATTATTGCAAAAGAAAATTCATTTTTACACTAATTTAAAATTTAAAGGATTGCATTTTTAATAAAACTAATTTGTCAGCAATTTTTTCATGATTTTTGGCATTTTTAAAAAATATACATATATTTTTCCCAATTCCAACAACAGACTGCATAATTGCAATGAAATCCAAACTATTCTCAATGCTTCATCACCTTTTTAATAACGTAACTTACTTTCATTGTTTAAGTTTAGTTTTGATTTAGTTTAGTTATATTAACGGCCCGTTTTACAGCAACACCAGGACTATTTTGGGACGGACCTCTTAATTTTGAACAGCGGTCAGATAACGAAGACAACACCTCAGATGGAATCCTCCCTCCAACTTCCACACCACCCTATCGGGAGGACCTTTCATTGTGAAAGTTAAATAATATGGATTCAGTGTAATTAATATCTGCGTAATTCACAAGATGTTAAAAGGAATTCATATTACAAGAATTAAAAAAAAAGTGAACTTACACAATACCGAGAATTTAGAAAATAGATGAACCGGATGCTTTTAATAGAGCTACAATGTTTTGCAACTAGTCTCCATTAGAATTTTGCTAAGTTTAATAAAAGTAACTACATATCAAAATGAATATATTAAGATGAGTTCCTAATGCACATCTTTAAGAGCCATACACAAGGTTTACAATTTACCTAATAGAAAAGAAAAATTATTCCAAGTAAAGAGCAAACTTAATTGTCCCATCTTTCCCAAAAGGCGGCGTTTCTCGAATTCAGCTATTTCAAAGGCCAAGCTAGTTAAAAATGCATGCCTCAAATCACGTCTTTTAACATTCACTTCGCTCCACACAATTGGAATTTCCCTGGTGAATCATAAAATCCGATTTAGCTGCTTTTCTATCCTAATTTAAAAGCAAGAAAACATTCGTTCTTGAAAAATATTGTAGTATTCTTTCTCTTCTCAAATTCGAAAAAAATTTTCTCTCTCTCCCTCCCGATGATATTTTTGGGTAAAGCATCGATCATACATCTTTCAAGGTAATGAATTAAAAAGAAAGGAGGGAAAAAACAAACAGCAGAAATTTCAATAAACAACTTTGATTATTACAAACATAATCTGTTCGTAAAATTCATTTTTTTACTTTCTCGTAAACGTAATATTGAGAAAGTATAGTAATTGACAAAAATTCCGACCTTGAGATTTTGAGGAATCTTCTCCTAGAGTTCGAGAAACACATTTTTGGAAAATATCTCCCTGTCTATGACAAAGATAACTCAAAACAGCTTTGAGTTAGACAGTTTGAAATTTGATATACGATCTTTACATCATATTTCCAGAAATACATCAAATTTCGAGTGAAATCTCTTCAGTGGAATTTCGTCTATCCGTTTGTACGAATATAAATTTACACAAGAACTACAAAACAAGAGCTGGATGGATAAGATATGGTATAGAAATTTAACATCTATAGTGTAGACACCGGCCACATTTTGTGCCAAATCCGACAAAGGATGAGTCTATACTTTGAGAACCAAGTAAACACGATAACATTACAACGCAATGACTTAAATATATCAAAATTGGTCTGAGATTTTGTGACTACAAGCACACTTTTCTGTCAAATTTTTGTTTCAATCGGTTCAGAGAAACGTGTGTTAAGTACAAATTCATTTTTCGGATAATATTAATAACATGCCAGTGGTTAATCGCCAAATAACTCGCTAAGGATAATACTACAAATTCAGTAAAAATGATACATTCGCGCCAAAAGTTAATATTTCTTAATTATTGTACGCCAACACAATGAAAAGCAATGCCTGGCATGACATATTTATTAGAGAATATGCTAGAAAGTTTTAGGGTGACCCTTCTTCTGATTTTATTTCGTTTTTTAAAAAACAATTTCTACAAATTTTATTTTTTGTTAGATCTTTATCAAGAGCAAACTGATAAAATTAAGTGAAACAGAAAACCGTGAAAAGAAAATTAATACATTAGAGGTACAAATGACAGATTTAATCTTTCGATATTTATAATGATTGGCAGAACTGTGGTTTAGGAGAAAGATTCCACAGCCACACCCGAAAAGTCATTATTCGCCAATAAAAGGTAATTTCAAAGAATATCCATTACCAATGAAAGAACAACTCAAATGTAATGTTCATCATCTCCCATTAAAAAGATTATCATCTTTCACAAGACGACAGGTGCAATCTGCTTGGAAATATTACAGTTTTAATATAAGAACTGGAGTTTCTTTTTTCCTAAGAAAATTTAAAACCAAATTACTGACAAAGGCTACAATAAATAGTGGAAGTGGTCTCCCAAAAACTTTCTCGCATACTCTCTTAAAAACTTGCCATGCCAAAGAACATCTTGCAAGTCAATGGAGTACAATAATTATAAAATATTAACTTCTGGTGAGAATTTAGCAATTTTACTGGATCTATCGTGTCATTCTTGGCTACTTTTTTGGCGATTAATCCTGACAGTATGCGAAAACCGAATTTGCGTTTTAGGTGTGTATTTTCCACCCAATAGAAATAAACTACACTTGTTGTCACAAAATCCCTCACCAAATTTCATATATTTAAATATTAATTCATATTATTCTGTGTACCTAATTTTGTTTATCAAGCTCTCTTTGCTTCTCAGTTATCGTGTTAACTTATGCTTGAACAGTTGGACAGACGGCCTTCCTCTCAATGGAATTTATTCAAAATTTGATAGAAATCTGCAAATTTAGTGTGAAGACCGCATACCAAACATCTGGCTCAAAGCGTTTTTTAGCTATCTTTGCCGCAGACAGACGGATATTTTCCAAAAATGTGCTTTTAGAACTTGGGGGAGGGGGGCCCTGAAACGTGCCGATTCTTCAAAATATCGAGTTCAGATTTTTTGACCGTTATTATACTTTCTGTGTACTATGCATACAAGGAAGTAAACATTAAAAAAAAAGTTCTTAACTTCACAAATATCAATAATAACTTGTGCAGTGAATTTCAAATTTACAAAAAACGACAGTCACCTACCATTTATCATCTTAAATAAATTAATTCAACTGAGGCCATAAATTCAAATCTGCATTTTTTTTCAATAAAATATGGTTCTTTCTCGGTATGATACATCCATTTGGATAAATTACTCTTCGTAGTTTGCAACGTCTAATAAAAACACACTACTATATTGTATAATATTTTCCAAAAGATAATTCGCCAAATGAGGCAATACAATTGCAATCCTACAAAACGAAAATTAAATGTTTTTTTCAACCACAATTTCTGGTTGTTTTTTTTTTCATAATCCAAGATGGCGGCGATTTCATGACGGTTTATTTGAGCTAGATTAGGTTTATTATATTTGCATCCCATCAGGTATATTTTTGTGAAGAACTTCTTCATTCTGAACCGCAATCGGATGACAATCGATGCTTTTGCAGAGGATGCTTAACTCTCAACATCGGATTTAAAGTGCAATAGCCATACATAGATGGTGGTCACTGGATGGAATTGGGTTTTCAACTTGAAGTCGACCAAAGCCAGTCAGTTACCAGCAACAACTGATAAACCTAAAATCTTATTGTTGATACTTTAACAATTGGCGAATGGTTCGCAAGCTTGGCGGCGAGACCATACCGTAATCTTACGCTTAAGTAAGGGTTAAAGAAATGAAATGGTATCTCAAGAATAGTACTGCTGACATAATACGCACACGCCGAATTTCATTTCTCCAGCTCAAAGCATTTTTTTTTTCAGTTATTGCGTTCGAAGATAGACAAAAAGACAAGCAAAATTTTAAAAATATGTTTTTCGTACTTGCCAAGGATCACATACAGTAAATAGATACAGTAAAAATGCAAAATTCCTGCCAAAGGTTAATATTTCGTAACTATTGTACGCCAATCCCATGCAAGGTGTTCTCTAGTATAAATTCTTTATCAGGAAATATGCGAGAAAGTTTTTGAGAAACCACCTCAAAACAATAACAAAACAGTAATTGGTATCCATAACTTAAGTGAAAAATTCGTATCCGAAACGTCTTCCTCACCACCCCCACTCTTTTTATTTCAGATAACTGGGGATTGTACAATACGAACAGAAGCGTGCAGTTGCAAACACCCATAAATGCAATATCACTAATGCATTATACACTAATCCCATTCTTACCAACCGAATAATTCCATCTCCAGAACAACTTGGAAGAAAGGTCAGCAAATGCAAACGCCAGCAGGAACAAAGAAAGTCATGCTGAATCATTGATACCAGATTCGCTCCGCCACGCAGCCAAGAGAGAGCGACATTCATTGATCTGACAGGACGATTACACTTTAATAATGTATGGAAGTGGCGTTCTGTCTGGATTAGTCACGTACACGGCATTCCATTCAAAATGGCCACCGCTGCGACATGCCAGCCAAAGCATTAGCCGAAAATAGTAGCAAATGTGCCTTAATTACAAGACAATAAAGCAAAATGCATATAGTAGGGCTCCTCGAATGGCACATGCGAGTTGAATGGCACGGTTTCTTTACATATTTTTATTAAGGTAATTTTATAATATTTTACGGAGATGAATATCAGAGATAAGCCGTGAACGTGTCTGTCATTTGCCTTGTGATACTGATGATATATTACTACGGTTGGGTCCGTAATGTCGGCGCCGAAAATTGGCTTTATGCGTCGGTTTTCAGTATGTTACGACTCATTAACCACTTTATGACTATACATCTCAAACTCCTAAACTTGTGCTATTAAAACCCAAATCCCATTTTATATATTTCGGATTCAATATTGCATATTGAACCTAAATTCCATAAAATGACACTTGGAATTGCAACAAAGTATTAAATAATGGACGTTGAAGGCTGTACTAGTAGAGTTTGAGTAATATGGCAACTATGATGAGAAATGTGAAAACCTAATTATGTAACTTTATTACTATATAAAGAAAAAAAAACCTTTAAAAACGTTCTTTTACTGAAATTCTTCTCTTTATTCATAAAACGCCATTAAATGATACTGTTCCAAGTCTTACTCATCTATATTTATATTATTAAAAATTTCGCTTAAGATTATAGTACATAAAACACCCATACACAAATCCAGTGGCAATGCCTCCCCTCAAAAAATACTCTCTAATTATCCTCTTCCATACTGCGGACCTTAGGTAGGTAATGAATTTAACGAAATACTCAGATTTTTATTTTCAGAATTCCGTACATTAAAGCTGCGTGGCTTGTAGCATAATAAAGACAATCTGCACTAATATATTATTAACCACACGTCACCACAAAAATGATTACGAAACTGTTAATTAGCGAAGGATCGTTGGCGATTTTTTGAAGATTAAAGCTGAGACGCCGTTAATACACAGGTAGCAGAAAACAGAATATGTATTTTAGACGTCTTTTTTTTTTTTTTTTTACAGTGAAACCAAAATTTGACACATAATTACAATTATAGTCACAAGACCCGGAAACAAAAATTTATTTAAATCATTGTAGTTTTATTATTATTATTATTATTATTATTACATGCATGCAAATGCACAGACCAATAAATGACCGGCCTCTTGGTCGATTCCCAATTTGATATAGATTTGAAATCAAACCTACCAAGGAGCTAACCGCCTAGACCTGTTGTTGTTGGGGTTTAGTGGCACAAGAGCCATTTTCTGGCTAAACTGAGCCAAACATATGGTGAAAATATCTATAAATATAAATAAGACTCGATATTAAGATGATAGCATTTTAAAATGTAAAATTTACTTTGAAAATTGAAACACACGTTGAATGAAAGAGACAAAGTCAGTATTTAAAAGACAGTACTAAAATCTAAATATATTCTTAAAAGCATATGTTCTTTAAAAACAGATAAATATGGATGAAGTGGATAAATAAGGATGAAGACTTAAACAAATGAATGCGCTGCTACTAAGAAATGGACACGAAAATTTCAAAATCATTGATTTATTTTCTGTCTCCTGTATCTCTAGCAAGTAAGAGAAATTTAAAGCTTGTCTACTATATATATATTGCTACGGAACGAGGGATTCTTTCCGATTTGTTGGTCGATGAAGAAACACAATCAACAGGCTTCAATAGCAAACAACGACGGCTCTTATTAAATACAGCCGAGACGTAAACACACAATACACAGCAGCTCACTACAACAGGTAGTAGACCACAAATAGCAATCGTTAATAATAACAACCACAGCACACAAAGCGGCCAGTCAGAATTCAGCAGGAGGAGGGAATCTTTATAGCTATTCTCTACGATCTTTCCAAACGCCTGCAATTCTCTACTGTCTCCTCGCTTTAGCTGTATCCAACTGACGACTCACCACTACACAACTCGATGCTGCTTCTGTAAGAAAAACCAGGATTCGGCATACAGCTCAATTTAGCAAATGCTTGAGCTCCACACAACGCTTGCGCTTCGCTAGACTGATCCAACTACTCGCCGTTGATTATTTTCCCGGTTACGACTGACGACCTTTTGCAGCACCTGGAGCCGGTCAAAGAAGGTTCTGGAACAATCAGGCATACCTTGGTTCCTATTAGCTCTATCGACAAAATTCTGGAAGATTCCAATATTTTCTATTTTGTTACCAAAGTCGCCAAATGGTTGCCAAGTTTGTCGCCAACCCCTGAGTTCACCGATTCGGCACCCGATCAGCATCCAACAGAGCTGATCGTAAAACGGTCTTTCCAGTGATTGAACTAGCCGTGCAGGAAAACAATATTACAGATATTGTAACAATAAATAGCAATTTTTAACACCACACACGATTTATTTTCGGTTTTCAAAAATAACAAAACCACTAGCGAATGCTGAGAATCTAACTTCGTAAAGCCCGTTCTACGAGCAAACACATATAACATTTTATAACAATAAACGAGCGAACATAATTTTCTCACTGTTTGCACGAATTTCCCCCGGTTAATGAACTAACAATTTTTTTTTCCTTCAGTTTTCCATCAAAGAATCACCGCCGGTTCCACTTGTTTGAAGAGAAAGGAGATAATCAGATTGTCTTTTCAAGTGACAATATAATTAGATTATGTTTCCCGAGCAGAAAATTACAAAGAATAAAATGTCCCTAATTTTCGTAATCAGTGAAGCTAAATTAATGCTATCTTTTATTAGAAACTGCTATAAAGAATGAAGCTTTTAAATTTATTCAAGGGGGTCCCTGCAGTCAGGGGTGGTGATTAGGATGTCGGGGCAAAGGATTTAGGAATAAGGTAATAAAATATTTAATGCTGGGTTAGAATTGGAATAAGTTGGTAATTGGATTTAGTATTTAATGCCCTTCTTATTTCAAAGCGAAAAATTAAGTACTTTTTTTAAGCAGATGTAAATTTCGGTTAATTCTAGGATTAGTACAATATTTACAATATTAAATATGGATGTAAGAGTGTGATTTTCTATTTAAAGTAAAGTGTAAAATGTCATAAGTTCATTTTATTGTTTTCTCATATACGATACATAGAAAGAACATTGTATTTGTCAAACCATTCGATCTCAAGATTTTGATTAATCCTCACATTTCAAACATTCCTGAATTCGAAAAACGCATTTTTGAAATTATGTCTGCCTGAGGACAAGGTAACTCAAAAACACTTTTAGCTAGACGGATGAAAATTTAAAGTATGGTCTATATTCCAAAATTGTAAATTTCTATTAAATTTTGAAAGAAATAAATTCAGAGGAAGTCTGTCAGTTCAAATATAAATTAATACGATACACAGAATGAAAAAAAGCTAGACAGTACATGATTTAATATCTATAGTATAGACAATTATCGAATGTGGAATAAAATCTGTCAAGGGCCTGACTGTTTGTCAATCTGTACTTTCACAAGCAAATAAACGTGATGGATCAAAAACGCAATAATTTAAATATATGAAATTATAATTGCAGTACTATGTCAACTTTTGATTTTAATCGACCAGAAAAAAGGTACCCAAAATACACATTCGGCGATGTAGTACTTTATTTATTACAACCCAGCAATTAATAGCCGGGGAAAAAGGAGGACAAAGATCGCCTTCCAATAGGTTCGCCAATGCCATGTGGTAATAATGTAAAAGTATAATTATTAGTATTACAGTAGAATTCTGCATAATAATTGCACAAATAATTGTACTTTAATACAATTATTAGTATTATAGGAGAAAATTTCTTGTAGTCCGCTGATTTAACATTCGCCATTTTAACATTGGAATGAATACGCGATTGAATGGTCTGATGAAACAATGAAATTTTGAATATCATAATTACAATAAAATATTATTTTAAATTTATATCGAATCAAATTTTTAAAAATTAGAAAAAATAATTGTGTGGAATTAAAACTGGTGTCAATAAAAAGATTTTGTTTTTGTTTGTTGTTGTCGTGTCTATGCATATAGTGCTAGTGCAAATGATTAGAGTCCTCCAAAAGCCTTGTTGACATGATCTGCAAGTTCTGGAGCCCGATGGCTATGGGGAATTTCGATTGGGGGTGCTCCAAGTTGAAAGAGGAAACCGATAATGGTCTAGCAGTCAAAAACATGATCTGGAGTTAGTTGCGAATGGGGACAGTACTTGCAGATGGGATAGGATTTTATATTGGTTCGTGAGACCTTCATGCCTTTGAAATGTCCAGTATTGTAGAGGAAAGGTTTCTTGGGCAGTTTAGATCGGGGATTGTTGCTTTGCTAAGATGCTGGTTGTAGATACTTCGCCTGGCGGCCCCATTCGCATCTGTACAGGTGACTACTTGAGGTTGGTCTTCGTCGCATGCTTCCTTTATGAAACTAATATGAAGATTAATACTACGTTCATTTTGCTGCGATAATAGCAATACAAAAACCAAAAGTCGAATTCTTTACAAAATTTTCTCGCATATTTTGTATTTAAGATGTTATAATACCTTCCACCGAAGCAGGACACAGAAACCATGAGTGCTCAGGTTTTTAGTTTCAGTGCCAGTGTATGAGAGTTGCATTCATCGTATAAAATAATAAAGAAAAGCGAATTTTCACTTTGGATTCCTTTTCTTTTTAATAACTGAAGCCAAATTTGATTCAGAATTACAATTTTAGTAACAAAATCACATACCAAATTTCATTAGGTTTTGTTAGTTATATTATGGTGACGCTTTATAAGCCAGATAACAGCTACGAGACATGAGTAATTACTTTTGTCTTGTGGTCATGTTACTCGGCTACGAACCCAAACATAGCGAGTTCTGTCCTCGCTATCACCATTAGCAACATTGGTGACATATCGCCAATAGCAACAATATCATTTATAAGCATGTGAAAATACATAATGACAGACGGTGAATCATTTGATAGATTAAGTTCAAACTTTGATTAGATGCTAAAACTTCGTGCCAAATTGTATTTTTCTAACTCGCGTTGTTTTATAATTATCAATTTGACTTACACTGAGACAACCAAACAGATGCATTTCTTCTGTATGGATTTAGCTCAGAATTTGATAAAAATTAATAAATTTGATATGATGATGACACACTCAAATGTCATCAGTCTAACTAACTGCCAAAAACTCAAACTCAAAGTGGATTTAGCTCAGAATTTGGTAAAAATTAATAAATTTGATATTATGATGACACACCCAAATGTCATCAGTCTAACAAACTGACAAAAACTCAAACTCAAAGTGTTCTTGGATTATCGTGCTAACAGACAGACAAATATAATTCTAAAAATGTGTTTTTAGCACTCAAGTCCGAAATGCGGAGATACTCGAGCTTGAGGTTTTGACAATCAAAATACTTTCTTTGTTTGATTATACGAAAAAGCACAAAGATAATGACGCAGTATCACAAATATTAAGAAATCTCATTGGCTATAAATAGTTATTGCAAAACTGAATCTTTTTCCAACACCAGAATTCTACATTTTTGTAGAATTTTCGCAGTCATCATCAAAAAGGAAAGAAGACTTACAGGTTTATCAGCAATTTACATTATGATCTTCAACAGACTGGAGCTTTACTTACCTAAAAGAAAAAGAAAAAATATTACAATGCAGAATATACAAATGAAGAAATTAGAACAAATGTGGAGAAATGGAAAATAAACAAAATAAATTAATTAAATATAAACCATATTAAATTAATTTATAATAGCAGTTCAGACTACCAACATTCGTATAAAATTATATTCTCACTTTTCTCATATGCAACGTATAATCCAAAAGTTTCAAAATCAAGAAAATCGATTCTAATATTTTGACGAATTTATGTTTTACAATTCAGTGATAAAATAAGCTAGGGAACAAACTAGCTTGCAAACAAAATGAATAAACGATGAAGCCAACTAGATCGACAAAATTGGTTTATGGTTTTTATATGAAAATAATATACCAGTGAAAAATTTTGGATGAAAGCTGAAGATGGGTTGATTAGCCTCTTGTCGGTACTTGTTTAATTTTAAGGCTCCCAGATTTAAATGGCGATTTCAAAATCACGCCATGATCGCCAAGCTCTCTTATACAGAAGATGTCAAAATGGTTACATGTGAAGGTTTATTTGGCGATTTTTCGAATACAACGAGACCGTCAACCTCCATTACACATAAGATGTCAAGATTTCGCCAAAATGGTTGGCGTTGGTTTGCATTTTTTGGCGTTTTATCGCTGAAACCATAAAAACAAACACGTACCTATTTGTCTCATTCCTATTTGTCTCATTGTGATAAGGAAATCCAACATCTCGAAAAACTAGACTTGTGAAATTTGGCACCAAGTTTTATAAATAATACCATATATATACATCAAACTGTTGAAAAAATTCGTCAAAGAAGCGATTTTAGTCTGTCTGTTCCTCAGATAAAAAGATATTTAACTTTGCTCATTTAAAACAATAAAAACGTAGAATGTATTTTAAAATCCAATATCGAATGTAAATTTTTTTATTTAAATTACGCCAAAACACAACTTCTTCTTAATAATCTCAAGGAAGTAAACGGTAAATCACACTATCAAGCAGCATTTTTATAAATCTTAATATTTTAAATAAATTATTATGCAATTTAAGCCTATGCAAGTAAGTCCTTCTAGACGATACATTATTTTGGCATTAACTGATTTCCAATAGTCATAAGAAAAATTAGAGCGTTACAAGAAATTGCTTTTTAGGGAGAAAAAATCAAACTAAAAAAAAATTTTTTTTTCAAATCACGATGGGGACTAAAATGAGTCACATCAGTAATTATGCATTTAACACCGAATCCTAAATATTTTCTGTATGCAAAAGGGTTAAAATAATGACTAAATAGTCCATTTTCATTTAGATTATATATATATTTTTTTGTATGAATTTAAAATGTTCATTTGAATGCATATTGCGTAAATTATAAGATTTCTATTGAATTTGCATTTCAGTAGGCTTAACATTGCAAGAATGATTTCGGCGGGTTTGGGGATCAGACTACGTCCTTCAATAGCGAGGAGAGTTGTTTAGCTGTTAAACAATTTACTAATCACCTCTACGTCTTCCAAAATTATAAAAATTTTACTACTCCCGAATGTGTTATTACTATTTACAACCTTACTGCGACTTTCTGATGTATGGCCAGCTTTCACAGCCTATGTCTGTGAAGTCTGCTACAAGAAATTGAATTAATAATAATCCATTAACTATGACAAAATACGGCTTATCACGTCAAATAAAAGTACTATGTTAAATTATAAGTGAACACGTCTCATTTTTATTGATTAGGTAAACACGCAAAACTGGCAAAATCGGTCCAGCTATTGGGGTTGGGAAGGTGTATTATTTATTTTGCGATATATTTTCGAAATGCAAGCAAGCAACCATTGATGACGTATTTAAAGTTACGAGTTTTCAAATGAAATTAAGATTAGCGAAATCGAGACATTGATAGCATTATTTACCTTATACAGAGGGCCGGGATAGCCTGGTTGGGCGTCGGATGGTAGAGCGTCGGATTCGCGTCCCTTTGGTTGCGAGTTCGAACCCCCGGCCGAAGATTCCCCGCGTGCTTGGTGGCTGACGCGCGTTAAATCTGTCGTGGTCACAAAGTCCTCCATGTCGAGAGTAATACGACTGGGGGTACTGGATCAGGGGTGATCGTTCTCTGATTCAGGTCTAAATGACGATCTGTGAATGAAATGCGTGAATGAAGCCCGCCCCGTAAAAAGGGTTTTGACGTGTGTGCATGTAGCTAAGTCGTTCTCTTGGCCCTAGTTGGCGCTACTATTGAAACAAGAGACGCACCCCCTCAGGCTTAAATTCGGCTGTCTCTGACGGCGGGGTTTGTCCGTGGCAAGTGCCACAACAACCTTATACAGAAGAAAATGTATAATGGTGACGGAGCAAGTCTCTTGAAATTAATGAGTGTAGTAGTGGGGGGAGGACCAATATTGATGTCATATCTAAAGACAATGAACTTTCATATGAATCAAAATTGCAAAGTGGTACGGCAGGAGTGGTTCTTTAATTTTCCTGTATAAAATAAATACTGAGAAAATGTGTATTTTACAATTCTCTCAGAAATGAAGGCTTACCGGAAGCAAATGATCATTTAAGGTATATCTAAGCTGTATTGATCTTTATTTGAGTCTCTTTATCCTTTTCCTTTTAGCTTTAATACTTTTCACTCCAAAAAGTCATGAGATCATCAATACACATGTGTAAATCTAAAGATTCCTTTTAGTGCTAGAAACTCGGAAATAGTTGCAGATTTGTTGAAATTCCTGGAAATGTTGGGAAACTTTTTGCTATTATACTTTTTTTATAATACTCAATACCCAACAAAAATGTAAAAACGCTGAACTTATGCACAATAGCAGTTAAACTAATCAAAGGAGTACACAGGATAAGTAAAACATACCCAAATGATAGGGACTGAGTTTTCGGTTTTTCTAGGAGTTCATACGAGAAAGTGTAATAATCGTCAAAAAAAATTCGAACACGCGTTTTTCACGAATTTCCATATTTTAGATCTCTCTGATTTCGAAAAACAAATTTTTAGAAAATATACAGTTTTGTGTCAAATTTTTTGTTTCAATCTATTGGGAAGTGCACGTCTAAAACATAAGTTAGATTTTTGGATACTTTTCATCGCATGCAAGGGATTAATCGCCAAAACACTCGCCAAGGATCACACGATATATTCAGTAGAAATGCTAAATTCACACCAAAGATTAACATTTCGCAACTATTGTACGTCAATGACATGCAAGGGAATCACTGGAATAACATTTGTATTAGAGAGTATGCGAGAAAGTTTTGGGGAGACAACTCCCGCAGGTTTTAAGCATTGATTAAAATTTCTACTTATTTAGTTCAATAATATAACAATGTAAGTTTAAAAAGCCATTTTTATCCATCTAATTCAATAAAAAAATCACATTCTCCAATTTCTTATTTTTAATCCGTTTCCAGATTCTCACGTCACCCATCATTCAAACCTGAAAAACAATTTTCCTTTCACACAAATCTGGCGCCTTTGTACAAAAACACAGAACCAAAAACGCCTCATATTCACCAAAACCCCCGTCCTCTATTGTTGCAACCCACCGTTAAGGACAACTGCTATTGACTACCAAATGCAGCCCGCAAACAATAGCGGAAGGGCTTCATAAAACTGTATGACAAATTGCGCGCTCGGGGACAAGCCAAGGCCCCCGCAGTACTCTATTGAGAATCGATTTATTGAATGCAGTTTTATCCTACTTCATGCGCCAGACAGCGATCAGCGTGAAACGGCGGACAGCCGAGACAGTCGGCGAGCGGGCACAATTCGGGTCAGCTTTAATTGCTTGTTATGCTGCGTTAGGGAAAAAATTATTATCAATGATTGGCAGTATCCTGGGTGTCGCCATGAGAAGATGAGATCGTTAAAGGAGTATGAATCATGAAATAATAAGAAAGTCAGTGCATAACGAAAAAAAAAAATGGTTACTATGTTAGGAATAACGTCCCTAAAATATTCCTGTTAGAAATCTGAAAAATTATTTTTTTCTGTTCTGTTGACGGTGAGTATGTCTGACATGATATTTATCTGCTAGGTTAGCAATGTAATAAATGCGTTTCTGACATTTACTGCTTATTTTCTATATTTTTCCCCCTTTATTTCAAGCTTATTTATTGTAATCTTACCTCGAAATATGTATTTGCTATTATCGAGTCAATGTTCAAAATAATATAAGAAAAATACTTTTTAGTACTACCCCTCCCCCGTATTAATTGTACTAATATATTAACCAATTTTGATGAAATACATCTAACAGAATTCCTCTCGGTAATCTGGAAGGCAAAGGTCGATTCATTTACATTCGAGTTACTATTTAGCAACATAAATTGTTGATAACAGAAACAGTCAAAATTAGGGCTTGAAAATCATTTTTCCACCATTAACTTCTAAGCTATTGCAGTTATCGTAAAACTTTAACTACAAAAGTTGATCGTCTTTATGAGGCTCTAATTTGGTTAGTTGGATTTATTCTTCTATCTTCAATATTAAGAAAATTATAGCAAAATGGAAAATTTCAACCCCCACTCTTTCCACTCCTAGATAAGCCATTTGCGAACTTGTCCGCGATTTTTACATTTCTAACAACATATCCCAAGTCAGTTAAAATCCAAACAAAATTACTCTGGTTATCCTGTTCGCAAGATAACATGGACAAAACGTTATACGCACATATAACTCTTGAATGAAGAGTAGTTTTGGATTCTGAGGACCATATATAGATGAAGAACTGAAGAAATTTTTTTTGAGGTCTTGTCATGAGAAACATTGCAATAGGTAGTCTTCCTATAGGAATCTACTTAAAGATACAAATTTGAATATAGAGAATTACGGTGGGTAGTTGTTTATGCAAAGCGGTGAAATTACATGACGAAATCGGTCCCATTCTTGAGGCTGGGGATCTCTACAAAATGAAAGCAAAGAGCAGGTAGGTATTGTCGATGCATTTCTGGGCCATGAGAGCTTATACAAAATAAATATATATTTTATATAAGCATTGAACCAGTAATTGTGTCTAGGGAACTTAGTCGAAATTTATCTATACAAAATATGTTTGTGCCTTATCGATTTCTCATAAAAATGGAAGGAGGAGATAAGAACTTATTAATTGCATATTTAAAGGGTATGTGCATATAAAACAATATAATGGCGAAATCGGATCATTGATCGGGAACTGTCTTTGGTTTTGCATTTTATTTTAAGCAAACAGGTATCCTTTCAGAGACAGAATTGTTGATATCTTGATGAGAGAGGGTGACCTATATATACTTTCTTTTTCCCTCCTAAGCCCACACACACACACACAAAATCATTATTCAATATATGCTTAACAACAACCCACATTTCATAGCTCGTACCATGAGAGGTGAACTATCCCGAGCAAACCTTTGCTGACTTCAGTATTTTTCTCTTATTTTCAAAATATTCCGACTCGATTTTCGTACAGATAACATGTTATAGCTGCAATTTCCCACGCCATCCTCAATAAATAAATAAATAAACACTTTGACGGAAACTGTGGTGTCGCTGACTGGGGAAATAATTGATAGTCAAAATACAACAATATCCCAGGCTGCGTAGTGAGAAATTGCTGCAAAAATTAAGTACTTTTAAGCACTTTTTAAGTACCACTGTCGAAAAATTACACAAAAAATTTCACATGTGTGCATACGTAAGCCTGCGTATTTTCTAAACAAAGGATATCTTCGGTTGTATAACAATGCATAATTTTTACTGAATTTTTTTAATTAATTTTGAATGTATATTCTTTGAAAAATAAATAAAATTAAAATTTTAATGAATTAAATAATGGAAAATAAATTTAAGCACTTTTCAAGACGCTACGCATTCTGACATGAGGTTTGTCATTCTGCTTTCTCTTATAATAATTTAAAGTGTAAATTTTCAATTATACCTTATTTGTAACAGAGTTATCCGCTACTGTGATTATTGTATTAAATGCGTTATTCCTATATTATCTACACGGTTTCTAATAAAATGTTTTCTTGTTTCCTTTTACAAATTAGGCATCACAAGTTTAAAAAAGACATAAAACATATTAGCATATAGTTAGAAATAGCAACTACGAATAAGGAGCCGGCGTCCTGGCATAGGGGTAGCGCGTCTTCGTCGTGACCTGGGCTTCCTGGGTTCGAGTCCCGGTTTGGGCATGGTTGTTCTATCTGTGAGGATGTGTGAATGTGCCCCCCCCCTGTAAAAAGGGGTTGTGGCAAGCGAATGTGATGCGTGAGTAGCTATGACGTACTCTTGGCCCTAGTTGGCGCTACTAAAACAAGAGACGCTTCCTTGGCTTAAAATCACTGACTTCGTCAGCGAGCTTGTCCATGGCAAGTGCCATTATAAACAACAACAACAACGAATAAGGAACGGTTTTCAGTATTAGATACTCATATCCTGCCCCTGACCCCCCCTCCCTTTTTAGAAGTACATTTATTTATTTTTTTTCTTGGACAAAGCTTTTTAATATCAAATAACCGAATTTGGGGAACCTTGAACTCTCAACCAATGGAGAGACCTGATAGGTGAATAGAGTTTGTCCAGCCAGGGCTCTTGGAGGATGGCATAAATCTTTGCATTTCATTTCTCGGCCATTTTTTTCACGATTCATCTTTATATGACGTGGTGTTGAACCCCAAAATCGTTCTATGCTAATATACCGGGTGGGGGTGGGAGATCACATAAAACCTGGATTGGAATCCATGGTCTCTTAGATAAGGACTTGAAAAATTCATTGAATCACCATTTAAAAGTCGCGACAATGCCGAGTTCTGAAACGATACAATGCTGTCGCGATGATCCCTCCATGAAACTGAGACTGAAAATAAATTCTCCATTTCGGTGGATTTAAGAATCGTTTGAAGAATCCTCACTCAGAAGAGATTTTGTGCGATTTTCAAACAATTTTGAGATTTCATATTCGACGAGTAGAGAATCTCTTAAAATCCATCGAAATTGCTGTGGTTGCTGGACCTTTTCCTTCCAATTCTGCTGAATCACCCAAAGTACCGGCGAGGAAGGAGGCGTAGTTTATTGAGATGACTGGACAGTTCAAAGATTGTATGGTTTCGTCCGCTAGTGTGTCTATCTGAGTCACGGCCACTGCTGCAAGTCGCAGCAGTTTCCCCTCCCATATTTCTTTATTAGGTGCTAGAGTACGGATTATATCTGCGAGTCCAGCTGTATTAAAAATTACTTTTCGAAATCTAAAAATCTTATCGAGGTGATCCAAAAACGGATGAGGGGGGGATTAAAATTTTAGGCAGTTGATAAGGTTTAAGTAGATTAAACTATTTCTCAATAATTAAGAAAGAGTGATACTTACAAGCTCTATTTAGGAATTGCATTTTAAGCTGTTTTTTAGCAGTTATGCATTTTATTTTATATATAAAAACATTTGCATCAATTCGATTTGTAGATTGGTGTTTGTAGCAAAAAAAATAATTATTAAATGAGAAAAAAAAATGTATGTATCATTAGATGTATAGTCTTTTAGAAGGAAAAAGATTAGATGTATTTTTTTGTGCGTTATGATCTAACTGGAAGGTACTATTTTCTTTATCATGATGGTTTACATATTGAGTAAAACGTTGTCTTTTTTAGTTTGGATGATATAGAAAGTTTGAATGCAATTTTAAATGTGATGAATGCAGAATTCTAATCTAGATTTATTTTTTATGTATCTGGTGTTTATGATTTAAAATTTATGTTTATTTATGTGTCGCTATTTTATGTTTATTTTTTCTATGATCCAGATTTATTTTATATATATACCACGTATATCATTATATCAGTTATTATATAATCGGAAACTCCCTTTAATATAAATGAACACGCAACGCTTTTATTTTATTCTGTTGTGCCTTTCAAATATTTTTTTTCAGTCTGAAATTGCCTCTGCAATAGCTCAAGTAAAACGTGACACTCGCGAGAGAGGTAGAGAAACATTCTAAAACCCTTCTAATGAAGCTGTAATATATTGGTATAAAATTTTGGACTAATTCCTAAAATCCACCAGGGTAAGGTTTTAGAGTTTCTCACATACGCATTTAGTGCTTCGTAGCACAATGAGAAAAAAATATCGAAAATGCAATTTTGATGCACTTTTATCGATCGAGTGAAACCAAAATGTGACATACAGCTGCCATTTTGGAAAAAAGATCACGTACCAAATTTCATTTATTTAAGTGGCTGAGTTTTTTAATCTCCGCACATACAAGCATGAGAATGTACAAGCAGACAGTCAACCTTTGACAGATTTTATTCAAAATGTAACTAATAACTATAAATTAAATCCTAAAATTGAAAATCAAAGTTCATTTATTGAACTGGTTATTCTTTTGAACTATCGCATTTACAGGAATGCACAAGTGCAGACCAACAGACGTTTAAACATTCCAAAAATATCGTTCAAAATTTGATAGAGATTTATTTATACAATGGATGCAAAATCTATGTATCAAATTTTACATATCTAGCTATTTATGTTTTGACGTTGTCATACTCATCTATACTCGAACACATAAACAGACTCGAAAAAAAATTCGTTTAAAATTTTCTAGAAATCTACAAATTTGGACTAAAACTACATACCAAATTCCATATAACTAGCTCAAAGCGTTTTAGAATTACGACAGGGAGACGGACATAATTTTAATCAATAGGAGTGGTCTGCCCAAAACTTTCTCACAGCCTCTCTAAGAACCAGAGAACGCCTTGCATGACAACGGTATACAATAGTTATGAAACGTTAAATTTTGACATTAATTTAACATTTTTAATGAATCTCGCCTTGGCGAGTTTTTTTGCCGTTTAATCTTTGGCATGTGGTTAATAGTATCCGAAAATCGAATTTATACTGTGGTGCCGTCATGACAGCGCGCCAAAACCAGAGCCTCTAGCGGCAAAAGTACTGTAGCTGCCAGTTCAGAGTAGGCCGCGGTGAAAGACGTTGGCAACGGAAGACGTTCGTTGCATAACTAGAAAGAAGACGTGTTTTGACGATGCCACTGTAGACGATAGCCGTAACGTTCTATAACTTGAAAGAAGACGAGGTGTCTTAATTAACTTTGTTTACTTCAGTGTTTGTATTGTTCCTGTTCCGTCCATCATCCATTAATCTTGTAGCTAAATTCAGAATATAGTCATTTTTTTATCAGTTGGCCGTCTCATCCTTTATGTGTTAAAACGCCCACAAACAAACTACAATACTTTAAATTCGTTTTCTCAATAAGTTGAAGCAAAGATTTGACACAAAATTGCAGTTGCAGTTACAAAATCTCACGCCTAGTTTTATATATTTAAGTTATCGCGTTTTTGAATTACCGCTTTTACATGTTTCTGAAAGTACAGACCGACAGACAGTCAGCCAGTTGTAGGTTTTCGTTCAAAATTTGGGAAGTGCCTACACTATGGATGTTAAATTTGTGTACCGAATCTCATTTAGTATCTAACTCTCTTCGTTTCGTGGTTATGTTCATTTAAAGTCGGACAGACGGACTTCTTCTGAACAGATTGCACTTAAAATTTGATAGAAATGTGTAAATTTGATGTCAAAACCATATACCAAATTACAATCATTTAGCTCACAGCGCTTTTTAATTATCTTAGTCACACAGAGAGGGACATTTTCAAAAGTATGTTTTTCGAACTCGGGGAGATTTAAAACGGAGAGATTTCTCAAAATCCTAAGTTTGAATTTTTTGATGATTACTATATTTAATCCATACTACGTACGAGAAAGTAAAAATCTGTTTTTCGGTTTCAAAAAGTCTTAAAAGCGTGGAGATAAATCAAGATCTCGAGATCAAATTATTTGACAATAGCAATACTTTCTCTTCAAATAAGGAGAAATAAAAAAAAAAGCTAGCTTACATTTTCTCGTTCTTTTAAATATAATCTGAGTAGATAACGAGTCAGAATTATTTCTGGAAAAGCCATGTAAGAATGCTAATACAACATTAAAGTACCGACAAATCTCTCTAAGCATCTACTTAAGCTCATAATTTTATCGGAGACTATCTATTTTCTGAATCAAAACATCCACCAAAAGCCCGCAAGGCACGATTTCCACTAGAACCAAACACTTCAAAATCGGACAAAGACTGCACCAGCTGATCATTTTCCGTAAGCAAACGATGCATCGCTCACACCAATTAAGACAACTACTTCCGGCTGTGCTCTGCCTTCTTGGTGTATGTAGATTTCAGCCTTTTGTAAGGAATCTTCCAACGTCTCGGGCAATTAAAATTAAGCGGAGATCGCGTTCCAGGAAGAAAATTAATCTCGGAATCAGATTCCTCCTCAAATGCGGCACCGTGAGTGACCTTTGAGAGAATTTTCGGTTTGCCTTGGCTTGAAAGAGAAAGTAGTGAGAAAATGACTGAAAGTTGATTTCGTATAGTTTGCGCTTTGGAAAGTCCGAGTGAAGATGTATGGTCGCAGAATAGTTGTGTAATAATGTCAGAGGTTAAACACAGATATAAGTGCTAAATTCTTTATAAAGAAGCATTATTAATATTTTCGTATACAAAATATATAGAGAAATGGTACTATAATTATAGCGTAATTTTACCAGAAAGTAAGATATCTCGGCAAAAAATTCTATCCTGCTATTTTAATCAATATCTATACGTTAAATCTTTATAAAATCGTAAAATAAAAGTAACGGAAAATGAATCCAGTAAATGTGCGGTGAGAAGTCCAACAAACTGAATAGCTGATAACGATGCTTTATTTCACCAGAAATTACAAAGACATGGGTAACAAAAACAGTTGAAGTGTATACAAAGATAGCACTCGCAGAAATTAACAACAAATAATTGCCAAAAAACAACAACGAATTCAGAGAGAATATGCTGGAGACTAACTCTAAAGAGAAAAATAACTCGACTACTCTTTTCTCGTCTGTACGTCTCCGCTTTTATAGCTCCCATGAAAGACGTCAAAAGATCAAGAAGACCCTATATCATCCTTCCTAGTGACGATATCGCCAATATTCTGAAATATTCAAGAACCTTTATTTTTGATGGCAAAGCCGCCAAGTCGACAAATGACTATTAAGGCCCCATTGATTCAACAACCATCAGCATCTATCAATTATTTGTACTCTTCCTTACCATGAAACTAACTGTACAAGAAAGCAAAATCTATTAGAAGAATTATAAAGACTATTCTGCAGATTCGATCAATGTACAGAATGGCCATCAAATAAATATTCCCTTTTTACAGGCATTTGCAGTTAAAATTAAAGAAAGGAATGGAACCAATTTCCATGCTCAGATAATGGAAAGCATGAATAGATGAATCACCTAAAGAAAATTTACAAACAAATGAATGCAATAATAAAGATTATGGCTCTATCAGAACGAAAACGATGTCAGTAATTAAAATGAAGCACAAAAAATGGATTTCGTAAAATTTAACAAATGTTCGCACATACAATATGAAACTCGCAGGAAATAATCCTCGTTTATCAATCGGGTCCCATGACGCATGTGCAACCTCTTCAATGTGTTCATCTTCCTACATACAAGACATGATATTGACTATTTTTTTCTTACCGTGCGTGCGTGCGTGTGTGTGTGTGTGTGTATGGAATTCATTTCCGTATGCCTTTTAAAGTCAGCATATGAAATTTGATTTCATTGATTTCATTAATTTTTAATTGCAGATGTCTCCAACCAGGGAGTTACTTTATGCCTAGCCTATATTTCGAATTATGTCTATGCGCATCTGTCTATTCGTGCAAAAACAATAATTCAAAATATAATTTTCATCCATGTGCCTAGAAACTATACTAAAACGAATCTTTATTCCAAGCTTCTTTTTCATCACAATTGTTTCCTTTATTTGCAAGTGCTTTGCCACTCAGGATTTTGAAGAAGATAAATATATTTTTTAGTTATTTTATTTATTAATCTATTATCATTCTCGCTCAAGAAAACCATAAGATACATTTTAGATGCAATTTTAACAGCGTTAAGAATAAGGCGTAACACGACAACCAAGTTCCGGGATGCCCGCCTCTCTTTGCTACAGTTTTGAATAGTTCACATCTATTAAAAACATATTGCCCGAATATCCATATTCTCAGCTCAGATCAAAAAAGCATTTACTATGCTTGAACCATTTCAAGGAGATTCTTATACATAGCTTTTTACATTTTATATCGGAATTTTGCATTTAATATCAGATGGCGTCTGTATCCTCAGAGAAATATAAAACTTTAAATAGCACTTAAAAATTTTACAAGCCTTACTTTTACTTTCTAGCATATAAAGTGAAAGTATTGTAATCGATCGTCAGAAAACTTCATTGTGATGAACATCCTCGTTTCAGACCTTGCAGAATTCAGAAAAGCACACATCTTTTTGAAATTATGTCTCTCTGCTTCTTTGTTTTTTTTATATATGAGTGTGTCTATATCACGATAACTAAAAAAATACTTTCAGCTCACGGATCTAAACTGCCTTTGCAATCCTTTACACCAAATATGTTGATTCCTGTAAAATTTTGCAAGAAATCTATGCGCAGGAAATTTATCTGTCTGCCAGTCTAAGTACAAGCGAAACATGATAAATAAAATGCAAAGACCTAGACGGATAAATTTGAAATATTGATGCAGCATTTAAAGAGTCGATTTTTATCTAAAATCACTGTAAGGGTGAATCAACTCAATCTAAAGCAGCATTCACATGAGGCCAACTACTGCGCGCAATAAAAAGTAACGACTACCTTAAGGAAGATCACGTGACTTCAATACGACAATGGCAAATAGTTTTCACCGAGCCAACTATTTGTCATTGTACCATTGAGATCACGTGATCTTCCTGAGGTAGGCGTGGTCTTCTATTGCCCGGAATAGTTGGCTTCGTGTGAACGCTTCTTTAGCGTTCACATCTATCCACTTGCATTTCCACATGCATGTAAATGCAGTGACTTAAAAACACAACAACATATATAAATGTTAGCATGTAAAGCAGTTTCTTATTAAAATTTAAATAAAATACATCAAAATGTTTAGCGTTTGTCGGTCTATAATTTCGCATGTATGTACATATCTTAAAATCACAATAGCGCATAAAAATAAAAATTGGAATGTGATCTTGTTACTGAATTTGTAGTTCCGCGTCAATGTTCGCTTTTAATCAATCATAAACGAGGTGCCCGAAATGCGTATTCGGCTGGCTTCCTTTGTTATACAATGAAGCACTAACTCTCATGCGCGGATCTTTGAAAATATGAGGCTCACGGCCTTGCCTCAGATTCGGATTTTTATATAGGAAGAGAGCTAACACTTATTAGGAGGAATGTGAGAAAATCCGGGCAGACAATCCCTGCCTGTTTCCAAATAGTTTTTATCCACTTTAAATTTGCATACCGAATGTCATTCAATCACCCAGTATCAATAGACCATTTCAATACAAATTTATATATAAATTCTACTTTTTAAAACAAGGAAAATCAAAATGATGGTCGATTTATTAAAATATCGCCAAAGAACAAAGACACTAACAAAATTTTTAGCCATAGTCAGTTAATAAGAGCTTTCAATAAATCATTGTAATTTCCCTATTTCAACATCCCTCCCGCATTAGGCTTTCCAATTCATGTAGACTTATAGGCTGCAACCCAGTCACGAAATCTACATCTCTAATCCGAGACCTGCTTGAGTCACAAGCATTAATAAGCAGACTAAAGACCATTGTGCAGATGGGAATGTATGCTCTCCCACGTACACAATGGTCCTTAATTGGATCGAAGTTGGTGTTTGCCCACGAAGGATACAGTCTACACTAGGACTTGTCCAGGATATTTGCATTCAATTACCTAGGGGAGAACGTTTTGTGCTTCGAAAAATAGCGAAGAAAATTCAATATGTATTTTCAACCTATAATAATCCAAAATTTGAGATTGCACAGACTGTCAAATGGTCAACTCGAGGATGTATTTGTTTTAATATTTAATGCAGATATACAATTTAAATAATAAAATGGTGTACCAATTTATCAACTTCTTTGTATCTTGGTGTTTTAGAGTTCACCTATACTAAGACAGATTTACTATGAATGGATTTCGTACAAATTTTGATAAAAGTTTTACAAATTTGTTGCAAAATCAACATGTTCAATTTCATCTGTCAAGCTTAAAACATTTTTGAGTTATTATGCTCACAGGCCCACATAATTACAATTTTTTCCCCCTTCCCATTTACAGAGGTCTAAAAAGTAGAATTTTTTAAAAACCTCGAAATGGAATTTTAGAAAGATTTTTATAGGAAGACTACTTATTGGCACGGTTCTCGTGACAAGACTTCGGAAAAATTTCCTCAGTTCTTCACCGATCATGGTCCCTAGAATTCAAAACCTTCCTTAGTTCAAATGTTTATATTATATATCAGTATAACGCTTTAACCATGTTAGCTTGGGAAATTGAATAACCAAAATGATTTTGTTCCGATTTTAACTGGCTTGGAGTATGTTGTTAGAAATGTAAAAATCTCGGACAAGTTCGTAAATAGGTTATCTAGCGCAAAGTGGAATGGAAATGATGGGGGTGGAAATTTTCCTTTCTATAACTTTTTTAATATGAAGGATAGAAAAATAAATCCAATTAGCCAAATTAGCGCCTCATTAAGACGAACAACTTTTGTGTTTAAAGTTTTTCAATAACTGCAATATCTTAAAAGTTAAGGGCTGAAAATTCATTTCACGCCCTAATTTTGAATGTTTCTAACATCGATAATTTACGTTGCGAGATAGTAATTTAGATCTAATCTACTTTTGCCTTCCAGCTTGCCGAGAAAACAAAAAATAATGCACACTAAACTTGAATATTGAAACATTTATGCCACTTTACAACACAAACAAAATAAATGCTAAAGCCCTCGAATTTTGTAATGTGCTAAAAAAATTTGACTCTTTTAAAATCGTTATAAAAACACTGCCTGTACTGCATACAATTTTTCTAATTGCTATAGATAATAATCTAAATAATACACGAAAGTCGTTGAGAATTAAAGTTGTTATTTAACATGAATTTTGGTATTGTTGGATCATAGTTTAAATTCATACTATACCAAACATCCCTTTTTCTTAGTGCTTAGTACATCATAGATCGAATGCACTTACTGATGTAGAGTAAAAGTCTGAAGTATGAAATGACGAATTAAATGGCCTTTCGTATTGTTGAATAACAACTTCATTCCGACCATGCTGAACATTCCCTTTTCTTAGGGTTTAGTTCATCGTACATTGAACCTACTTGCTGGTGTAGAGTAAAAGTCTGAAGTATGAAATGACGAATTAAATGGCCTTTCGTATTGTTGAATAACAGCTTCATTCCGACCATGCTGAACATTCCCTTTTCTTAGGGTTTAGTTCATCGCATATTGAACCTAATTGCTGGTGTAGTGTAAAAGTCTGAAGTATGAAATGAAGAATTAAATGGCCTTTCGTATTGTTGAATAAAAGCCCCATTCCGACCATACTGAACATTCCCTTTTCTTAGGGTTTAGTTCATCGTACATTGAACCTACTTGCTGGTGTAGAATAAAAGCCTAAAGTGTGAAATCACGAATTAAGTGGCCTATCGTATTGTTGAATCATAGGTTCATGTTCCGACTATGCAGAACATTCGTTTTTCTTATTGTTGAATCATAGGTTCAAGTTCCGACTATGCAGAACATTCGTTTTTCTAAGTGCTTAGTGCACATTAATCTTCCATTGCAGATAAAACCTAGTTGCTGATGAAGAGCAAAAGCCTGAAATTTGAAATAACAAATTAAGCGACCTTCTCATCATTTGACTTGAATTCAAAATTAACCAAAAGCCCACCCAAAACAGCCGAGTAAGTTCAAAACTATGCAAACAATCAATATTCGGAAATTAAGTCAGAAAGGAGAAAAAAAAGTAGTTACAATCAAAAATGCCACAAGAGATCCATCTTGAAAGAAATTATGAAACCAACGCTTCTTTTCTTTGAGATCACCAAGGACTTCAAGTACCCATCAATAACCCACATTCTCTTTTTCTTTCTTCTGAAGGAGTTAATCTAAAGCTTTCAACTTCCACTTCAAGACTACAGCCATGAAAATCAGAAAAACCAGCAAGAGGATTATGCATAAAAACGGTACTTCAACATCTTTACCGTTTCTGGTCTTCAAAAGGGATTCAGGCTCCCTCATTCTAAATCGAACCTTTCGAGGGTGAACTGCGGTTGTTTAACATGTTGCCGGCCGCCGCCGCCGCCATATGACTCAGATTTGTGATTTGCATGTTCTATCTAATTTGATGATCCAATCTCCATTATAGTTAAGAGATGATAGAGAAGGGGGGGGGCAAGTAATTAGATAGAAAGTTCGAATCACAGGTATGAGTCATGGCAGTGAATCTATTAAAAACCAAGCCCACAGAGAGGAGGGACCAGGAAATAAAAATCATCGGTGTCTAGACCCAAGGGAGGGGAAGCATTGGGTGTGATGAAAAATAATCATTGGAGAATTTTACTTTGCGGACGACTAGGTGAATCTTTTGATGACAAATGGCATTCTTAAATTACCAGAAAGACGAGACGATTTCAGATAGATGTATAGTTTCTTTTTCTTTAATATTAATTAATTTTTCAAAGTCCAATTTAAAAATCAAATTCTTAAGTGTTTTTACACTAAGCACTAGTCAAGTTACGAAAAAATATTTCTATCTTTGGTTCGGCTCATCACAGACAGTGGTGCATAGTTATTGTTTTGGAAAAGACGCGTCAACAACTTTCTTTGTATATTAATAGAAAGGCAGAATATTAACTTCATCCTAAAATTTGTACATTTTTGCTTTCTAGTACACGAAGTATACAAAAGCTATAGTAATCGCGAAAAAACTCGAATTCGAGGATTTGATGAATCTCCACGTTTTAGACCTCCCTGAGTTCCAAACAAAAATTCTTTGAAAGATGTTTGTCCTTCTGACTGTGGCAATGATAACACAAAAATGATTTGAGGTAGGTGGTTGAAATTTGGTACGCGGCCTCCACACAAATTTTGCAGATTTCTATCGAATTCTGAGTAAAATCTGTTCAGAGGAAGTTCGTCTGTCTGAATAAAAGTTAACGCGATAATTATAAAAGAAGAGAGCTAGATAGATAAAATTCGGTACTCAGATTTAACATCTGTAGTGTAGACATTTGTCAAGTTTTGAGCCAAATCCAACGAAGGGTTTACCATCTATCGGTTTTTACTTTCAAAAACATGTAAACGCGATAACTCAAAAACGCAATGACTTAAGTATATCAAATTAGGTATTGGATATTTTTATGATGACAAGAAGAGTTTTGTGTTAAATTTTTATTTCCATCGATAGAGAAAAACTTGTCTAAAACACAAATTCGATTCTTGGGCGCTCTTAACGAATGCAAGGGTTAAAATGCCAAATAATTATCCAAGGATGACACGATAGATTCAATAAAATGGCTATATTCACGACGCCAAAAGTTAATATTTCATAATTATTGTACGCCAATGCCATGTAAGGCGTTAACGTGGCATGACAAGTTTATGAGAGAGTATGTGAGAAATTTTGGAGGAGACCACTCTGGATGGTTTGCATGCAAATAAATCTCGTAAATTTAGTTAAATTATTCTCTGTGCAATATTTCATTTATTTTTCACAAATTTTCGAATGGTCCTAATAATGTTTAAGGACATACAAGTTATTGAATCATATTCCTGTGAAAGGGAGAAGGCGTAGGTTGGAAAATAGGATTGTTATGTGATGTTTCCAATCAAGCACTCTTAGAAAAAACTTTTAGTGCTATAACAAAAAAGTAAAACCCTATAGCTCCCAAATTAGTACAAAATACAAACACAAAAAGGAGAGGGAGGGGGCTTAGTTGCTGGCAGAAAGTGTCAGGAGACACAGAGGAAACAAAAGATGTAATGGAAAAAAAGACTAGAGTGAGTGGATCTCCCAAAACTTTCAGATACTCTGTAACAAAGTGTCATGCCATATAACGCCTTACATGGCACTGGCGTACAATAGTTACGAAATAATAACTTTTGGCGAGAATTTAGCACCTATCGTGTC
>JAPMOR010112968.1:92261-121442 GCA_026543865.1 Argiope aurantia | reverse complement strand
TACTTTAATCAACATATTTTCTACTTTAATCAACATATTTTCTACTTTCCTTTTAATATTAGTCCTTGACTCAGAAATTTAATAAAATAAGCAGGCCTGGCGACATTAGGAACATCATAATTTGCAATAGAAAAAAAATCAAATTTTTACAAATAAATTATTTATGCAAATGCTATCTTCTGTATAATTCCCGTTAATAGGTATCCAAATAAACCTCTGTTTCCAGATGACATAATCATGAGTAATTGATTTATTGGAGCAGACATCCCATTTGGGATTACCAGAACTATCTGGGTATGGAATTCTGTAATTTTGAACATTGCCAGATGACAAGGAGGAATATCCGGCCGCTTCGTTTCCGGCATCATGAATTACCACGTGACACCAGCGAGGAAACGTTCGATTATTATAAACAGCTGTATAAATAAAAGTAATTGTGATTATGTATGCATGTTCTACAGCTCCTCTTCAACAATTGGGTGGATTTCAACAAAGTTTTGCAAACTTATTCTTTGAAACAAGAGAAAGAATAACTTTACATTTCCAAAGTGCAAAGGTTAATTAAATATTCAATTAATTAGAAATGAACCAAAATTTTGTCGTTTTTCACAGTAGTCTCTTAACAAAGTATTTTTACAATAAATGTTTTAATAACATCCTAAAATTCAAAATTTTATTTTTTCAAGAATGCCCAATTTTTTTATGAGGATTGTTTTTTCTTTATTATTAATTCTAAAATTTTACAAAGATGATTTTGAAACGCGGTAACATTTAGATTCTGATTTACAGCTACTTTTGGAAATTTCTGTGCGATATCTTTTAGAAATTTTTAGCTAGTTTAAAATAGTTATTTAATGGTGTCTATATGTACTAAGAGAAAGATTAATATATTTGTCATTTTCAAACGATTAAAAGTGACCAGGGCTAAACGACAATCAATCAAATGGTTGTGATGTAATAAAAGGAATTTGTATATTATAATAATTGATACAAAATTATTTTTTACCTTTAAAAAATTAAACATGAAAGCATTTTAATTACAAGCATATCAACCAATTTTGTATATTTTGCGCAATAAAAATGCATTAGCAATGGATCAACATTTAGATAACCATTTAAATACTATTAATTCAGTTATGCCAATCAACTTTCATGAGTTAAAATATATTGTTGCAAACCTGCAATTCGGCTTCCCAGCATAGTTTGTTCCATCAATAGGAAGAAAGTTTTACAGTCATCTGAATGGGACTAGCGAGTCGGAGGTCCCAGACCTTGGCGACAAACTTGGCGACCATTTGGCGACGAATCCTGCTTGGTTGAGAGGCTTCTAGCCCCGCCTCCTGAGACCTATAAAAGGGTCCACAGCTGCCGGAGCAGGCAAGTAAAGACGGAGACGACGAAGCCAGTAGTCGGGGAGACGACGGAGTAGTCCGAAGACGGAGCGGAAAAGCCAGTAGTCCGAGTTCGAGAGCAGCGAAGTCAAGTCAGTATTCCGAGACAGAGTCGGAGAAGTAGAAGACGGAGGAGTCGGAAGCGACTGAGTCAAGCTATTGCTGAACTGAGCTGTGCGCTACTGTCTGCAGTAGATTCTGGTTGTATGCTGCTGTGTGTGCTGTTGTATGCTACACGTCTCGGGTGAAGATAATCGTCTTCTGTGCTGTATATAGTTGTCGCTTTTGTGCTGTCCTGTGTGTCTTCGTGTAAATAAACGTCGTTATTTCTTTTTCCATTGCCGTCTGATTATTGAGCGTTCTCCACACCATATAACTTCCACTATTCAAACGAACCCCGGTAAAGAAAATTTCGTAACAATATAAAACAAGATATTAACAGATAGACATAAAAATTATTTTAAATTACATTTGTTGAATAAATATAGAGAATTCTGATTAGTTAAAGCATAGCAAGTAAAGTGACGGAATTAAATGTCGAAATTTGCCCAGTTGTAAAGACTATGTCAAGGTTTTATTTTGTGATATCTCTCAAAAATGAAAGATGGATTAAACAGACGACCCGATAAATAGGCCATGACATATCAAATGAAATAAAATTTATTAAATTCACTACAATGCTTGGGCTGGAGAACTATGGTATTGTTTTTTCTCATACAGAATGTACAGAGATTTTTTGAGATTTCATTCGAAAGTGAGGAGTTGTCTGTGGCAAGCATCATGAGCATTTAAAAAAAACAAAAATCAAAAAATGAATTGTGGAAATCGCACCAATGGTTGGAATGGGGGATTAGATCTTTGGTTTTATTTATTTATTTTTAGCTTTTTGCGTTTAGTAGTTATTGTGTTCACTTGTACGTGGACAGTCAGACAGACAGACTTTCTCAGAATAGATTTCGTTCAAAATTTGATAAAAATAGACTAATACATAGTTAAGTCTACATATCAAATTTCATCTATGTAGATCAAAATATTTTTGAATCAGCGAATTCACAGACAGACATAATTCCAAAAATGTCTTTCTTACTCAAGGATATCTAAAGATTCGAAAAAATCTCGAATTTTTTGATATTTCAATCCTTTCTCTTTGTATATGTGTATGAGAAAATAAAAATTTATCATCATATATATATCATATTACCTTATAAAAATTTACTATCATATTCAACAAGAGAAACTAAATTAAATTTCCAAAACCCAGCAAAATTATTTAATTTATGACATGCTTCAAAATCAAAATAAATATTTATAAATTTATTCTTTAAAGATCTTTTAAATTGACAAATAAAATCCAAACATAATTTACGGAAGGTATTCTTTTTCCACGTTTTCTTATTTTTTTTCAAAAGATGTTAACGCGTAGCTCGAATTTCCAAAGAACGGTGAATTTTTCACTTTCTTTTTAAGCGTTCTATCTGACACGCCACATAAAATACTCAAGGAGAGATGCGTTTTTTTTAATATCAACTGAAGTGAAGAAGTAAAACGGAAGCAACAAATCGACCGTAATCCTCCAAAGTAAAATTTGAGAAATGATTTATGGCAATGCGTTTAAAATTTCTGAAGTGGAATGTATAAAAAGATCATGGATGGGAGGATGTTTGCTTTTTACACATAAATGAAAGAAATAAGGAGGCACAATTTATGTCGAGAATATTTTAGCGACAAAAAAAAAATGGCTTAAAGTCAGAAGTTAAATTTCGAAAGAGAATTGTTATATTTGAAATGTATAAAAACAAATCCGGGAACATGATTTATTGTGTTTTCTTTTAGTTAGACTGAGAATAGATGACAGATCGTTCGATGCATTAATCTCCGAAATCATTGCAGACTCGCGAATACATGTTTCATATATTATATATATATATAATCCTTGATTCGCTGAAATATTTCCTGATTTTTCATCAAGGAAAGAAATCGGGAATTACCAAAATAAATTATTGGCCAAGCTACAATACTTTTCAACAATCAAATACGGCCCTTCAAGTGACATTTCCGAAACGATGTAAAGGGTGTTACAAAACTAAAGCAATATCCGAATTCGCCACCATTCCTGCAGTAAAGTGTTGGCATACTTTTGGTGTTTGTACTTTTAAGTGTTTCCATTTTATACATCACTATTAAAAAAAAACATTTGACAGCTGACAGCTTAGGGTTAGTAAAAATGAAGCCCTACACGCTAGAACAATGCGTTTTCAATGTTGAACAATATTTCACAAATGATGAACGTCTGGCCACAATTCGAAGATTTGAGAGTTGGCCTCCTAGATCGCGTGATTTAACATCATTGGATTTTTTTTATGGGGTTATTTGAAGTCAAAGGTCTATGCCACTAAGCCTACAAGAACGCGTGCATAGAAAGAGGAAATTCAAAGCTGCATCAAAGAATTTCAGCCATATTTATGCAAAATGGCCAGGAAAAAATGTGACAAAAGAGTGCATATGTGCTAGCGAAACCATGGTGACCATTTGATCTATGTATTATTCCATAGATAACCATATCCCATGTACTTTATAATTTAATAAAAATATATCAATTTATAGAAAAAAATCGTGTCTTATATTTAATTCAAATTTTAAGTTAACACGTTGTTCTATCATGTAATTATCCATTTTTACTAAACCTAAACTATCAGTTTCAAGGTTTTTTTTTTCTTTTTTTTTTTTTTTTTAATAAAGTTGCCAAAACTCTACTGCACGAATGGTGGGAAATTCAAATCAAGTTAATTTTGGAACACTTTTCAAAATCGAATTTCGGTTTAGAATTCGATTAAACTACTAATTTTGGCCATATAATATACTGGTAGGGATACAACACATAGTACAATTCACTTAAGGAAAATTTTATTTAAAAATTATATTTCATGGAATGAGCCGGATGATGAAAACAGTGCCGGATTTAGATTCGATAAGGCTCTAAGTTGTTTGAAATATAAGATACATTGTCAGATAATAGCTCACTGGGAACATTTTTTTAGGAAGTCCCACGAAAATGGGGCCTCAGCCTATAGCTTGTTTAAGTTATATGCAACTCCAGCATTAGATCCTAACTTTTTTTAAATAATTTTCTTCGCATAGATCATATCAAGTAAATTTATATAAATTATATAAAATTCGTAAGAAAAATAGTTTTAACTTTCTCGTATACGAAGTATGGAAATATAAGAATAGAATAAACAGAATGCATATTATATAAACTTTTGAGCCAAGGGTGATTTTGGATTTTAGGGACCATCATCGGTGAAGAACTGAAGAAATTTTATCTAAGTCTTGTCAAGAGAACCATTGCAATAAGTAGTCTTCCAATAGAATCTACCTAAAAATTTAACCTCTTAATCGTCCAGTCCGCGCATCACATGAGCATCGAATCATCGCTTCCCAAACTTTTAAGATAATATGCTATAATTCGACGCAAAACTTAAAACAAGAAATATTACAAATACCCTTTTAATAAATTTTAATAGGCCAGTATACATCGAAGGACCGAACAGTGTTATCTAAAAGAAGATAAAGAAAAGAAAATAGCTAATATGACCTTAATTCCCACACATGCATTAATATATTAAAATACAAATTTTTTTATACGATTTCCGATACCAATACCAATTTAGCCTTAAGAGCTATAAATATATGAAAAAAGCTGTTTATAAAGAAAAAATAACTTGTGAATCATAAATCATATTTTTCACTTAATGTCATTTTGAGTGTAGAAACAATAAAAAAAGAAATTATTACTGTAAAAGTAGAAGCCGATCATTAATCATTAACACCGAATATTAATCACTCCACGAGGACATTAGCCCTTTTTTTTTTTCTAAAAATGTTCCATCATCTGTTAATTATCACACATTATTATGAAACGAAGACGATTTAGAATAGAGGAATAACAAGGCAAGATTGATGGTTCAAAAAGATTGAGAAAAAAATCCAGAATATTTAGACCAGATTGAATAAAGTTACCTAAATGGGAAAATTTCCAGGTAATCTCGATATAGCACTCACTACACAAGATTTTCTTTTTTAGAACGATGCAACTAAAACTTTGTCGTTCTTCAGAAGATAATAAATGCACGAATTGTCTCCAAGAAAAAGATTATAGCTTAGAAAAACAATAAATTAAGGTAAAATTCCTAAACGGAATTATCACACATTATTTTGAAACGAAGACGATCTAGAATAGAAGAATAACAAGACAAGATTGATGGTTCAAAAACAATGATAAGGAAATCTTGAATATGTATATCAGATTGAATAAAATTATATAATTGGAAAATTTTCAGGTAATCTTGATATCGCACATAGTACACAAGGTTTTTTAGAACGATTCGGCTAAAACGTCGCATTCTTTAGAAGAAAGTAAACACATGAATTGTTTTTAAGATAGTTATAGCTTAGAAAAATAATAATAAGTTAAAATAAAGCACCTAAACGAAATTTGGCGTGCACCTGGAAAACAAATTTACTAACTAAAGCGGTTTATTTAATCAAAATAGAAATTACAATTCAAAGACTTAATATGATGTAGAACAAATGAAATCTTTCGAAGATGTCAGTGGATATTTTTTAAATGGCAGATTTCTTCTAGCACAAAATGCTAAAATCAAAAGTCTCGACTCATTCAAACATTTGACATTTACATTAAATTAGCATTTGTTAACTATGCGCTGAACACGATCTCGAACCTCTGGGCAGATAAAGCTATATTTAGAATCATTACGCTTTTCATCTGTTCATTAATACTAAATCAATATTTATGAAGAATCTACGCAATCTTATTTTGGAAATAAATTCATATACGTGCTATCTTATCGATCCACAGTTTTCCCAAGATTTGCTATACTTATGGTTCCAGGATTAACATCGGACGTATCTTGTAATTCGAAACCCAACTAAGATGACAAAATCAACACTTGAACTGGCGAGCTAATTTTGAAATGTTCATATTACATGGGGGGGGAGGGAAACATGCGAATTCACGATGACAAATGTAATGTTAACCAGATTTACAGACCTTTGATAGCTTAGTTTGGCATACATTAATTTCTCGTTTTGAATCAATGACAAAACTATAGCTATTTTAGGAAGGACATATATTTAAAACGTGACCAAATAATGAGAACAATATCTCGATCGACAACTTTCTCGCTTCAAACTTCCACGCCACACAAACAGAGAGACGAGATATACTCAACGTCAATTTTAACAAATAATCAACGCCAATTTTAACGCTGGTTTTATATACACGACGAATGATGTTAATAAATCAAGTTTTAAAATTAGAACCTTTCGGTCTTGAAGACGAGATGAAACCACAAGATATCGTTGCTTATCTAATTCTCAAAATCCAGTTTAAAGGACTTTTTTTCTCCTTCTATCAGTGATATCCTTTTTTTATGCTGAGTGGAAATAGCTGCTCTATCAGTCAGGTCACAATTTCCACTCAGAAAGCGTCTTAGGTACTGCGATTAGAAGACTTCGGTACGATGGTTTGTGTCCTTGCTCTGCGGATCGATACATTAAGAGAAGAAGTCGAGTTACTTCCATATCTGTAACGGAAAGTATATCCTAAGAGAGGGTTCTTTGTTACACGGCCGGTGATGGTCATTTAAATTATCTCGGCTGTTGTGGAATGTCATAATAACTTCGACATGATTACCTCAGTCGGAGAACACACCATTTATGATGATAAATTGTGTGTTTCTGGTTTAGTTATTGATTTTCAATTTTTTGATGGGCATAGCAATATTGTAGGATCTAGTTACCTCCACTCGAATGATGGCATGTGCCTTCTAAAGAATAACTTGTATCATGAAAGATGAGAGTTATTAGGACTTTATCCGAGTTCCTCCCTCTCTATTATCACGATGATCTTTCAAATATACCGGAATATACATTTCCAGTACCTCTTATACAGGCTATTGGATTCAGTTACTTCCATATCAATAACGGAACACGCTTAATAAGAGATGGATTGTAACGCGTCCAACGATGGCCAATCAAATTACCACAGGTGTTTTTGAGCAGGCCGCGGTAACTCCTACATAATTACCTCAATTGGAGAAAACCGCATTTTTGAAAATAAGCAGTTTCTGGTTTAGCAATTGCTTTTTTTTTTGTAAGCATAGTAATATTGCAGGATCTAGTCACTTTCACTCTAATGACGGCACGTGCCTTCTAGGGAGAGGTTATACCACGATCAGAGAAAGTCTCCAAGGACTTAAAGTTCCTGCCTCCCTGTTATCACAATGAAGATCAATCAAATATTCCGGATGCTCATACAGCCGGAGTGGAGGTGGAAGCAACTCTTTGCGTTTACCATTTCAGAAAATTCTTTCTCGATATATTAATAATAATATCAACACCAGTTTCAAACAGCCGGTTCGATACAGAAATGAAACATTCGACATTAGCCTATGACGATTTCTGATTTTTTTTTTTTCAGCGAATAACCAGGAACATTTTACAGATAACTGAAAGAAGAAACATTTTTCAATACATTACAATCCTTTCAGAAAAACAAAATAATTTTTGTTTTACAGTTCCACAAGCATTGCAACAGCAGTTTCCGTCAGAAATTCCGTCGAAAGTTCATGAACAGTTTTCCAGCGTTCTTCTAAATGAAATTTTAAATGAAAAATTCCATCAAAAGCCGCTCGGGATTCTCGAAGGCTGCACATAAATTCCGCATTTTCTGAATGCTCTTCAAAATTTATTACTCGTAAACAGGTTGCAGTATTCACTTTCGAGGGCTGGAACATCACACGGGAAAATAACTTTTTCGGAAAAGTGGCAAATCGATAGTTGAACCGATATTCATACTCGATGCATCGGCTAACTTCATATTAGAAAATTCCACTGGAAAGTTAATAGTTGGAAAGAGGGGGAAAAAATCCCTTTTCTCCGACGCCTGCGCGGATAGAGAGAAAAAAATTATTCCCGAAACGGGGATGCAATTTCCGTCAGCAAACAGAAAAGTCATCATGAAAAGGGATAAAATTGGAACGTTATTATGGTTCCTCCGAAGCTGCTATTTGTTTTAACGGAATGGCATCGAAAGTGACTCTGTAGAGGAAGTGAAGAGATAAAAGAGGACCTCTCATCAATGAAACTTCTCCGGGTCTTTTTTTTTTTCTAATTACAATTAAAAGCACTCATTAAAAATTCAGTGAATTCTCTTTTATTCAGAACTTTTATGCAGTCATGAGGTGAAATATGCAGGTAATGCTGGAATAAGAAAGTTCTAATGGCTTTAAAAAAGTGTCAAAAGTATTTAAAAAGTTATAAAAAACATAAAAAAAGAAAATTTTAAAAAATAGTAAAATATTATAAGAATTTTTTTTTTAATCATTAAATGTCCTGGTAAAAAATTTCAAAAATTTTCAACAATTTTTTCTTTCAAAATTATCAACATTTTTATACAATCCTCTGCTTCTATTAATCATTTTTAAAAGAATATTAATGCATGACACACTCGGTTTTTAAATCCACTTTTTTGCGACTAAAAATGCTTAAATTATTGCTTTATTAAACTTTAATGTCTCTAATTTAAAGCATTTCAATTAGAGTCTCTGGGAGGTCTAACCTTAACTTTCCCGTGATGGTAATTGATTGGTTTAAAAAAATGAAATATATACTAAATTCGTTACATCCAATTACTTTTCATCCATGTATAAATGCTGTTATGTAATTTATATAGTTTATATGGTTTTGAATCGGTTTAGTTTAGTTATATTAACGTCCCTTTTGAAACAACATTAGGACTATTTTGGAACGAACATCGAAATTTCGGACTACGGCCAGATAACGAGAACGGAACTTGAGATGGCACTCCCATCTCCTAGCATCACATTAGCGGGAGCAAATTTGATCCAAAATGTAAGATTTAGTGAGCGCCAGGCTCGCAAACGGTGGAACTTCAGAAGAATCACTTTTCAAACCTGAGAAGAGCCTAGACCTTACCACTAAGCCATAGCCACTGCTTCGGAATTTAGAAAAAGTGTAATCTATTGTATGTGATATATCTTTATCATCATACGCTCACTGTTGAAAATTATGACATTCATCATCAGTTACCATGTTCTATTATTTTTTTGTGATATATCATTCTCATTATATGACCACTGTCGAAAATTATGAGATTCATCCTCAATTATCTAAATAGTAATTTACATGCCTTGTCCTACACATTAAAATAAATGTCTTATCAACATATTAAACTTTTGTCTAAAATATTAAAAATTTATTTTAAATACATAAAATACAACAAAAATAAAATCATAATCAAATTTCCGATATCAATAATAGAATCAATTTTTTTTCTATTACTTTAAATCATTCAAAAAAAAATTTTTTTTAGTAAATGATAAAAACGAATAATTTGACAATATATTAAATTTTGTCTAACATATTAAAAATTTATTTTAAATATATAAAATAAAACAAAAATAAAATCATAATCAAATTTCCGATATCAATAATCGAATCAATTTTTTTTTCTATTACTTTAAATCATTCAAAAAAAAAATTTTTTTTTTTTAGTAAATGATAAAAACGAATAATTTGACAACATATTTGGACATGAGGAAAGGTTTCTACCGTAAAAGAGCAACTCAAGTTAATTTTCGAGACAACTTTTACAAAACAATCCATAGCAAGGCTTTTACTATATTTGAATAAAATCGAATTATCTAAAATAATTCAAATAAATAACCCATCATCCTAATTATATAACCAAAATTTGAACTAAACCTAACCGTATACTATAAAAAAGAATCAAAGAACAAAACATTCCCTCGGATTTAAATTCATTATGCAACATCTTATACTGAATACAAAGGCACGGTAATTAATATTTGTTACAAAAAGGAAAAAAAAAATCGACCCAACTGATACTCATGCATTCGAAGACAAAGGGATGTTTTTTCGTTCCACATTAATTAGTAATGAACTTGGTTACTCAAAGAATATCCGAAAAGAAAGAATATTCAGCTGATTAAAGATTGATAAAAGAAACGAGTGGAACAAAAAAGGAATTCTAAAGGTATGTCTCTTGATATAAAATTCTGTCTGGATTCACTGTAGCATGAAACATTAATTAGTGGGAGTGCAACAGCTTGATCACTGCATGCGAAATTCTGTCCGACGGTCAGGTTTCAAATATTGATTATAAATATTATTTCCTATATTAACCCCTTCATGCGCCTTTGCTATCCAAAATTTAATTAGATGCTCATATTTCGCTGGTCGTATTCACCGGCTAAATTTCTTTCAGGACGAGATAATTATTTTTTACAAGAAATGGAAATTGGTACTGCGATCACAATAAAAGTATATCTGCATTGTATGAATAAAAAATTGAATTATAAGTGTTTAAAGCATGAAATATGATTGCGATCCGTAACGGCGCTTGTGGAATGTTAAAAGTTAACCTTTTGCACCCGGATGATGACTCTCTCTAACCATTCAAGACGGTGCATCATTTTAATGTTTTATTTTTTTTTATTTTAATTGTTAAAAATACTTAAAGAATGGTAAGAACATGCGAAAAATAATTCGGGAAAATATTAATTAAAACAATTATACATGCATTTATTTTTCGGAGCAGTGAACAAGTCCTTGTCTTAATTGAATAAATATGCATTGAATTACTTTTCCGAGTGCAAACGGCTAATAGATGTCTTTAGAGTATTTGTTGTCTGACAATGAATTGGAGAAAAATGTGTTTGGAAGCTTTAATACCATCCTTTAGTAATTAGAAGGTAATATCTTTTTTTAAGAGTAAACTAAAGATAAAGCAACATTTATGCTTTTAGGTATTTATTTATTCTTACGCCCCCCCCCTCCCATATTTACCTAGCGTTTTTCAGATCACACTAAGATCGCCAAGCTCCTTATACCTACATAATAAGATTTAAAAACTTTGCCAACGTAATTGGCGAAATCGGTCGGCGAGTGTTTGCTTTTTTGGAGATCTATCACAGTGCCCTTAAAAATAAATAAATATCTACCTTTTTTTATTTATTCATCGTTTCATCACAGTTCCGATTCATTTGTAACTATTGCGATGATACAGAGAAAATCTCGGTTTCGAGACCATAGGGTTCCAGATCCGCTTCCACAGAAGAATCACCGTGTAAGCAGGTCTGGTGTATATTAAAAGCGCCAGGAATGAATGTCCTTCTGCTGATGTAGTGAAGAAATTTGGAGAAGGAGTGCAACTCAGATGTCGTCCTCGTCATATGACAGTGGTTCAAAATTACAAAGTCCTTCTCAAAGTAACCCTAGTGCGTGCGATTCCGTTTCAATCACAAATGTTAATGTTAAATAAGGAAATAAAACAGGTTAATCATTGTAAAATAATTTTTTTAAAAAAATACCAATTTTTGAAATTTTAATGAAATGTCTCAGTGATTTCCATTGATTAAGAATTGAGAATTGATTTCCAATTCATTTTCAGAGCACAAAACTCATAAATGAGGACACAATAAAAAGCAGAATCCAAAATCTTTTTAAAAAATAGTTTCAATATTTTTTTATAATAATTAATCTTGTTTGTTTCGTTAATCAACCGTTGATACTAAATCAGAAGGTATGTCACTAAAATAAGGATAAATGCTAGCATATTTAGCCACTGAAAAATTAGCCATAACTAAATAAAAAGAATTTCAAATATGATAATTTACCAAGACTTAAAAGAAAACTAAATTCATGTGAATCAGATGTCATCCTATACAAGGTCGCATTTCAACGTAACAGACAATATTTAAATGTCCATTTTCAATCTGAATCCGATAAAGAAAAAGAAAAAATCAGATATTATTCCAAGATGATACTTACTTAATACTATACATGATTAACAAAACACACACATACACACACACTTTTGCACAGAAATAAAAAAAAAAATCTATCGAAATCATTTTCACACGAGTTTAGTTGGTTATTTCCAGATTTGTGCCAAGGCAATTCTTGTTCAAACATAAATAAAATTTAAAAAAAAAAAAAAAGAACAGCTTTTATTCTGAAATCGAAAGCAAGAATGCAGAGAAATATCATCTTCATTCGAGGCCGAAACACACTATAAAAGACATTATGTCAAGGTGAATTGACTTATGTTAGAAATAAAAGGAATTGACAAGAAGACTAGTTTGACCCTGAAATCCAAATTTACAGTACATATGAATTCATCTTTATTCAAGACAACGATACAATATAACAGACATTAAATACAAGAATATATTTGTTTAACAATATAAGAATAGAATTCGGAAAAAGGAGCATTTTCATCTCGAAATCCAATTTTATAGTACTGGTACTAAATTACATCTTCATTTAAGGCAATAAACAAAAAATTCATTTCGTCAAGCTGGAAGGCAACCTTTACATCTAAGTTACTATCTGGCAACATAAATTGTTGATGTTAGAAATAGTCAATATTAGGGCTTGAAAATCATTTTTCAGCCCCTAACTTCTAAGATATTGCAGGTACCGAAAAGCTTTAAATTCAAAGGTGGTTCGTCTTAGTGGGCCGTTAATCTGGGTAGTTGGGTTTAATTTTCTATTTTCAATATTAAGAAAGTTATAGTGACATTAATATTTCACTATAACTTCACTATAACCCCGCACCATTTCCACCCCCATTGAGCTAGATGATCTGTTTACGAACTAGTTAGAGATTTTTATATTTTTAACAATATATTCCAAGCCAGTTAAAATCAAAACAAAATTACTCTAGATATCCTGTTCACAAGATAATATGGGCAAAGTATTACATATATAACTTTTGAACGAAGTGTGATTTTGGGTTCTAGGAACCGTGATCAGTGAAGTAATTTTCTCTCAGTCTTGTCATGAGAACCATTGCGATAGTTAGTCTTCCTATAAGAATCTACCAAATAATTTCTGTCGAAAAAATCGGTTTCATCGGAGTCTAGTTAGTTATTTCTAGATTTGTGCCAAGGCAATTCTTGTTCAACCACGAATAAGGATTAACAGAAAGGATTAGTTGTCATTCTGAAATAGAAAACAAAAATGCAGACAAAAACAAATGAAATATGAAATGCAGGCCAAGATCATCCGAGGCCGAAACACAAGATAACAGACATTATGCCAAAGTGACTTATGTTCAGTGATGAAAGGAATTGACAAAAAGAAAAGTTTCACCCTGAAATCCAAATTTATAGTCCCTATGAAGCCATCTTCATTCGAGACAAACATTTAATCAAGACGATATGTGTTCAACAATATACGGATAGAATTCGCAGAAAGAATATTGTCATCCCGCAATCCAATTCCGTAGTACTAGTAAATTACATCTTCATCCAAAACAATGTAATATAACAGATATAACTTATAAATATATGTTCAACAATATAAGGATAAAAAGAAAATTCGCACAAGATCATTCCGAAATTCAAATGCGGAATCCAGGTAAATGCCATTTCCGCGTCTAAGGCAGCGATACAATGTAACAGGCGCAACAACAAAAAGAGATAAAAATTCGCCGGAAGAACCATTTTCATTCCAAAATCCAAATTTAGATTCCATTCTTTTCTATTCAAAAGCAAGCCGACATTGGAACTAGTTCTGAAATTTCGGGACAGGTCAGTCAGTTACCACCAAGACAATTGCAATATTGGAAGGGGGATCCACAAGGTCGAATTACTTCTATACAAAGAAAATGATAATGGATAATGATAATGCGGTAATTTTGATGATACCCAGAGTTGAAAGGCAAGGGAGGCTCCATGATTTTTAAGCGCTCAGTGCCACGCAACAATGAAACAGCCCCTTTTATGGCTGCTCACGTGCCATGCGGTCATTATGAGAGATATAAAACTTGAGATAAAAGTTCATGCGTCTTTTTATTGGCCGCTGCTACAAGGCCCACCGCTGTCCTAACAAATATGGAGCTCAGCAATAAAATCATTCTATCATACGCTTTCGAATGAATGATAATGTAGACTCTAGGCGCATTAATGCTCAATGTGGAAAAGATATTTAGACTTCTGAGAACTGCTTCGAAGTTCCGGTTCCAAGTATCAGTAAGGAAGTTATTTCTTAATACTATTTATGATCTGGCGCTTGCAGAAAAGTGAAAGAAGGAAGAAGATAGCAAATCCTTAGTAACACGAAGGTATTGAGAAATATCGTAAAAATTATGCTATCTTAAGCTTTTGATGAATGATAATGTAGACTCCTTAATTTCTCGATATGAAGGAAATATTCAAAAACCTGCTAGAAAGTTTCATTTCCATATATGAGGAAAACAATTCTCTCTCTCTCTCTCTCCCTCCCCCCCTCTTCATTACAAGCAAAAATCAGTATTTGGCAAAAGAAACAGTTACTATTCTATATATAACCATCATGAATTATAGTAAATAAAAGAAAAAGAAAATGTCCGCATTATTTGAACTACAAAGAAAAATTTGCAGAGTGGGCGATTAATAGTCAAGACGTCAAATGTGCATTTTGAACTTGACGATTTTTGGAGATTAATCCTTGCGGATAAAAACACTCGAAAATCGAATTTGTCTTTTAGACACAATTTTCCAGACCTTTTGAAAGCAAAATTTGACACCGAACTACAGTTTTGGTTTGTAATTCTCGTTTCAAATTTCATATATTTCAGTTCTTAAAGTAACCGACTTGCATGTTTGTGAAAATGAAGACCGACAAAAGGTCAACCCCTTGAGGAATCCGGTCCCAAACGAGACACATATCTATGGATGTTAAATCTGTATATCGCATTTTATCCATCTAGAGCTCTTCGTTTTTTAATATTCATGTTAAATTATATTCGGACAGTTGGACAGACAGGCCTCCTCTAAATGGGTTTTGCTCAAAAATTTTGCAGAAAACTTAAAAGTTCGATTTTAAGATTTTTCGTTTTGAAATTATTTTGCTTACAGACAGACAGATTTAATGACAAAAATGTACTTTTCGAACTCAGAGAGGTCTGAAACTTGAAAATTCGTCAAAACCGCAAGTTGGAATATTTTGACGATTACAATATTTCCTCGTTGTATAACTTAATAAATAGTAAAAATAGATATTAGAATCTCGAAACAGAAATATATAAATAAAAAAATGCATTTTTTTTTTTCTGAAATTTTGTAATTTTGGTCAATTTTGCTTTTTTTTGTAAATTTGCTAAAATGCAGCTTTGGCATACTTTTCAATATATTTTATTGTTGTAATGAAATTGAAACCACTTCCATTGTTTCATCGATAGAAATTTACGTCAATGAGTCTTCAGTTTTTCGCCAATATGGAAATCCAAACAAGCAAGTGAAGTAGTTTTCTAGCAACTTTATTTCTGATTTGTTTACTACTGTTTTACTACTGCATTGTGGCATCTTTCGCAGTGCAAAAAGGAACATTGCACTCGATTTCAACCTTAATAGTATAATTTCTCCCATTGATGAAAATTAAAGAAGAAAGATTAAGCAGATATTTATTATCTGCTTAATTTGCATAAAGAATACGAGAATAAAATAAGAGGTCCACGAAAGACAGCTTTCAATTAGGTGATTCATTACCTGCATAATTATGCCTTTAATGACACTGTTATATCATAATTCCCGACTTCATTATTCATTTGCATAATAATATGGCACTTCAGCTGTAAGGATATTAAAAAAATATGGTATTATGCCTATCATGATATGGAGCTTAAAAATACATTGTTGAGAAGTATAATGCACAAAGTACACTTAAGAGATAATACCAACATTCCTGGCCAACCGGCGGGTCGACAAAGGTGGCTATTTTTGGAAAAATGTCCAATTTTTATTGTTGTTCACTCCCAAGAACAGCAGAACTGTATCAAGTCCATGAAATTGTACACCCTGAAGAAGTCCAATACTAACAATCTGTTATCGATAAGATTCTACCAGGAGAGGCCCAGACAAATAAGAATGTGATCAGGTGAAGCCTCTTCCATGAAACACTTGGGGCAGACTTCAAAGCGCTTAGAACCCTCAGAATATTTCATAGTTCCAAGGTGCCCACTGTGAAAGCGAGTAAGAGTAGTTTGATACTGCTACTACAATCAAGAGCCAGATCCCTCTGGACGACTATTCGCACCAGTGATGTACGGGTGGAACAAGCCAAATAGTTCCATTTTGACTTTTAAATCTCGAGAAAATTTCTATGTAGGTACGAGTTTCAGTAGGCACAAAGACATCACTATCCATGGTGTAGGCAATCTCATTATCATCGATGCCAGCATGAGAGGGTAATATTTAAAAATACATTGTTGTGTGTATTATGAAGAAATTACACATAAGAGAAAAAACACTACCAACATTCCTGGCGAACCGGCTGATCGCTAAAGGTGGCTGCTTTTATAAATAAGCTACCTAATAGTACTTTCTTTGGAAAAATCTCCAATATTTACACTCAAAATAACCATCTTCTAAAATTTATTATTTGTAATTCCATTATCGAGAAGAAAAAGAAAGCACTATTACACCGTGTAATTCACATTGCTTTCCAAAATCCTGGAATTCCCTCAAGAAAATAATGTGACAGAGTAACATATTAAGTCTCTCCGGAGCCATCAATACAATTTCGGATCTCCCCAATGTTCGATAGTCTTGATGGATTAATCTGGCCACTGTCATAATTCTTTACTACATCTACATGATTAAAGAAATTCCAACGATATATATTTCTAGTATATCTGTAAAAACCCGATATCGCATCGTTTTCGCTCACCACGATATGTCGATCGATAAGTATGATATTCAAGTCATATGAGATATTTTTTTCTTTTTTAAGTATTGGTTGAATATGTTCGAGAGCTTAACATGGTGATTTTTTTTAAGGAAAGAAAAAGGAATAACTGTATAATGGTAAGAAAAAAATCGAGAGAATTGATTTTGGTGGTAGACAGGAATTATATTCCACTAAATATTAAATAGTAATACTAACGTAATACTTTTCAAAACAAAATATTCCCACCTATAAAAATGTAAAATTGTAGAATTAAAATAATTATTGCAAATATATTCTGGTATAATTTCTATAATCAAATAGCATAATTTGTAAACTTTATTCCATAAACTTTAAAAAATATTAAATAACTAAAAAAATTACTGACTAAAAAATATTAAATAATAGCCGAGTTCGGCGACCAGCTTTTTGTTCATCATAGCAATAGCATTAAGTTAGTAACATAACCCAAAAGCATTCTAATGGGTTAACTAAGTACGGAAAGTGGCGAATAAAACTGGCGATATTGATCCAGTTGTTGAGACTGAAGATGGCGTCAAGGTTTTATTTTACGATATCTTTTGAAAATGGAGGTTGTTGCGGACCGTCAACCATTAATGACTTATCTAAGGTCCCAATTCCTCCAAATGAAAAATTGCGAAATTAGTGGGCTCTAACATGGATTTTTTCCCCACATAAAGAGTGGATTTGACTTCTCCACTCTTTATATAGAAAGGAAGACAGAGGATTGTTGAGAGCATATCTCGGAGTCACAGCATGTCATATGAAATAAAAGTTCGAGAAATCGAACCAGTGGTTGGGACTGAAGGATTGGTTCTTGTGATTTGTTACGTATAATTAATATATAGGTGGGAAATTTAGATTTGTATACAAAGAGTGAGATAAAAAGTTAAAAATAATGGAGAAGCTAGTGTGTGATACACTACTCGCGGTAACTACGCGACTTAAGGATATAGCAAGAGCTTCTACGATCTGGTGATAGCTTCTGCAACAGAAAAAAATTCCTCTCGACAAGCTGGAAGGCAAAGATAGATCCCTATACATCTGAGTTACTATCTGGAAACATAAATTGTTGATGTTAGAAACAGTCAAAATTAGGATCACTTTTGAGCCCTAAACTTCTAGGATAAAGCAGTTATCGAGAGACTTTTGAATGAAGGGTGGTTTTGGGTTCTAGTGAGCATGATCGGTGAAGAACTGAAGAAATTTTCCTGGACTCTTGTCATAAGAACCATTGCAATAGGTAGTCTTTCTATAGGAACCTCACCAAATATTCGAAACGTTGTGTCATACCTCACCAAATGTTCGAATAAATTTAACACATACCATTTCAGCAAACACGCAGAGAATCTCTTATGGAAATGTGCTTTTGATACTCAATCCGCTATTATAAATTCAGCCATTTTAATTCAAATTATAGCCATCAGGACATTTCTAGTAAATGAAGCATGTATTAATTTAAATCTGCTTTGAATACATAGACTTCTGGTTTTCAAAACAAAATTGTTATTTAAATATGACAGTCGCATTCAAAAAAATATTTCAGAATCAAATTTAGAATGTCAAACAGAAAGAAAAAATAATTTTACTTTAGTACCAATTACAATTTTAAATGTTAATAGTAAATAAATTTTTTTCTTGCCTGCTATTGCATATATAAAGAAAGAGAAAAATCATTTCCAGCTCGCACAACAACTGCATTTCAGCAACACATAAAACTTGCACTTACCTATAAAAAGAAAAAAAAGAAGAAAAAATTACTAAGGCGCCAGTAAAATTTGCTTAAAAAATGAATAATCGTAGAGATTTAAGAATTCAAATAAATAGAATCAAAATGACCAACATCAAAAAGTATTTCAGTATAGTTTCGGTAATTTACATAATAAATGCTATAATATTGCTTATATCAATCAGTTACCGCAGCCACTTTCAACTTCTTTTTAATACTTTCTCGTATACCTAGTAAATTGATCTTCAAAAAAATTTGAATTCGAGATTATTATGGATCTCCACGTTTTAGACATTCCTGAGTTCGAAAAACACATTTTTAGAAAATATCCGTCTGTCTGTGACAGTGATAAACGCTTTGAGCTGGAAGGATGATATTTGGTATGCAGTTTTAAAACCAAATTTGTAGATTTCTATCAAATTTTAAACAACATTACTTTAATGGAAGGCTGTCTGTCTGTCCGGCTGTTTGAAAAGTTAAAACGGTAACTGCAAAATGAGGACCGGGATAGCCTGGTTGATAAGGCGTTGGATTCGTTCCCTTGGGTTGCAAGTTCGAACCCTGCCGGCCGAAGACTCCGTGTATGTGGTGGCTGGTGCACGTATAAAACTGCCATGGTCACGAAGTCCTCCATGTCGTGTGAAATACCACAGGGGGTACTTTATCAGATCTAAATTACGATCGGTGAATGAGTGAATGAAATTCATAAATGAAGTCCTCACCATAAAAAGGGGTTGTGACGTGTGTGTAGCTAAGACGTACTCTTGGCCCTAGATGGCGATACTGAAAAAACAAGAGACGCACCCTTGGCTTAAAAACACTGACTTCTAAAGTCACTTTGCTTGTCTATGACAAGTACCATTAGAAGCAACAACAACAACAAAATGAAGAGAATTAAATAGAGAACATTCAGTGTACAAATTTAATGTCTTTAGTATATACGCCTGTCAAATTTTGAACGAAATCCAAAAGATCCAGGTTGATCGTTTGTTAATCTATACTTTCAAAAACATGTAAGCGCGCTCACTCAGAAATGCAATGATTTCAATATATCAAATTTGGGATATGATTTTAGGATTTTTGTTTAGTTTTTGTGACAGAACAAGTTTATCAGGAAGTATGCGAAGAATTTTTAAGGAGACCGCTACCGCTGGTATTTAATTTATTTTAATTTAACTCTGCTGATTTATAAATGCACAGAAAATAGAAAAATAAAAGGGCTTTTTTTTTGTACATATTTAAATAAATTTTATTTAGTTGCTGTTAAGTGTCTTATGTCTTGAATCGCTGCAATTTTATCTATTTAAAATATTACTAGTATGACCCAGAATTATTATTTTTGATCCCATAAATAAAAAAAAATGTTATTAATTGGCCAGGTTTGTTATTATTCTTATTATTTATTTACAAGTTCATTTAAAAGTATGAACGAAAGGTAGCAACTTTATTTAATTTTTTAAGCTATTTTCTAAAGAATTCCCATATTAGATTTTATTGTATATAGAATATATTCAGCCTATTTTAGCAAATAATAAAAATTTAGAATCGCAGCTTTGTAGGCTTAACTTTCCATTATGTGCAGGCATTTGATATAATTAATATCGTGAGAATATGTGCAGACATCCTGACTATTCCAGATAAATATATAGAAATTAATGTTATCGGCAATTTTTCTTTCTACGTTTATCATTTATATTGTTAGTTATTTATCTATATTGTTTCTAAATGTCTTGTAGATATTTTTCTTACATTACTCATCTACGTTGATTGTTATTTATCTATAATTTATAATATTTATGTTATGGAAATTTTTTTTTCAAATTACTCTTATATGTTGTTATTTATCTATAATTTATAAAATATATGCTATCTATATATTTTTAAATGTCTCATTTATACTTTTGTTATTTATCTATACTGTCGACACCTTTTAATAAATTTCTTATCTAAGTTAATTGCTATTTGTCTATAATTTGAGATTTATATTACTGGTGGGGAGTTTTCTTTCTACATTTCTCATCTATGTTGATCGTTATTTATCAATAATTTATAAAATTTATGCCATCGATATATTTTTTCTAAATTGCTATGTTGTAATTTATCGATAAATTATAAAATTTATATTGTCCATATCGTTTTGAACGTCTCATTTGTATTTTTGCTATTTATCTACATAGTCGATACCTTTTCTAAATTTCTTATCAATGTTACTTGTTATTTGTCTATAATTTATGAGATTTATATTATTAATTTTTATAACTACTTTTCTATGTTATTTTTTATCTATAATTTATAAAATTTATACTCCCCATACATTTTTAAATGTCTCATTTATATTTTTATTTATCTACGGTTTACGAAATTTATGTTATCGATACTTTTTCCTAAATTTTGCATTCATGTCACGTGTTATTTATCAATATATTATGAAACTCCCGAGTACTGGCCCTAATGTGGGGGAAGGGCAGCCAGATAACAAAAAGACCGGATAGGCCAGAATTCTAAGAACTCATTTCTTTGCCCACCAATACCAGAAGACAAAGTTTTTATACCAAAACTCACTGTTATAATGCATATTTTCTCACTTTTTATTGAGTATAAGCCTCCCATTTATATTGTTGCGAAATTTTCTGCCGGGGTTCGTTTGGATAGTGGGAGTGATATGGTGTGTGGAACTTTCAATCAGCAGACGGTAGTAGAAAATAAAACAACGACGTTTATTTACACGAAGACACACAGGACAGCACAAAAGCGACAACTATATGCAGCGCAGAAGGCGATTATCTTCTCCCGAGACGTGTAGCATACAACAGCACACACAGCAGCATACAATCAGAATCTACTGCAGACAGTAGCGCACAGCTCAGTTCAGCACTAGCTTGACTCCGTCGCTTCCGACTACTCTGTCTTCTACTTCTCCGACTCTGGCTCGGATTACTGACTTCTACCTTCGCTGCTCTCGAACTCGGAAAACTGGCTTTTTCGCTCCGTCTTCGGACTACTCCGTCGTCTCCGACCACTCTGACTACTGGCTTTTCCGCTCCGTCTTCGGACTACTCCGTCGTCTCTCCTTTTTGGCAGCGGCGGCCGCTTCCTTTTATAGATCTCAGGAGGCGGGGCTAGAAGCCTCTCAACCAATCAGGAACGTTCGAGGCGTATCTCGGTTCCTACTGGACGGATCGGGAAAATTCTCGAAGTTTCGGGTATTATCTATTTTGGCGCCAAAGTCGCCAAATTCGTCGCCAAGTCGCCAAATGGTCGCCAAGTTTGACGCCAAGCTCTGAGACCTCCGACGCACACCTGGACTCCGTCCCATTCGGATGACTGTAAAACTTTCTTTCCAATGATGGAACAAATATGCTGGGAAGCCGAATTACAGGTTTGTAACAATATCAAGCCACGTAGAATGTGAACATTAACCGGTGAATCATAGCAGTTGCCGGTAATGTGTCGAGTTAAAATGGAATGCTCTGTACCGATAGTTTATATACTGCACTACATGTTTCAAGAATTTAATAGAGAAAAAGTAAGTTAAAGGATATACACTTTTCACATTTTAACATATATTCTGCAATGCCTAACTTGAATGCAAGAAAGATAAACAAAACATTAACGTAAATAGTAGGTCTTGTTCTTAAGAAAATTGACTAACTGATTTTATCTTTCACTGATAAATGATTACACAGATATGAAAAGGTAACCCGAAAATAAGAGTCATAACTTACAGTTTTCAGTTTTTGAAAAATAGATGCCTGCTTCTGCATTTTAGCTCGTACCATACGCCCGCTTCCATTACCTTGACAATATTGCCAATACAACACCTTGTCTTCCTCATTTAATTCGATAAAAGAAAACTTACCCGGATAGTACGAAATCCGGATACTCGGGAGTTTATTGTACTGACAGATTATTCTTTTTTTTTTTTTTTCTACACTATGTAGCTACTTGGCTTTAGTTTTCTAAACTAAATTCATCTATGTAGTATCAAACATGGATAAGAAAATATAAATCAATGCATAATAACAAAAAAGTCGTGAATAATTGTTTAATAAATGTGAATAATTGTTTAATAAATTTCTTGGTTCTTCCAATTCAATAGGATTTTCATAAACTGTTCTCAACAGAGAGCTGAGATACTTATGGAGAGAGTGCAACCCTACTTTGGTGTAGAACAAAATAAAATCACGTGACTTGTGGACAGAATTTGTGTTCACTGTAACAGGATTCTCCGTTCCCCATTATATTTCAATGGCAGATTTTTTCTCGCTTTTAACTGTTGGATTTTAAAACTTATTTAAGTCATGGTTAACTATTGTTGTGCAATTGGAGGCAAAGAAAAAGCTTCTATGGATAGTCCTGTATCATATCACAGGTATGTACAATAAACATGTTCTGTTTATATCCATTTTAAGTCAATTTAAAATTTCGTAACCTTCATCACTCAGTGATTTTGGTGTTAAAACTGAATAATAATTCATAGTTTGGTTCAGTTATTGTATTAAATTTATTTAATTTGTTATTAAGCTTCATTTAAACTGATGTAACTGCATTATTTTTGTTACTTGCTTTATTTTAATCTCGAACGAGTTGCAAGTGCTTGGCTGCAAGCTTGGCGTGATTTTTTCTCGCCAACACAAGTGTTTACATAAAAACACTATTGATAATGGTAAAAAAACACTATTGACCGATTAATAATTGTGTATTTATTTTAGTGCAAATTCCTTATTTATTGCAATATGTTTTTTTACCATAAATATTCGAATCGTATTATACCGTAAAAGATATTAAATCATCATTGTGAATGAAATCGTGAAACTAAAACGTTTAATTGAAAATGTTATATAGTAAAATTTCATTAATGTGCTAGCAGTAATTGCATGATTTTATAAATTTTAATTAAGATCTAATAAGAAACTAATGGATATTCTAAAGATAAACTATTAAAGAAAGAAATGCTATCTTTACAGATAAAAATTTTGTCTGAATGTTAACTTTATTAATAACGCGATATGCACATACCCTAAAATCGCCGTTTTTGTAAAAATTTCGAATTTCCTTATTATTTTGTATTAAATCAACACATTTAAGATTCCAAAAATGATTTAATTTTGTTTCTGCGGTAGGTAGAAGCAAAGTTACCGCTAACACTATAAACCAGAAGCGAAATATTTAAAACGGATATTAACAAGAGGAAGGCACGAGGTTTAAAATTGAGTTCGGAATGAGATTTTGTATAATGATAGTATACATTTAGAATGTTTATTAATGAAAATATTAAGACTCAATAGTCAACCTTAAAACTTTCAAATGAGCTTATATACTAATAATGGGTTACCCGAAAGAGTGCTCGAGTAGTGTAGGGGGTTAGGGCACTCGCGTAGCATTTAGGAAACCTGGGTTTGATTCTGATTCTGATTTTTTCTTTCTAAATTATTTCAAAAAAAATTTAACAGTTTTAATTAATATCTTTGTCATTTTTTATGCGAAAATAAATATTATTCAGAATATTCAAGAAAAAAAAGACCTGGGTCACTTTTATAATCTGCTTTTATTATAAAAAGTTTTTTTATCTGCATGAGATAATGATAAAAGTATTTGAACATGTAATGTAAAATTAAAAGATGTTTTGGGGTAAAGAAAAGAAATAAAATGTTTACTTAAAGAAGAAAAATACTCACTTTTAATTAATGCACAAAAAAAGTAAATATAATTTAAATCAATAAACTCGGCAACTGATGTAAAAAAGAAAACATTACTTTCGAAACCAGTTTGCTTAGTTTTCAAAGAATATATATATATATAAATTATTTAGGAAACGTTAACCGGAAATGCAAACCTACCGGACCCAATGCCGGGTAACAAAACGTTGCGCGGCAGTTTTTGAGCATGCCAAGATTTGCGATATGGAGCCAAAAAAAGTTCAGATTTCTCACACGTGACTTGGCTCATGTTGCGTACACTTGTTTAGACTAGAAACAAGCGATTAGCTTCCTCCATTTATATCAGCTCTATGGTTCTCACACATGGATGTTGAAGAATTCTGAACAAAGAGATTTGTGAAAATTTTCGCCGTCGCAGCATTTTTTTTTTAATTTTTTTCCCCCCTCTCCTACTTTAGCGGGGAAGCTTCAGTTTATCAAAAGTCGATCCACAACATTGCAAATCGCATTAAAAAAATCGATCGCTTCGATGTATCAGAATTCCAAAAAGTTGAAAACTTTTTGCCATCTGTCCCTTCTTCCACTCTAACACACACTTTTTTTTTTCTTTTTTTACGCCTATGAAATAGTATTGCAATGCGCCACCTTGACACGCCATGTGAAACACCTGGCTGCTCACCGCATCCTCTTCTCCCCACCCCACCCTCCGAGCGGAAGTCACAGCCTTGAGACCGACCGTTAACCAGTCCCTTTGGAAATATGACTTAATGATGCGAGGTTGATTTAAAACATTCGCCTCGCTCCTAAACAAGCTTGGCATTAAAAATTGCACTCGGGTCTGCATTTCTAAAAGAGAAGTGGCAACACGAGGCTCACAGATATGATTTGTATTTAAGTCATCCCTCGCACGCAGTTCTGCCCTTTTCCATTATGAAAAGATTTATTTGATAGCTCATCTCTTTGCCTACAACAAAGTGTCTGGATCATGCATCGAATTAAAAAAAAAATTATATATATTTAAAACTGCAATTAGAGTCAGAGAAACAATTTCACTCGAGTCTCAATTATCCGAACACAATAATCACCTCGTATCCGTTGAGACAATAATCACCTAGGATAATCGAAAACGCGATGAATAGATACTAAATTTCAAATCAAAATTTTTTCTCTGGTCAACAAATTTTTCTGAAACTGCTTATTTGAAATTATAATAATTCGAATTAATCGAATAATTCGAAAAGTAATTTTTTTTTTTTTTTTTTAATTATGCGACTAAAAACTAACAATTTTCCTTTCTTTTTTTTTTAATCATGCGACTAAAAGCTAACATTTTTTTTTTTTTAATCATGCGACTAAAAGATAACAATTTACTTTTTTTTAAATTATGCGACTAAAAGCTAAAAATTTACTTTTTTTTAATTATACGACTAAAAGCTAACAATTTTTTTTAATTATGCGACTAAAAGCTAACAATTTACTTTTTTTTAATCTTGCGATTAAAAGCTAAGAATTCTTTTTTTAATTATGCGACTAAAAGCTAACAATTTACTTTTTTTAATCTTGCGATTAAAAGCTAAGAATTCTTTTTTTAATTAAGAGACTAAAAGCTAACAATTTACTTTTTTTTAGTTATGTAACATCAATGAAACTTAAATTTTCACTATCCTTTAACATTAAGATAAATAAGGCTTAATTTAAAATGAGAAAAGACAGAAGTGGTCTCCCAAAAATTATCTCGCATACTCTAACAATAAAAATGTTATACCCTCCATCGCATGAAGTTGTGAACCTTGGATTCGCAATTGTATATCATTTGCAAACAAGAATTACGAAATATAAATCTTCGGGGCGAGTTTTGGATTTTTATTGAATCTATCAAGCGATCTTTGGCGAGTTTTTTGGGAGGGAGACGATGAATCCCTGACAAACGATAAATACATAAGCACCAAAAATTAGAATATGTATTTTGAATATTTTTTTTCGATGGACTGAAACCAAAATTCGATTTAGAAGTAAATTATAGTCACAAATCACGTACCAAATTTTCATTTTTTTAAATTTAAAGTCATTGCGTTTTTGAATAACGCATTTATACACATATGAAAGTACAGAACCAACACATAGTTCCTCCCTCAAACAAATATGAGTCAACATTTCATACATTTCTACATTTTGGATGTTGAAACTGCGAACCAAATTTTATCTATCTAGCTCCTTGTGTTTTGTAATTATAATGTACTCGAAAGGCTGGACAGATATACTTCCTCTCAAAAGATTTCACTCAAAATTTCAGAAAAATCTATAACTGTGGTGTAAATTTCAAATTTCATCTACTAAATTTCATACACCTTTTCCACGGAGTTTTTGATATATCATGTTCTTATACAAATACAATTCCAAAAATTTGAAATATGGACTCAAGGTGTCCCGAATTTTTCAAATTTTTTTGCACGATTCCTATACTTTTTCATTATATACGAGAAAATAAAATTACAACTCCATGCAAAGTGAAACATGTGACTGGATCCAGATGCTTGTGCCTCGGATCATACTGTGGTCTGTACATAATATTATCAGCAAATTATTTAACAATTTAATTATCATGACGATCGACTTATCTCTTCTCAAACTTACAAAAATTTCAATTAAATCACTCAAAGATAATAATTTAAACCAGTGGAACTGGTCTCATAACTTTTTCGTATACACTCTAATACACTTGTCATGCTAGAGAACGCCTTGCATGGCATTGGTGTACAATAGTTAGGAAATATTAACTTTTGGCGTGAAATTAGAATTTTTATTGAATATGCCGTGTAATGCTTGGCGATTAATCCCTGGTAGTCGTTAAGAGTATCCAAAACTGAAATTTATATTTCAGACCTTTTTTTCTCAACCGATTGAAACAAAAATTTGACACAAAACCGCACTTGTAGTCATCAAAGTCTCATACCAAATTTGATATACTCACGTCATTGCGTTTTTCAAGTATCCCGTTTACATATTTCTGAAAGTACAGGCCGACAGACAGTCAACCCAGAGGTGAATTTGGCTCAAAATTTTATAGGTGTCTACACTATAGATGTTAACTCTGTGTACCAAATTTTAACTATCCAGCTTTCTTAGTTTTATAATTATCATGTTAACTTATATTCGAACAGATGGAAGATGGATTTCCTGTACACAGATATTACTCAAAAATTGTAAGTGTTAAGAATATCCAAAAGTCAAATTTGTGTTTTAGTCATGTTTTTCTCAACTGAGTGAAACAAAAATACGATACAAAACAAAGAGAAAGCAAAAAAAACTATTATTCAACACAAAAATCCCATTTAATCCACAAACACGTGAAGTATTTATTCTATGGTTTCTTAATTGAATCAGTACTTAAGAACAATCCCAAAACGGAAGGTTTCATTTAATTAGATAATAAAACAGTTAAGTGGTTAATGCTCCACAAGTACAAATAACACGATGGCTGTTCTTATTATTCAGCTTCAAAAAAATGTTAATGTCTTTGCTTTCTTAAAAGGCCATTCTTCAATTTAGCTGGCTCGGATAACACTGCATAACGCTTGCCCCAAGTAACATTTTTAATGCCCCAACTACCTCCAGATTGCAAAAAGAGGGAATGCATCTGGGAAATCTCCATTTCAAGGTTTTTTCAACCGTTTACATAAAAGCAAGCGAAGGCTTCCTGCTGTAGTAGATTTTTAAAGTTCAAAAACTTCGTCGTTAAATAGTTTGGAAAGTTTCCAGGGAAAAAGCACTCTTTCTAGTCCAGAAAATGCGTTTTTAGTGAGGAGGAGGGAACAATAAAAAAAAAAAAAAAAGGCCAAATTAATGTCACTTGTTTGCGATAGAGGCCGAAGTTCCACCATTTCCTATTCCACTTTCTCTTGTTTACGTTTTACTACGTTTCAGTTCTGATTCCGAAGTAAAAAGGGAATTAGAAGAATCGCTTTTTGCACGGTCGAGGCCTTTTCCCATGTATTCGCAACATTCGTTTTCTGCATATTTAACTAGTTTCTTTCTTTCTGTGAGTGTGGGAGGGGAGAAGGCCTCTTCGCAAGTGCCATTTATGTTGTGAATGCTTCTTGCCGAAAGAAGAGAGAATTAAAACGTCTGTCATTCGGAAAGAATGTGGGAGGGATAAAAAATAAATAAGACAACAACCTTATATATAAGGTTTCCATTACGATAGGAAGTATTCTAATCATTAAAAAAGTCCATTGTATCAGAGAATACTACTTTTCGACGATTCTACCTCGCTAAGGGGTAAGATGCAGAACGATGAGCACATTTCAGGAGTTCATTCTTTGACCTAGATTTCGCTCATTTTCGTTTCCGGTTTTTTTCCCCCACGTGTCGTTTCCGGTCACACTATTTTATTTTAACTCAAAATTGCATATTAATTGCTTATTTGGCTAGTTCAGTTGGAAAAAAACTTTCGGAGCCGATACGAGAAATATTTTATACAACATCATTAAATATTAGAGATTATCTATCGTTGTTAATTTCAAAATGCTATCAAAAAATAATCCAATAACAAATAAAAGAAAAATGTTTTAGAATTAAAGAATTATTATTTTGTAAAAAAAAA
>JAPMOR010112968.1:77868-92251 GCA_026543865.1 Argiope aurantia | reverse complement strand
TTTTTTTTTTTTTTTTTTTTTTTTTTGCAATTTTTAACGCCTCCTAAGCACAAGTATAATTCAGGTTCAGCTTATTGCATAATGTAAACATCTCTTTCTTTCCTTTTTCCTCCCGCCCCTATTTTGACTAAACAAACGCATCCTGACGCATGCGCAAAAACTCGGAAGGTTTTGGAATCCGAGAATCAAAAGTACATCGCATATATCGCATTTATGTAAATGCATGCCACTTGAATGTACGGTTGCTAAAAACTTCCAGTTCCGTAAATTCCGATGTATCATGTAAATTCCAACATAATAATTCGCACTGTGAGTGTTGTTTAATACAAAATAATTCAAAATAAGCAGGAGTGGTCTTCCAAAACTTTCTCGCATACTCTCTAATAAAATCGTCATGCCAGAGAATGTCTTACATGGCACTGACGTAGAATAATTATGAAATAGAAAGTTTTTGAGAGAATTCAGCATTTTTACTGAATCTATCGTGTGTTCTTGAAAAGCGTTTTTCGCTATTATTCCTATTATTATTAATAGGAATTTTCGCTATTATTATTAATAGAACCTGAAAATCGGATATGTGCTCCAGACACGTTTTCCCCAACCAGTTGAAACAAAAATGTGACATAAAATTGCACCTGTAGTTACAAAATCCCATACCAAATTTGATACATTTAAGTTATTCCATTTTTGAGTTATTATGTTTACATGTTTCTGAAAGTACAGACCGACAGACGGTCATTTCCTAGATGAATTTTGCTCGAAATAAAAAATACAAGAAAATAAAAAAATAAAAAATTTTAAAAAAGATGATTTTTTTAAAGATAATTTTAAACTATATTTTTAAATCTCAAGGTGGTGGACAAAAAACCGAAGAAAAAAAAAGAAAAATAATGGCAAATAAATAAAAATTTAAAAAAATAAGAATTTCTCGGAGGTCGAAGCAATTTTGGATTCCTTAAAAGGATTTTTAATGAATCGAGATTTTACATATGGAGAAAGTTCAGTTGCAAAACACGCCCATTTTTAAACACACGTTTTTATATTTTTTTTTATACACACGAAAGTTGATATCGGTAGGGCATCCATTTCCTTCCTAAATTTGTGCAACTCTACGATCAAGTAATCAGTCAAGAAATAGATTATCTAAGATTGCAATTTTGTTTAAAAAAGTAATTTTCTTTCAGCATGGTGTTTTAATTTGTTCCACGATTGACTCACAGACTTAATGCTCGGCATGCAAGGACAGCAATTTTCTTTTCTTCGTGTTTCTCAATGTGCGGTAAATGAGTCCTCGAATCAAATTTTTCCAGGGTAATGGATTTGTAATGATCTCGCTTGATTTGTGATAATCCGGGCTGATTTGTTTCTCATAAATTGGTCCGGTGTTATGTACCAGGGAAAGAATTTAATGCCGGGTAAAGTGCCTTAAATGTTTTCTAGACTCTTTTTAGAATTTCTATCAGAAAAGTAATCACCATCATTAAGTTAACGATTTTTCAAACTAGAACAGCAACTACATTTTCCGATAATCTAGATCATACCGATTGCGATTTGTGAACTACAAGATTCTCTTGATTTGGTTTAATTAGTTTCTAGTACACGTTAATTATTTTCTAGCATATATAACCGTCAAATTCCAATCCGATATTTTGACGAATCTCCACGTTTAAAGCTTCCCTGAGTTAGAAAAAAAAAATTTTAATGTCCCTCTATCTGTCTGTGACAAAGATAACTCAAAAACGCTTTGAGCGAGACAGATGAAATTTCGTATAAAGTTTTTGAAATTTGATATGAGATTTTTACACCAAATTTGAAGATTTCTGTCAAGTTTTGAGTAAAATCTGATCAGAGGAAGGCCGGCCGTCTGTCTGGCTGTTCGAATAAAAATTAATACGATAATTACAAAACTAACAGAATTAGATAGATAAAATTTGACACACAGGTTTAACATCTATAGTGCAGACATTTTTATGACTTTAAGCCAAATTCATCGAATTCACAGTTTTGATAAATTTTCAACTTTCAAATCTCACCGAGTCCTAAAAACACATTTTTGTCATTATATATGGCTTAACTGTCAACACAATAACTCCAAAACATTCTGAGCTAAACGTATGAAATTCGGAACATGGTCTTAATATCAAATTTGTATATTTCTATCAGATCTTAATCAAACTCCTTTCAGAGGAAATCTGTCTGTCCGGTTGCTGGAATATAAGTTAACACAATAATTACAAAACAAAGAAAGCTAGATAGATAAAATTAGGTACGAAGAATCAATATTTTAGTCTATACATCTGTTAAATTTTGAGCGAAATCCAACAAAGAGTTCACTGTCTGTCGGTCTGAAATTTAGAAACAGAACTCTAACAACTCAGAAAAAGATTATTTAAATATATCAAATTTGGTATGGTATTTTGAGGTTAACAGTCAAGTTTTGCGTCATGTCTTTGTTTTAATCGGTTGAGAAAAACGAGTCTAAACATAAATTTGATTTTCAGATCATTTGAACCGTATACCAGGGATTAATCGCCAAGTGACTCCCCAAGGATCACACAACAGACTCAGTAAAAATACTAAATTCACGCCAAAAGTTAAAGTTTCGTAACTATTGTACGCTAGTGCCATGCAAGGCATTCTCTGGCATGACAAGTTTATTACAGAGTATGCGAGAAAGTGTTGAGGGGACCACTCTCGCTGGTTATTCTTTAGAGTTTCATGGATATACACACTTTTCAGCTTTTGTCAAAACCATGGCAAACCGAGTAGACCAATTAGAAATGATGAAAGAGCAAGCATGAGAAAGAATTTCGATCTTAATTTGGCTTTGGTTTAGTTAAAGCAACACTAAGGCTATTTTGGGATTTGAATTTTGAGCTCGTAACTTTGAACTGCAGTTAAATGACAAGGACGACCTCTGAACTGGCACCCCCTCTCCAAACTTCTACACCACACCAGAGGGAGGTCGTTTGGCCCCGACGGATTTAACGTGCATCAAACCCGCTTTCACGACGGTTCTTCGGTGGAATCGGGTCAAGAACTTGAAACTCTCCGGTTCCAAAGCCGAGACTTTACCACCATGCCACTGCGGCCTGTGACTAATTTGAAATTATTCAAAACATCTATCAAAATTCTGAGGCCATAGATGCCAATACCTATTAGCAAATGCAATCTGGACTGGCACATAATGTAGTAGGGTTCCGTCATTCATAAACTCTGGAGTGCCTGGTCGTCCTTTTAATGCATTAACTTCTTTTCAAATTTTAAGAGCGAAGCTATTCGAAAACAGATCACTGTGCACTCCCAGAACCTTTAAAAGGAATCTATAACAGCTAAAGCACACGGCGACATTTATAAATGATTTTGTAATTTCTGTATTAGTTTTTTAGACTTTTAAAATAAACATTCCACTGATTACCATTCTTTTAACGATTGTCACAGCCAAGTTATTTCATTTTAAAATGAGAAAATCCTTTGTGGAACACTCCATATAACACCAAAAGAGTCAGGTTAAAGTTAATTAAATACTGTGATTATTCTAAATAAAAGTTAATTAGATTTGTTAGTAATTGAGATTGCGGGAGATTACCACGAGAACAATAATCAGAGGTTGTTATCGAGACATTCAAAACCGTCTCGAAATAAGGAAACGGTACATTCACAATTAGCAGTTTAACTAAATCTTCACACCGAAACAATTAAGGCAGAAATACTTGGAAATTGAATAAGTCGAAACTAAAGAATTAATTAATTAAATTGCGTTGAAAGAATTACTCAACAATATAATATTGAGGATTACCTTTATTCTTAGAACGAGTTTTCGCGGAGTATAATTTAAATATAAATTTTTAACATTCTCTATTCATTCTTTGAAACTTCTCACTAGCAAATAGTAAGTTACAATAAAATATATGTATGTATTATTATTTTATAATGGAAAATATTCATAATATCCATGATAATGGAAATAAACGTGATAATTTAAAAAAATGCAATGACTTAACATTTTCAACGCTACCGACGAGATATCTCGCCTTTCAGATACTTAAAACTACAAGATTCTGTGGGCTAAAATTTGTCTCTTATGCCAGTTTAGGCAAGTTGAACTTTCTAATGCCTATCAAAAAACCTATCTAAACTGGCATAAGAGACAAATTTTAGCCTCCCAGGAACTTGTAATTTGTATCAGAAAGACGAGATATCTCGTTGGTAGTGTTGAAAGTTAACTATATCAAATTAAGTATAAGATTTTGTGACTACAAGTGCAGTTACAACTCAAATCTTTGTCTAAAACACAAATTCGATTATTGGATACTATTAAAAAATTGCGAGGGATTCATCGCCAAAAACTCTTCAAGGATGGTATGATAGATTCAGTAAAAATACTAAATTCAAGCCAAAAGTTAATATTTCGTAACTATTGTATGTGGTGTGACAAATTTATTAGAGTGTATTGCGAGAAAGTTTTGCGGAGACCATTCACTCCGGTTTTTAGAGATATCTTAGTATAAAACTTAGACTCCATAGCATCAATTATTGGCCCAATTTCGCCAGTTAATTTCACCACTTTGCAGGTATAATTAACAATGCTCTATATTTATAGTGCATATTCTGTATAATCGATATCGCAGTAGAAAACAGACTATATAATATTCATTATAATGGAGAATATTCATAATACTCAAATTACCCATGATTCCCTATAATAAAAAAATACCCTAAAATCAGTTATTAACACAAAAAGAAAGATAAGTATAACATTCCGTTTTACTTAATTTTTTTTTAAATAAGGAAATAAAATTTCAGAAATAAGAGCTTATTTTTAACAAAATTAAATATTTTCAAATAAATTTATTCATAAAGAGTTCTTATTGAAATAATAATAGTTAAAAATCGATGTTTGGCTTAAATTGAACGCTGGTATTTAAATTTATGACAAAAACAGTAAAATAAAACAATTTATAATTAAACATTTGTGAAAATAGCAATTTATATGAGAAAGAGAATAAACCAAGATTGTAAGTCAAAATTTAAATAAGTTAGAAAGCATATCTCATTTTAGAATTTGAGTAATATGTTGAAAAAAGACTAAATTAAATTCCTATTTTAAACAATTAATAGCCATTTACGGCGAATAGCTGCTTACATACGACATTAATAGCCTTAATGTAGTAATGTCAAAAACTCCTGATGAAAGATATGAAAGCATTAGAAAAACATTAGAGAAAGATATATCAAATGAAAGCATTATTTTAAACTATATTCCTTATTCCTTCCTATAAATAGAGTATTGTGACTAATTAATTACACCTGCAAAGTGGTGAAATCAACTGGCGAAATCAGGCCAATTATTGACGTTACCGACTTTAAATTTTATACTACGGTACCTCTAAAAACCCGATGGTTTCCCCAAAACTTTCTCGCATACTCTTTAATAAACTTGTCATACCAGAGAACGCTTCACACGGCGTACAAGAGTTACGGAATACTAACTATTGACGTGAATTGAACATTTTTATTGAATCTATTGTGCCACGTTGGCGAGTGTTTTGGCGACGAATCCCTGACATGCCTTTAATAGTATCTGAAAATCGAATTTCTGCCTTAGACACAGTTTTCTAAACCGAATGAAACAGAGTTTTGACACAAAACTGCACTTGAAGTCACAAAATCCCATATCATATTTCGTATATTTACGTTGTTACGTTTTTGAATTAGCGCGTTTACATGTTTCTGAAAGTACAGACCGACAGACGATCAATTCGTTGTAGAATTTGACTCGAAATTTGATAGGAGCCTACATTAGAGATGTTAAGTCTATGTAATGAATCTTACCTTCCTAGCCCTCTTCATTTTGTTGTTATTGTGTTACATTAAAATTCGAACAGTCGGACAGACATTTCCTTTGAACAGATTTTACTTAAAATTTGATAGAAATTTGCGCATTTGGTGTAAAGATCATATACCAAATTTCAGCCGTCTAGCTCAAAGCGTTTTGGAATTATCTTTGTTACAGGCATATAAGCGGACGTACATTTTCCAAAAATGCGCTTTTCGAACTGGGGGAGTTCTAAAACGTAAAGATTCGTCAAAATCTCAAGTTCGAATTTTTTGACGATTACTATAATACATATGCGAGAAAGTAAAAACATATGGTGGAAGTGGGCATACAGCACTGGTGATGTATCTAAACAGCGAGAAATTTAAAATAAAATAAATATTTGTGAAATCAGTACAATGATTAGTACTGGAGAATTCTAATGTAATCCCTGTCCATCGAAAATGGACAGTGAAGTAATATTTTAAAGATTTTTCAGGAAAATAAGAGGCGGAGTGGACAAATGATCAATAATTACATAACTAGAGGGCATGTGATTTCATACGAAATAAAAATTGAGGAAATTAGAATGCTAGTTGTGACTTGTGTAGAAATTAGATCCAAGGTTGAGTTCATTGATTAGCTTTATTATTAAAATATTTAGATCAGTTTTTATTAATAACTGTTATTTAATGGAATAATTCCAATACAAAATATAATTCAACCATTATATATTGCTCCAACTTAAAACCAAACACAAGTGTAAATAATTCACAGAATAATCTTTTAACAAGTAAAGAGCATACACCAGTTCAGTTAAAGCATGGCTCTAAGGGTTGTAAATGAAAATGAAGCTGTGAAGAAGAAAAAAAACCCTGCTCTGAGCTCACCAACCAGGCAACTTTTAAGGTAAGGTAAATAAAGTTTGAAGTGCACGATTTCAATCTCACGTGAGGTTAAGAATACGTGCGTGGATTCTTTTCATGTGTGGCTTACCAAAAAGGAAGGGGGGGGGGTCCCATTTATTTTTAATGTTATCTATATTCTGGCCTTCTTATGGCTGGCTATTCGTAAATTATTCAATTGTTTATCTTAGGTCGTGGATACCACTGGAATGTGAAGCAAATTTCTACGTATTCTAGATCGAATCTGAGGGAGATAGAATTAGGCTATAAAGTAAGAGTAAAAATAATATATCATTAATCACAACATTACAGAGACAAAAGCAAGCAACCATAAAAATATTCATTTTCTGTCATATGCATATTCAGAGTGTGACTAAAAGAACGAAGAAAAAAGTAAACAAACGAGGCAGACTCGACCGACTGGGCCCCCATAATTTTGATATCAAGACCACAAAAATGTCGGCTGTTTGCTTTTATGAAATATTGTTCTCATATAAACACAAACAGATAGACACATTCGGACACATAAATAGATAAGTTATGTAATAACTAAAATAGCGCCTTGTTATCAGGAATATATTACCAATTTCATAAACGATGTAGTGAGTCTATAAACTTATTAGTCAGTTATTAAACGTTGTTAGTCGATACGCTTATTAATCAGGTATTAAACGTAGTTAGTCGATACGCTTATTAGTCAGTTATTAAACGTAGTGAGTCCATATACTTATTAGTCAGCTATTAAACATAGTGAGTCGATACGCTTTATTAGTCAGTTATTAAGCATAGTGAGTCGATACGCTTATTAGTCAGTTATTAAACGTAGTCAGTCGATAAGCTTATTAGTCAGTTAAAACTTATAAAGACAAAGAGTAGCAAAATATTCCTTTCATCGTCTTTACAAGCATGGCCACAGAAAAGATGAAGTCTTTGACGATATTTGTGTATGTATATGCGATTCCCAACGCCAGTTGATTTGGAGAGAGGTCGGGACACGGTTTCATCCCAGTAACATCACGGAAAGAGACCGTTTCGGTGGTCCTGGAGTTGTCGTCTGGGGAGGCATTATGATGAACGGGCCGACTGAGCTCCACGTTTTCGACAGAAGTTCTGTAACTGGAGATCGCTATTGTCAGGAGGTGATCCTTCCCCATGTGCGTCTGTTCCGAGGGGCCATTGGATCAGATTTCGTTTTTATGGATGACAAATGCACGGCCACACAGGACTCATGCTGTTGAGGAGCCCCTGGAAAGTGAAGATATCACTCGAATGGATTGGCCGGCGTGCTCCCCTGATTTAAATCCGATAGACCATGTGTGGGATGCTTTGGGGAGACGCCTTGCGGCACGATTACATCCTCCTGGGAATACCCGACAACTTAAACAGATGCTGATTGAGGAATGGGCACTCTTACCTCAAGAACAGTTGGACAATCTGGTGCTGAGTATGGGGAGACGGTGCGAAGCAACCATTGCAGTAAGGGGAGGGCATATCCCATACTAAGGAACATCTGCTTGCTGTTCTTCCTCTTGGACAGACAATCATGTGTAACGATACTATGAGTTCAATAAAGCCTTTTTTGTTTGATCCCATACTGTATGCATTGTATTCATTTCTGCGCAACTATGCTTTCGTCATTCTTTCAGAACAAAATGCTGTATCTCATTTCTGAATTTCATGTCTCTCAGATGATTTCTCGTGAAGTTATGGCAAAAAAACATACCTGTTGCTTAAGTTTTGCACACCAGTGTATAAAGCACCATTTTTCATAAACTACCAATAACAAATATATTAGCTTTAAAGAAAACTAGTAAAAGTAATTGCAAAATATATTACTTTTGTTGCATTTTTTATTTCTTCCTACTTCTTTCCCTGGGGGGGGGTCCGAATTTATTTTGCTAATTAACAATTTTATTCTTTAAAAAATTTTTACTTATTTAATTAATCATTTCTGAACTTTACCCACTTTCATCTAATGTCCCAGATTGAATTTCAGAAAATCTAATCATTAAAGTCCAGTCTTTGAACTCCCTTCCCACAACTCTCCCAAAGTCATCCCAAATCGAAACAAATCAATCTGGCCTTAAGCAAGACATTCCCCTTGCACACATTAGACCCACTTAACAAATTATTTAATTGAAACTGATAACCCTAAACTGATAGCCCAAATGGCTATTAGGCTTGTTGAAGAAATGACGCCAATTAATAAACACAACTCCATGCGCATAGAACACAATGGCAAGTATCCAACAGATACGTAACAGCCTGTCTTTGATAAACAAAGAAAGGCATGTGTCATTTAGACAGAGCGTTAAATCAGCGTCTCGTAAACGAAAAGTGGGCACGCGGGTAAGATGATTCATCAAGGCATTTACACAGAAGACAAAGGGGAATTAGTCTCGCCGGGACTTTCATCTCGATACAAAGAATTTAAAGCTCGGTGTCACGCACAATTCTTTATGATGATGCGGATAAATAACTGAAGGCGTTGTGAGTCATACCTACACCGTTCTCAACCGGCAGAGATCTTTAAATTGGTGATGGATCAAGCTACTACGGGACATTGGCGGTTTGCCAATTGAAGGACGAGTAGTGTTGTAAAAAAGAAAATTCTGGATGGGATAGAACTAAAATAGAATTTAAAAAAATTATTACGATTGTGAAATTCAAAATTTTTTATTGGGATTACTGAAATATATTTAAAAAAAATTACCGACTATCTTTTTTTTCCGAATTTCCGGATTCCTTTTAGTTGGAATTAGATGATTTCCAACAAAAAACGAAAATGCATTGCGTTAAATAGATGTAATTCTATAGAGGAACGATGAAGGCAAAAATAAAACCAAAAAATAACGAATGAGAAAATGCGAAAAATAAATTAAGAGCGCGAATTAAGGCTTGGATGTAAGAAACAGAAATCTTTAGTGAGCCATCACTAACTTCAAACAAAGAAAAATGGCTTTCTACTTTCCAATCTGTTACTTACCAACGCGCAGTGAGCAAATTTTGATGCTTTCGAGGGCAACTGATCATGCAGCACTAGATCTATTATCTCCTATATGTTGTTCATTCTTCATCTTCTTTCCTCGTTTTTATTGAGTATTTTCGACTATAGTTCTTTAATGAACATTTAACGCGAAAAAATAAGATTAAAAAAGAAAAAAAAAACTTTTAAAATGATATCGATCGAGCGTGCAGCAATAGTGGACGAACCGCCACTGGTATAGAAAATTATTAATCCCAGTTAAATACTCTAAAAATGATTTTAATGTAACTAAAAGTTATTGATATAAATAAAAGATAAAATAGATTTCAAGTCATAATAATAATAATTACAGGTAATGAAACTCTAAAATATTAAACAAATTGAATTTCAAAGAGCCATCTCTAAAATCGTAAAACAGAGATATAAATCATTATTCGCAGTAGATACAGCCACTTCATTAGTTTAAACATATCAAATTGAGTTGTCAATGACAGTGGAAAATACGCAACGATTTTCTAATAGAATTTACCTCCCTTGCCTCCTTCCTTACAAAGGTCTTTTTAAATCTAATTTTATCACAAAAAGTAATTTTTTTAAAAAAATTAATGTTTACCTACTTAATCGAAAGTCATTAACGATCTAACAACAATATCTGAAGAGAAGCAGAACATAGCAAAGGATATGTATGAAAATTTTAATTAAAATTCGAAGTTCAAGCTTTTAATTTTAATTTCTTGCCACAAATAATTAATTAAGGTTAAGGCCCTTTAAACATTTTCTGTTAACTTTTTTTTTTTTAAAGATTTGAAAAAAAGGTTTAATATTCTCTTCTCATTCGAAAAATCATGGAATCGAGATTGAACAATAAGAAAGAAACTTAAGAATTAATCAATAACAAAACAACTTCCCCTGGTTATTACACAAGTTATGCTGAAGCTATTTAAATTGAGATGATTTTTTCAACACAAATACCGAAAATGTGGAACTTGACTTGAGAAGACTTGAATTAGATAAAACTTTATAACAGTAAAAACATATAAAAGCTTTAAACTGAGTCAAACAAAGTCCGTAAACTTCATATCTTTTCAAAACAGCTTCACTTTGTTTTCTTTGATTTTGTTTGTTTGTTTTTTTGACAAATACATCGGTATCAAGACTTACGCAAACAACCCTAAAATGCATTGAATATGTCACCTTACTTCACCAGTTAAGAAAGACAATAAATTTTAAATAATGTATGCTATAATAAATTTGGAAATACTCGAAAGTCCGTATATATGGAATTAGATCCATGCTTGGAAAAATGATGATGTAGACAGTTACTTACATATATGACAGAAAAAAAAAGCTTCTTGTAAGATCCAACAAATACTGACAGTCACTGAATTTTGAAATGTCAATTTTCAGGAACTAGATATCTGCCAACGGGTTAAAAAAAAATATTGGAATCGGAAAAGAAGCAGAAAATAGATATCAAGTGTCAGAAAGGAAAACATTTTGCCATTGTACCTATTCTTTATTATATATGCTGAATTTTTAGAGATAAATCAGTATTTCTATAAAATTGCAATTTTTTTGTATTATTTGATAAGGTACAAAGTGATGGTAGCAATGGTTGGTGTAAATAAAATAAAACTGTTGAACTTAAATATGACTCGTAATGCATATATTAATTTTGAATAAATACAATATATTTCAGTATTAAAAACTTCATTCTTGCCAAATACAATATTTCTGAAATTGTTTGTAAAAAATACAATTCATTCTCCGTTTCAAATAAATATCCAATCTTTTTGGAAATTGAATCAGTTGGAAGTGAATAAATTTGCTATTATAAAATGAAAAGGCGAAGTAAAAGAATTACATTTTAAATGTTTCATAAAATTTTAATAAAAATGTTTTATTAATATAAATAAAAGTTTCTTAATATAAAAAGTAGGTGTGTGTGTGTGTGTGCGCACGTATATGTGTGTGCATATGAGTGTATGTATATAGGCATATAAGCTATAAATTTTTTTCCAATAAGAACTGGACTCAAGCGAAAGAATATACCGACTTTTGAAATAAAATAAAATATTCATTTAATTAGAAATAAATCGTAATTTTGCCATTTTTTCGTTATCACTACGAAACAAATTATCTAATAAGAAATATCTTCACAACATGTAAAAATGTCATTTTTTTTTCCCCTTCTTAATCAATTTCATTTCCACTTTCGAACTTTTTTAAACATTTTAACTTTTGAAAAATTAATAAATAATTGAATAGTTGCAGACGATTTTGAAATAAAGGAAATTCAGATATTTCGTTGGCACACAACAATGGGACTTTGAACTAATATACCTTTTTGATATATCTTTTATTTTTTATATATTTTGGCGATATATTTTTTTAGTTTTATACTAAATAGAACATTATTCGGAAAATTCTATTGTTTTCTTACCAGCTACTTTTGGTAATCAGCAGTTCGTTGAGAATATTGGAGGTTTTTAATTTTTCTTAAATTTCGTATGCATAACTTCTAATATTTATTTTTCCTTTAACAAAATGTTTTTAAGTATCAAATCATAATAGACATTAAAATCATGGACCTTCCTATTTGAATCGAGACCAATGACATCATAAAGCCATTAAATAAAAATCGAGGTAATAAATACAATTTTACTTTCTTACTTTCAACAACGGAAGAAAAAAAATCGAGATTAAATAGTTGGTTTGGTTTAGTTATATTAACGTCCCGTTTGAAGCAACACTTGGGCTATTTTGGGACGGACCTCGTAATTTTGAACCGCGGTCAGATGACGAAGACAACACCTGAGCTGGCACCCCCCTCTCCACACCACACCACACCAGAGGGAGGACGTTTGGTCAGGACGGATTTAGCGTGCAACAGACCCCCTTACACGACGGTTCTTCGGTGGAATCGAGTCTCGAACCTGAAACCCTCCGGTTCCGAAGCCGAGACCTTACCACCAGGCCACCGCGGTCTGATTAAATAGTTGATAATACAATAAAAATTATTTGAATTTTATTTCCACAATGAAGATTAATGCTGAAAATGTTGGGAAGAAAGAATATTTTTAATAAGCGCCGAAATTCGGGGAAAATTTGAACAACTAGATTGGTATCATCAAAAAGACAATGTTTAAAATTTTAAAAATTGATAATAAATTTATTTAATAAATTGATTTAATTTTAATAAATTGATATTCATACAAATATCAATTTATTGCAATAAAACAGTCTGGTGGTAATCGTGGTAAAATGCTAACAACTCGCTAATTTTTTAATTAATAAAAATTTTCAAAAACTATGCGATTGCCTATAAACATTTCTAACTAGTACCTGCGTAAATGTTACTGTTTCAGCTATTCTACCTTTCCCATATATATGAAGTACACATTTCCGTTCTTGAAAGTACAAATATGCCAATTTGGCAGCTATAGATTCAATGGTCTGTCTTACAGAACGCGTATGCACATTCACACACGTTTCGTTTTATTAGAAATTAAACTTCCCAGTTTATTATGTAACTTATACTGTCATTTTCTGCCAACAATAGCAAAGGGGGGGAGAACCTTCGAGTTCAAAAACTCCATTAACCCACCGCATATCAGCATCACCTAACACTCTTTTCATATTTTAAACAATTCTCTAAAGAAAATAATACGAGACAATAGCATATAAAATCCCTTTGGAACCAATAATACAATACTGAATTTCCCATGTGTCCAATAACTTGGATGGTTTAATCTGGTTAGTGCCACAATTCTTTTTCACATCAAAATGATTAAAGAAATTCCAATGATATATTTCTATTATATCAATAAAACACCCACTGCCACCCTTAAATCATTCTCGCTCAAGATATGTCGATCGATAAGTCTGATATTCAAGTCAAATAAAAAAATTTCTTTTTTTACAAGTATAAGCAGGATGCATATGTTCGATTTTTATCGAGTGCTCAACGTTTTTCTTCCTATTCAAAAAAAAAGGAAACCAGGGCATACAGGCAAAAAATCTATAACAGGAAAAAATATTTCCATCCCTAAATCACAAAATGGAACAATGACCATGTAACATTTCGTCGCTTAGTAAGTAATATCATCAATCGATATTACTTGCTAATATTTAAATATTTAAAGTTTTGAAAGTAATGTTTACAATTTTGAAAGAAAAATAACATTTTTTTTGTATTCAATAATTAGCATTTCTTTTATATATATATAACTCTAGCATGAACATCAAACTATTTTCTAAGTATATGGGGAAGGGAGTTCAGAAATATTTGCTATTATTTGGGGATAGTTCAGCTCTCTTCTTACTCTTGAAAAATTAAAAAAATTTGTAACAGATAGTTTTTCTTGTTAAGCGACCAATTTCAAATTAAAATTAATTCATTGGTATAAAAAGGCAGAAATTCTGATAACTGTTCCAAATGTAACGTCGCTTTATCCTTAAAACGGCCAACTAAATCATTTAAAATTACTTCTTGAATTCTTTGTTTCATTAGAATATTGCCGCATTGAAGAAAGACTGTCGAATCTCCATGGCCGAATGGTCATGGCACTGGTCTTGTGATCAAGAGACCTGGGTTCGAATCCCGCTAGAGCACTGAGATTAATGGTATATATAAATACTTAATTCCTTGATTTTATGTTTTCCTTTATTTCA
>JAPMOR010112968.1:30188-68048 GCA_026543865.1 Argiope aurantia | reverse complement strand
TGTGTGTGTGTGTGTGTGTGTGTGTGTGTGTGTGTGTGTGTGTGTGTCGTCTTTAGAGTTTTATTTTTTTTTAATTCATCTTAAATACTGATTGCAAACAATGACAACTTAAAACGAACAGTCAAGGACAGCAATGCTGTGTATTACAGAGTTCAACAGTTCTTCCTGAGTGTGGTTATAACTGTAATACTATAGAAAATCAATTATTCTGGATGTGGTTAGAATTAAAATATTGCACAGCTCAATAACCCGAATATTTTTAGTATTCAGGCTATACCAATATTAAAATACTATACTAATATTAAAATACTATTATAGAGCTTAGTGTTATAAGCTTATATAACACTAACGTACGTGGCATAGAAATCGCTTTTATTAATTATTGTCAAATGGCAACAATTAGATGTAAAAACACCGTCATACAAGTCTCAGACTCTTCATTGAACATTTTACAGCAGATATTCAAGTTTCGCTTAGCTAATTAATGGAGGTACAAAATATTATTGAAAATTCTCCGTCGAGAGCTCATCTTTTTACAGCCAAATCATCAAGGACTTCACTCAATCAGTGAGAAAAAAAATGTAAAAGGAATAAAAATTACAGAAACGGGAATCAAATAAAGTTTAATCAAGCATTAAAAGAGGCTTAACAGTCACACATGAATAACGGATATCATATTCCTATGGAAATTGATATTCAAACCTTTTAAAACTATTATCTCATAAAAATAGTTTTTGCATTATCTTAAAATTAAAAAATAAACCTTATTATATCATTTTTATTTCAGTACAATTTTTTAAAATATAATTTGGTGTACATTCTATTTTTAATGTTATGATGAAATTCAAATTGATCGATTAAAGTATTCAGTCACGTGTTTTTGCCGATGTTAAAATTAATACTAAAAATGTTTACATCGGACATTAATTCGTTTGTCATTTATTCGCTTATTAATTCGTTTGGATTTTCATTTTCGTTTTTATTTCACTTTGCATATACACTTTTTAATTTTCAACCATAGCAATTTAAAGAAGATTGATTTAATTAAAGTTATCTCTTTCAGTCACACCAAATAAGAAGTTGTAATTTTAAAAAAGATGTATTCCATATTGACTGTTTAATAACCTAGAAAATCAATAATCAGGGCGAATAAATTGGTCGGCAAAGGCGACTAGTAGTAATCTTGAATGTGGTTAGAACTTAAATAATCCTCTTCAGAACTTTGACGAGAAAGCGAAAACAAGAGGATTGTCTATCGCATATACTTACACGCATAATTTTACAATATGTTCTTGTATATATGTATATGGATTTAACTTCCTTGTATATTAAACGGATCAGTCTATATTTTGAACCCCTTCCCATGAACAGATCGGATCCAAAATTTCAAGAATATCTATTATTTTGATGCCAAACACACATACTGAAATTCATTCTTGAAGTTCGTTCAATTTCTGAGCTGTACCATTTCAATTCAGACGGATTAAGAGATAAGCAGATAGATCCTACGAAATATGTCGTCCCAAATTTGATACATGCAATTCAAATTATAAAGCCATATGGCAAATTTCCCCATCTGGTTCATCGTATTTTTCAAATATAATGTTTAATTGAACAAGGGTGGACAAATACACACATTTCTTTCAGATGGATTTTTCCGCCACAATTTTATTTGATTTTGTGTAAAAAAACTACATAAATTGTATTTGTTAAATTTATTCAACTTTTAAGTTATCAGATATAGTTCCAAAAATATTGTATTCGTTAGAAACTCGAAGGCCGACGTCTGGGCCTAGGGGTAGCTTGTCTTCCCCGTGATTTAGGCATCCCGGGTTCGAGTCCTGGTTAGGGCATGGTTGTTCTCTTCCTTGTGTTCTTTCTGTGAGGTGCGTGAATGAGCCCCCCTGTCAAAAGGGGTTGTGCAAGAGAGTGTGTGTATGTGCTATCTTCATTTGAGCTAGAAGTCAGACTTCTGCCCTCGGGTGCTCAGGAGTCTTTACCCTCAGAAGCTACTGCGCAATATTTAGCTAAAATAGTCACACGACAAAAAAACTCGAAGTTAATTTTTTGGCGTTATGATTTTTATTTTGTACTTAAAAATGTGTTACATCCTATTCACAGTATCTCAGATCTGATTGTCGCAGTTTAACTAACAAAACTTGTAGAGAAAATCCCATGTACATTGAGTACAAAGAGATAAAATTATAATTTGCAGAGCAATTTAGATGTAAATATACAATAAAATTAAAAGAAAACAATAAAAGTTCATAATTCAGTGAAATGATAAAGCATCATCACCCGAATCAAAGCTAACTATTAAAAACGTATCGAAATAAATAATGTTCACATATCAGGGGAGAAAAACGCAATACTGAATACAAAATTAGAAACAGAAGTCCTTAAAAAAATATTTGCAATGACATTAAACCCGCGAGGAAAGAATAAAATGAAAAAGAATTACAACCCTTAGCTGAGAGATCTTACTTACAATCCAGTATAAAATAATGTAAATAAAGTGTGAAAAATTACAATCCCATAACTAATTTATATTCATATTTAGCTTTATTCATATACCAAGAAATAGATCATTTTAAACATGAGAAAAGTTCTCTGAATTACTTGGTATCAAAACAGAATTGGGAGATTTACTCATCCAATAAAGACACAGATAAAACAGACAAGCATATTTTTAAACTCAGCCAGCATTACAGACGGCAATCGATAATTATATTATAGGCACTATATAAGAGAAAACAAAATAATATTATATATATATCTTATACAGTGCTTTGAACAAGGATACTTCAGTTCTAAATAAATTAAGAGTATTAAGTTTTTAAAATACCGACAATCAATATTCTGAACAATAAAATTCCATAGAAAAATATAATTCCAAATAGTTTGATTTCATGAAATTCTTACAATAAATTTAAATCTTATACAAATGCGATTCAGCAGCCAAGCAATCGCTGAACTTAACTACTTTCAACTTGAATAGCTCCTTACTTAGCATCTACCCATTATCCTTTATTACTTTTAATCTTTAAATACACTTCTACTATAATTATACCATCTTTATTACGAAAGAAATCCCTGAATATCCTGAAATCGTGAATATCCCTATCACGATTCCTTTCTTCTTTCTATTCTCTCCACTCCAATTTCTAATTAGAGTACCATTTCCAATGGCAGCTAATAAATCTCAACGCAAATAAGAGAGTGTCTTTATTAGAGAAAAGAGGAGAACTTTCTGCTGCTGATAACTTTATGTAATATTGTCTCAAAGCACACAACAGAATTGTATAAAAATATCAAAGCGAAATGGAGGGAAAATGAAATCGAAACATTACATTCGCTGATTGCATTGAAATCAATACAATCAGCGACAGCTTCGATTAAAAAAAAGAAATGTGAATAAATTCTGGAAGTAATTTTCTCTAATCGACAAAACATTCGATTTGAATTTGAAGAAATTTTCTCATAAAAGCATATTATTCTGAAATTAGAAATGACGCAGAAATGTAAGGACCTTTTAAGAATTCATGAGCGTTTTTTTTTAATTTTATATAATTATGATACAATGGCTGTTGTATCATGTTAGCAACAATAATATACAACAGTTATACAGTGACATGTTAATTTCATATCATTACATGTCTTTTCATAAAATGTCTTTCGTAAATGGCATTGATTGTGATTTACGTCCGATGAAAACTCGTGTAATATATATATATATATGATAGAGTTTCAATCCTATAAGATGGCAACACGCATATTAGTAACGGTAACGTCATGAACTTAGTTTTCTTTCTGAGCCGGAACTCTCCAGACAAGAATTTAAAATCATTGATGTTTTCTATTAATGAAGTGATGCTGATCATTTAATTTGTGCAAAAGTCCGCCAGCTTTTTTTCATTTTTTTTATTTCGTTGTGCTTGTCATAAAAATTAAAAATAATTGAAACATTAAATCTTTTAAAAAATAGGTTTTGGCTATCATAGTCAAACTCATATTTCTGAAAATTCATTTTTATCTGTCTTGAATTAAATGAACTTAAATTGATACTTTCGTATGCAGAACGTATAGAATTAAGCATTTAAGTTCAGTTCAGAGCAGAGCAGAAAGTGAGTATAAATTCAGAATAATGCCTACCTACGATTAGTAATTACTTTTGAACTTGAGGAAAGGAATAATAAACAGTTATTTCAAAAATGAATAGAAAGGGTAGATAGACATAGATAAACCAACCTAGAAGAAATATACTTGAATCACAATCGTGATGTCTCAAAATTACATACAATAAATGGCACAGAAATGCCATAGAACTCAAATTTCAAAAAATCTCTCTCTCGTGTGTGCATATATTGGTCTGTTACTCACTTCTCCACATTCAGAAATGCGCCCAATCGAAATTAAGTGCCGAATCAAGGTCTTCTGTACAGGGGCACCTTAATCTCAACTAAAAGAGATTTAATTTATGCCATGGCGAAGAAAGATTTGCGCTCAATCCTCTGATTGTGTTGTTACTCAAATAGACCGACATGTGCTTTATCAACGAATTAACAGCGGTTTTCGGATTGAATACTAAAGTTAATCAATTTATCTTTACTTAGACTTCAATAGTATGAATTAATTAGACTTCAATCTTCAGGTGACACCTAAGTGCACTTTCGTTCTCTTGAACCAGAGATGACGGCCTATTTTCCCTTTATTGTAAGTCTCTGTATATTTTCCTAAATAAGCTTTGGCCGAACAGAAATAGAGCAACACAAACCAAGGCGGTCCACGGTCAATTTGACCCACGGCAAATACCATATTTCCCCTATATCAAGAAATATGCACTCATGGGCTTACCTAGATATGTTTAAACGAATGGGATTAGAAGCAGCACTAAGAACCTTTGACCAGTAGCAGATGCCTTATTTCCCTTTTATCATGAGTCCATTTGCCTTGATATGCTTTGACTAAGTGCGAATAGAGAAACCATTCAAAATCAAAGTGTCCCACGATCGCTTTGACTCACAGCAGAACCCTTCTTTCCCCTGCATCATTAGACACGGACTTATGGACATTCCTATATATGCTTAAACGAATGAGATTGGCATATTTAGGACCACCTCAGGTGAAACCTGGTACTTAACGGTCGCTTTGACCAGCAGCAGATACCTAATTTCTTCTTCATAATGAGTCCTTCGTTCGTAGACTTGTCCTGATATGCTTTGACAGAGTAGAAATAGTACAATCAAGACCTCAGGTAAAATCAAGGTGCCCTCAGTCGGTTTGACTAGCAGCAGATACCTTATTTCACCTTCATCATGAATCTTTCCCTCGTGGACTTTCTTGATATGCTTTGACTGAGTGAAAATTGCACAATCACCACCTCAGATGAAATCTCTTCTTTCTTTCACCAATAAATTTGGTGAAAGAAACGTTTTGTATTTATGTTGTGGTTATTTTAATTTCAATTCGTTTATATCTTAGTAAGCACAGGAGTCAAAATTGTAATAAAGGAGCGATAAAACTGCTGTTGGTCAAAGTAACTGTGGGATACCTACATTTCATCTGAGGTGGTGATTGTGCAATTTTCACTCTGTCAATTCACTCAGTCCTTGATTTTACCTGATGTTTTGATTGTACTATTTCTACTCTGTCAAAGCATATCAGGACAAGTCCACGAACGAATGACTCATTATAAAGAAGAAATAAGGTATCTGCTGCTGGTCAAAGCGACTTTACTAAGTTGTTTAATTTATAATATTGATCTAAATTGCTTAAAATTCGTTTAATTTTAGTTGGCAACAAACTATATAAGAACAAATGCTCATTCATGGCCAGTAGCAATATTATTTACAATACAAATCAATAAAAGAAAAGATATTTATTTTTTAAAAATAATCAAGTGCTTTAACTGCATCACCATGGTAACAAAATCGGTTTCATCAAACTTGTGCAATATTTAAAACTAAATTACCTATCTATATAACATACTCTACACTAAAAACAAGAAATATCCAGGATTAAACAATTCAAATCTGAAAAACTATGCTCCTCTTAATTTGAAATAGTTATTACTGTTTTGCCTATTACGGTTTTCTTTCAATTGCTTGCAATAATGCAGACGCTATCGACAGACTTATAAATAAATGGACACATTTGTGTAAAATACATAAACACAATTAGATAATTCGAACTTCTCCTAAGCCTACTTTTTTTTTGTGCTAAGAACTTCTTCCGACGTTAAGTAGCCATCATTATTCTTTCACTAAAACAGTAGCTTAAAGTGTCATTTTGCCAGCAATTGCAGTTCCGAAGTCATTGTCTAACAAAAAAAGAAAGTAAGGAAACTGTTAAGAGAACAATCGAGTAAATAACTATAATTTTTCAAACTATCTGGTTCATCGCTAGAAAAAAGAAAAGGCAAAGTATTGTTTCTGCAAATAAAAAAAAATCAAATCTTGTTTATCAAAGTTAATCATTTATCCTCTGCAAAAGTAATGAGAATCGTCAATAAGAAAGATGGGAGGAAAAGATTATTGCAGCAATCAGATCATGACGATCGAATTATGTACAGAGAGCATTTTTTTCCCCTGATGAATGAAAAAAATATTCGATAGTTCTTTTCCTTGCATTCCAAGAATTTAAAACGATTATACTTTTTATTGATACTCTTGGTATATACAAAATTCTGAAAATGTTAAATATTCTGGCAAGAAAATTTATCAATATTATAGTCAAATGCAAAGGAATGAAAGGAAGGAATATCGCCAGATTGTTAGTTGCAAAGTGGTTATTAAAAAGTTTTACAAACATTAAATAATTTTATTTTACAAATTTATAAAAAGAAATTATAATTACATCATTATGATGAAGAAAAAATAATTATTTTAAAAAATAATTGTTTTAAAAAATACTTATTGTCCTTCATGTGATCTCACCAGGGAGTACTTCAGATATAAGGATGAGAAATTTCTGGCATGGTGGTTGGTTTTCACCACCAGAGTGGGTACACAAATGGTGGGTGTCCTACTTCCTACCAAACCAATGATGGAACGTGCTTCCTACGATGGCCACTGTACAACAACAGTGTAGAGTGCCACAACAACCACTGCACAACCTACCACTGTACAATTTCAAATTGAGCGGAATAGTCTTCTGTGGTTATTATCCTCCATGTATTTCCTAACTAGTTTATCCAACTTTTAAAATTTTATTTTGCACCCGTTCTTTTATATTTCAAACTATTTGCTCTTGGAACTTCGCGAGAGTTTATTTTTTATTTTTTTTTACTATTATATGAACTATTTGTACTTGTTGCTGTTTTATGCCATTAACTATTACACTTATTTTCGAAGATAAACGGATAAAATATGTTTTTGCCTTTGATTTCCACACTGGTCCATTACGGGTCTTACACTCAATCGGATAGAATGGGTCAGCGTGGACGTTTAATAAAAAAAAGTCAATATGATGAATATCATGAATTAAAGTTTACTTCAAAGTATATATATATATATTTTGCACTGCAGCAATCATTGCACTCACCTGATTGCAGTACAAATCATATTAAGAGATAATTAATTTCCTTCATGCTGTACGAACGACAGCTTTAAGAACTATCCAAACTTCCGTGCTATTTAGCATTTACTTTAAGCTTTAAAATTTCCCAAATAAAAAATGCTAATTGTTCCAGGAAAAAAAGTGACCGAACTTCTTTCTTAATAAAACATTAACAACAACCTGTGTTGAATTGGTTCGCTGCCATTGTACAAAAACTTACAGAAATATCCGATTCTTTTTTGGAAACAATGCGTAAGAATGTGGCAAGAAATTTTTAGCTAATGTGCCCTGTTTGAAAATTCCCAATTGGTTTTTTTTTTTTTTTTTAGTCCTTTATCAACGAATTTCAGGAGAAATTTAGATTGAAACTGCAGCCTAACCACAACAGAATTCATATTCTGAAAGAGATGAGGGTTTTCAGGTATATCCTCGAAGCTTACTGAATATATGATATATTTTTTGGCCTTGTAAGGTTATTCAGTGCAAAATAATTTCTCTTCGGAAAATATATTCAGCCAGAATTTGCCAGCCCAAGCAATTGCTGGTATCCTCGTGTCATCCTACCACTTCCTTCTTTATATGGCAATCAAAACTTGAATTTCTGTTGCGTTAAAGGCCAAAAATCCAGGTTAATATTTATGATAAGTTGTACAGTTCAATGACTCGTAATGTCACCATATTATTTATAGGATGCAGTGAATATCTCCGTATTTTTTCATGATTTTTTTATGTGTTAATTTAGTATAAACGCACAGCTGGCAACGTTAATTACGATCTGGCATTATGACTAACGATCGATGCTTACAGCCATTAGTACACCACAATTCCTTCAAAGTCTTGCCCGTAATAAGCACTCTATAAACTATAACATTTATTATGTTATGCCCTATTAAAAAGATGACTAAAATATTTTATCTGCTGAAAATTCATAATCAAAAAGTTTTCCAGCAAATTAATTATTCGTTTTGGCACTATTATTAAAATAATTCTGAACTGTACTTTCTGCAAAAAATCTAATGGACTAACAGAAAGTTACCGATTGAAAGAAGCAATGTTACTAAAAAATATAATCTCTAATTTTTTAGACTGTTATAGTATTTAATAACCACCTTGTGTTCTTGGATATGATGCTGAAGCAGAATATACTTTCAGTAAACCAAAAAATATGAGACCAAATGACTTATGCTTTAATTACAGCCAGTGACCTCTTTGCCACAGAACTAAGCCGTATAAACAAGGATTAAGACCAGAGGATTGTAGGATAAAAGAAAGGCCATATAAGTGGAAATTCATTTTAAAAAATGGTAATTTTAATATGTTTATATTTACTGCACAAAATATAAAAAATTATACTATTTACAATACTAGCAGCCTTTGTCAACCTGCTCGTTTGCCCCCGAAATATTGATTTTATGTTTATTAAACTATTAATATGGAATATATTTATTTAAAATGACATCTTGTTATTTGGCAAGACTGAAATAATATACATTTAATGGAATCGATCTAAAACAAATTACTGCGTTGATAAAGTGTTTAAACTACGAAATAAAAGTATAAGTGCATTTCCTATCGCAAAGTTAACGCCCAAAAGAAAGCAATATTTTTATTTTTATTTTAACAATAGCAAAACTACACACATGATGGAACAATCAAAATATTTTGAATTTCCCCACAACAATAAAAGTATCAAGTGAAACTTGAAACATTTATTAAAATTACACGGGGAAAAAGGAGAACAGAAAAAAATTGGTATCATTAAAAAATTAAACTTTTCAATTTTAAGACTATGATTTTGAGCGATTAAGTCACTTGTGTAAGATTTTTTTCAGAATATATAACCGAAAAACAACAAATATTTGCTTAATTTTTAATTAAATTTTATTTTAATTAATCTTTTCTTTATGAAAACGAATTGAGCAATGAAGCCTTTTTATCTTATAAACAGTCTGCATACCTGATACGAAGTATCAGGTTGATGCAATATCACTCAACCCTACTTCTTAAACGTCTCCTTTCAATGCCTTCCAATTGTGGCAACCTTATGTGTATTTAAGGATTAAAAATAAATATTAAGTTTAAATGCAATAATGAATTAAATGGAATTTTAATATTATGGTCTACACTAATACATAGGTTTAATTTTTCTTCATAAAAGGTTTTGGAGTATTTACTTTCAACTAGTATGTTCTTTGCTTTTATATTTTATTAATGGTTTTTTTATTATGGTTTGATAATGGTATTGGTTTTGCTGTGGTCTTGCTTAGATTGAATTTTAAAAACAATAATTTACTTATTATGATTTTGTAATTTAATGTCTTTGATTTATTGATAATAATTCTTATCTTCAAAAACCTCAATTTATTAGGATTTTCGGGTCACGAGAGGTCAATATTTTGGACAAAAGTCAGACCCCTCAAAGAAAAATCCTTGGTTTAAGTCCCTGCTTCAGGGTGATCCTTGAAAAAATCTTCAGGTTGAGTTCATCTTTTCTTTTTTATTTCCATTTAATTCATTTTTGCATTTAAATTTAATATTTATTTCTAATTTAGTTAAGTTTATTTGTATTTTAGATGTAGCAGCATTAGCACACTATTACAATGCCTTTTTTTTATTAGTTTTGACTCAGAAAATATTCACTTTTAAGTTACTTACATAAAGATTGTTTTAATTTTTGGTTGATTGTGTATTCAAAGATGCCATAACAACTTCTTCTAATATAATAACAAGCAATTCCTTCCTATTCAAAACTATAGGAAAGATACACTCATAGAACAAGTTTCCCTTAAGACAAAAAAAAAACCCTTAATATCACAACACAAGATCTGATGTGATGTGTGAAAAATTCAATTCATCCATATTTCTACTCTAATATTTAGATCGTGAGATATATTTATGAGTTTCAAAAAAGCAAGAATCTCTGGATCGCAGTTGACCTCAGGGGTCAACCTCTTTCCGTCAACAATGAGTTTCCCAACAGCTCTGACAGATAAGCCTTTTCTCTTTTGCACTTTTTTTCTTTCTTTCATCAAGTTCAATTTACGTCGCCGTGTCGCCGGCTGATAGCACAAGAATGACATAAAGTAAGTGCCTAGCTACTTTATTTATGATAGGATGCCACAGTACTTAAGGCAACAACTTTAGGTACTTTTTTTTATTTTTTATTATATATAAACCTTTTTTATTTATTTTTTTCATAGTAAAGACTTTTAAGGAGGAATAGAAAGAGCTTAGAGCCATTATGATACACAGGCGGTGCGGTGAGAAGAATCGCAAGTTATGAAAAATGCCTTTTTCAAGAAAGGCATTAACAAAAGAGAGAGAGAGAGAGAGATGAAAATTAGATTTGCTTTTCTAAAATGCACACCACAGCGAAATGGTTAGAAAAACAACAGCAACAATAATGTTCTCTTTGGTTTGTGAGAAAAACATCATTTATTTTTTGAATAAGCACCGCGAAAGAAAAAAGTAATAAAAACAGATAGCCATTTATAAAAAGTAATGTCACAGTACCGGGTGTAACAATAATAAAATAATAAAAGTATGAAATAAACAATAACAAACACCACTGATAAACCAGAGTTTTTACATTTGCTCTGCAAAATAATTGCATGCGAGCAGGAGAATAAACCTCATTCCTATTTATTTAGTTTTGCTTTGAATTTTATATAAATACTCCCGCTGTCCGCCGGTGATTTTTACAAATTCCTAATGTTAAAAATCTGGTTAATATACACAAACAAAGACGGCGCAATCCTCTGTAAGAAAAACCAGAGGGAGTGGTCTCCCCAAAACTTTCTCGCATGCTCTCTAATGAATTTGCTATGCTAGAGAACGCCTCACATGAAAGTGGCGTACAATACTTACGAAACATGAACTTCTGGCGGGAATTCAGCATTTTTACTGAATCTATCGTGTCATCCTTGACGAGCGTTTGGACGATTAATCCCTGGCATGTGTTAATAGTATCCAAAAATTGAATTTATGTTTTAGACACGTTTTTCTTAACTGATTGAAACAAAAATTTGACACGAAACTACACTTGTAGTTACAGAATCGCATACCAAATTTGATCTATTTAAGTCATTGTGTTTTTGAGCTATCCTGTTTACATGTATCTAAATTATAGACTGACAGACGATCGAGCACTTGTTGAGTTTGGCTCAAATTTCAGTAGGTGTCTACACTATAGATCTCTATGTCTTTATAGCTCACTATAGATCTCTACATTATACACTATAACTCTGTGCACTTAATTTCATCGATACATGTTTCTTCGTTATCGTCTTAGCTTACCATTGAATAAAAGGACAAACCAACTTCCTCTGAACAGAATTTACTCTAAATTTGATAGAAACATACAAATAGAAAATGAAATTTGGTGAAAAGACCATAAACCAAATTTCACCCGTCCTGCTCAAATTGTTTTTAAGTTATCTTTGTCAAATACGGACAGTTTCAGCTTTTGTTTTTCGAACGCAGGGTGGTCTAAAACGTTGAAATTCGTCAAAATCTCGAGGTCGAATTTTTTGACGATTACTATACTTTCTGTATACTACGTATACGAGAAAGTAAAAAGGAACTGTTTCGATAAAATTCCTTTAAAACAAACCCAAGTAGAAATTCAGAACTGATCATACGCTATGTAACTGGGGTGGGGGGGTGGAAAGAGGAAGGCTACCAAATGAAGAATAAAAACGCAACTAAAAACTTTTTTATAAAATTATATCTCTTGTTGTCACGTCTATTACTTACTAAACAAATGGCTTTCATTTTTGAATCCCGTACGATTTCAACACCTGAAGAAGTATTTTTGCCAGCGACATAACCACAAGCAATCAAGGTATCGCACACTCAAGAATTCACCCACGATTCCTCTTGTAGTTCTATCATAAGATTCAAGAAATTTGTTACGTCTGACAGTTTAGTTTCTTTTTATATATCAATCTTGTGAGTAGCAAAAAGTGTGTATTCTTTGCTTCGTTTCTTTACAACCAGATAGCAAATTTGAAATTCGTCTGTAAGTTGAACGGAACATAATTATCATATTTGAAGCATTATATTTTTGGTTTGATTTTTATATATTATAATTAAATATCGATAGTTACGTAGATACTTCACATTGTCTGGCAAAAGTATCTGGTCTGACATGTAATCAAGGGAAGAACACATAAAGCAATTATTACATATTATAAACATTACTTTCATGCATTATCAATAAGCTACGAAGGTACTGGCGCCTGGCGTGAAATTAATAATTGCATAACGTTGCAACCAAAGGAAGTAACATAAGGCAAGAACATCCATGTAACTACAGAAAGCATATCAATAATTACGAAGTAATTCCCCAATGTTTAAGGTAAATTTAACTACCACACAACATGCAACCTGTTGTCACATAAAGCAATTAGTTATGGGCTATGGGTATTAGTTAATTAGCTATCGGTGTCACATAAAGCAATGAGCTAAGCCATACTAAGAACACTGAAAATGCGCTTCACAGTGCCTAGCGCGAAATGAATTATGGTATAACGTACAATTAAAAGAATTCAAAAAATAATTATTGTCGCATAAGGTAATTATTAGATGCGTAAACAAAACTAACCCAAGAACAGACATGTGATATCGAAAGCGGATCAAAAACGTCGAAGACACTTCACAGTGTTTAGCGTGAAATGAATCATTTCATGTTAAACACATTATGGGAAAATGCATAAGACAATTATAATGTGCATATATAAAAGTAAGCCTAAAGCATGCACTGTATTACCAAAAACGCATCGTTTGTTGCGAAGATGCTTCGCAGTGACTAGCATGAAATGAATGTGCGGCCAAAGCAAGTCGCATAACGCAATTATTTACCTTTTTACCACCTTTTTTATTATATTCCAATTTGTTTCTTCCTTTATAAGAGCAATTGTTTTGAATATCCATATACAGTCAAAAGAAACAAAGCGCAAATTGTTTACATGTCAACACAGCAATGAAAACGGCACAACAACAAACTGATGAAACTCGCTCAGAATATCGATTTCTTCGATGCAAAGCACCGAATGCAATATATATACAAGGAGGTTAGTTATCTGGCAAGTAGAATCCCACCTATTGTCTAAGCAATCCATTTCAGGAAAGGGCCTTATTGATGTATTGTTCCAAGATTCCCCCCGTGTGTTTATGAAGTTTCAACAATGAGAAAGGGACTAAATAGTACATTCCAGGAGCTCCATAATAGCTCGGATGAGACAGATACTGCAACAAAGCGAGTGTTCGTTTATGTATATGTCTGCATTAAACTACTAGAGTTCCACTGAAAGTAAAATTTATGCCAGATCACGAAGCTGTGATATTAAAGAAGCCCATTTGATGGTCCCAACTCAGCATATGTTAATAATAGTGAGTGAAAGGGAGAATAGAGAAAGGAACTTGTTTATAAATACACACAATATAGTTGAGCCTGTTTACGCAAAAACTAGGAGTTTGGGGCATCATTTCAAAATTTTATTTTAGATGATAAAATAGCCGTTTTGTATTTTGTTGCGAACAATGATTCCCAACCTCTTAACCAGATGGCATCGCAGTTTTCCACACAGCAATGGCATTCTCTTAACACCAAATCCATGCCCGAAAAGAGACCAAGAGGTGAAAGTATATATTTTATACCTGAAAAGACACTTTCTTCAAAGAAAAGATACTCTTGGTACTGTCAAAAAGGGGAGTTTCTTTTCTTAATTTACAAGGAGTACAGAATAAATCTATTCTTAACAGAATGGACTAAACAGATAATACATGAATTGGGATAAAGGGTTCGAAGTAGAGTATTTAATATAGTTAAGCGTGCTTATATATAGAGAGAATATCACAAATGACTACTTCGATCAGCTCAAAGGCACACGAAAAAATATCTGAATGACCAGAATGGCACGACAGTATTGATGAGAACTATATTTGATTCCTAAAGGCCATCACCGGCCATGGTACAGCCCCTCTCGTAGCAGTACGTCCCGTCTTCTGTAAAGGATAACCAACCCCACAACATTTCTGTATCCACCAAGGTGAGGAGAACCAACCACTATATCGAAAAATTCTTCTCCCTATATCTGAGGTGCCTTAAGATGGTATTAGAGAAAGATAGATAATATCCCGAAAGTTGGTTTAAAAACATTCAAGATAAGCAAGTCATACAGAAAGAAGTAAATTTTGCAAAAAAAGCATGAAGATGGGCACACATAAAAGCCAGAGACATTTTGAAGGAAATTTAATTAAAAGAGAAAAGATAACAGATTTAATAACAGGATGCTGTGTACATATTGGCGATCTACATGACAAACCGTTTGACATAGAGCAACCACATTTCGCGCAGATATACTCTGGAGGGTGAGCTACTAAAGATGATATTTATGTGGAATTTTAAACATAATATAAATTAATTAAAAACTAAGACATGTTTTAGCGTTTCTAAACTATAACTTTCGAAAAAGTCATTGATTAAAAATGATTCATATATTTCAAGTTTTTAAAAAATCATTTCAATAATACCAGTTTAACTGTCGTGCAAATTTTTTCTGAATTTTTGCAAATTTTTTTAATATTTATATATATAAAGCGAATTTTTAACAATCGTTGTTGAATTCACATTAAAAATGTTTTTCCGTTTCTTTAAATATTTAATCACGTACATTTCTTCTAATCTTGCAAGCAAACAAAACGGGGGGAAGGGGGGGATTCTGTTTAATATCTGCGTGTAGTTTACTTGAGAAATAAGACAATGAAATTACAATACCGTGAAAGTTAGAAGACAGATTATCCCTAAAATTATATTTATAATTAAACTTTAATGTCAGGAGACTTGACTCTTTTGTGATTGTTCTTATACACGATGAATAGAGGCCAATTCAAAACTATTCAAATAACACTGTCACAAATCGGATGTTAAAAAAATAATAGTCTTAAGAGAATTATGAATATTAAGTTATGCATACGAGCTACAATTGGAAATAACAATACAGTATTTCCCAGCAAACCAATATGTTATGAAAGGCAGTTAGTTAACACTAATTACAATTGTATGAATAAAAATACACAAGCCATGCACAATACAGATAAGATTAAAACAAATAGGACGTATTATCAACAATAAATCTTGGAAGAACTCAAAGTAAAAGTTCAAAGACAACGTTTCTCATGCTGATATTCATGGAACTGGGTTGTTTCTGTATTGTAAATTTCACTTTATCCAATTAAATTTGTATCCTATATTTTATCTTGAGTATCTCCCTACTTTATTTAATTTACTGACAACTTTCTACATAGCAGCCCCCTTTCTATTTTAGACTCCACAACTTTATTACAAAAAAGGAATTGTTTCTGTATGCCAGGAATAAATTAGTAAAATTCTTTCAGGATATCATATGTATAGAACCTAAATTTCGAATTCCTTGCTGGTCATCTCAAGACAAAATGTTTCCTTTTGGACAATCGTATGCTTTTCAACTAGTGTCTCCTCGAAACTTCCCTGTATATTCCCTCATAAACATACATAAACCGCATAAACATCTGCCTTTGATGCATAATGATAATACTGTATTATATATAATAATACTGCATAATATATAATACGCATTAATATATGCATGGTAAACAGCATATTCCTTAATAAACTTCTTCCTGCATAAAAACTGCAGATCACTGGCAAGGTCTTCACTGTCTCGAGTGCTTCAATTTTTAATTTATGTCTTGCATATGCAGTTTAATTTGAGTCTTGCAGTATTTTGCCCTTCGTAGTGTAATAAAAAAAAACTGAAAAATTATTTTGACAACCAATCAAAACCAAACTTGTCAAAAAATGCATTTTTTTTTTTTTTTCAAATACGATTTTTTTTACAAGATTACATACCGAATTCCATGTTTGATATTCGTTGCATTTCTCAGTTATCGCGTTCGTAAGCATGCGAATGTACAGACAGATACATGGTCAACATTTGATGGAGTTGATTCAACATTTGACACGTATCTACGCTATAGATACGTAAATTATGTATCAAATTTTATTCATGTAGCTCTCCACGTTTTTCAGTTCTCATGCTCAATTGCACTCGGGTAGACAGATAAAAAAAAAACGTCTTTACAATAAAATTTCAAAACTGGGGGGAGGTGGACCTCGAAATAAGGATAAGATGCTTCCGGTATGATGGTTGGATCTCGCCACCCTGGTGGGTACATAAATAGGTGGGGGGTCTGGCTCTTCCCATCGATGACGGGACGTACTTCCTTCAGGAAGGGTTGTACCGTGGCCGGTGATGGCCCTTAGGACTCAACCACAGTTCTCGCCAATGTTGCTATTGCGGAGGTCCGGTCATTCAGTATTCTTTATTCGTGCGTCTTCGGGCGGGTCGGAGATACAGTGATATGACTTACAATAAACTTCATTTAAAATTTGATAGAAATCTACAAATTTGGTGTGAAGGCTAAATACCAAATTTCATATATTTAGTTCAAAGCATCTTTTAGTTGTATTCGCATATAGACATAATTCCATTTATATGTTTTCTAGATTCATGGAGGACTAAAACGTGAAAATCTATCAAAATTTCGCGTTCAAATATATATTATTATTATTATTATTATTATTATTTCTTACATACAATAGCAAATATACGTGCGACTTGCGAATTACAATGTTAAAAATGTTGAGAATTCTACTATGCTTATGTGAACTCTATAATTAAATGCATTTTGATTTTTGAAACATATACTCAATTTCATCTTTCACCAAATCGTTCAGGCGTAAGCATATTCCATTTGTATGAAAATGCTAATTTCGAATGTCTTCAGAAGGGTGGAAGGACTTGGAGACAGAAGCTTATTTATTTAACATCTCTGCATGACCGCGCACCTTCAAACCTGAGAAAACATGATAACGGATTCTGAATTTGACATCAATAATTTATTTGATGCATTCCAATCTCAACAGAAATATGCATGGCCAGCATATGGAACGGATTTAAACTTTGCGGCGACGCTGAAAATTTACATTATCGACCTTTTCCGCAAGAATTATGGCTATTGGACCATTTCTTTCTCCAGGTTAAACCAAAGAATTTATGTGTTCTGAATATATATAGGAAGGAAACGCTGCTTAAATGTAATACATAGTGATATTAAAATATACAAAAAATGTAGAATGAATACCAAACCTGGCGAAAAAGGAATGATATTACATTACAATACTTTTTATATAGCAGCAAGTAATAAATTATTTTACCATCTTATACTCCATAAAAGAAAAATCATCTAGAAAAATATGCATGGACATACTATGGGGTGAGGGATCAATTGAAAATTAGAATAAGATTTACAAAATTTCTCTCACCAATTTGGGGGCGAAGGTAGATGATACCCTTTTGTCTCGGTTGACTGTAGGTATATTAATTGGGTTGAGTTGAGTTTGTTTTTTATGACACAAAGCCCATCTTTGGTTCAGGTGCGCCACATTCATGAAATTAAAATATTTGTATCAATTTGTAATAAGATCGGAACATGAAATGTATACAAAATCCAAATGTCTAAAAACCTAAAAATGCGAGTCATGAAAAAGCGCAATAATGTTGTAAGGTATGGTACTGTAACTAAAAAACGAGGCAAATATTTATATATGATTATAAAAACTAATAATTTTTAGAAAACTAAAAAGGTCTACATGCGGAGTTTGGGAAAGCAATGCCCAAATCAGGGTGGGATTTCTGGAAATATGCAAGACGCAGTATAGAAAACATTGGACATTCTACAAGAATGTGTACAACAGACAGGACTGTTACAAATTGAGTAAAATGGTGTTGGTTCCCCCATCAACAAATGTCGGCTGGTGAATCGAGTGTGCCTAATCCTTAACCTAGTTAAAATTGTGTCCAATTTTCTGCTGTGCAAAAGTGGACCAGAGATCTATTGTAGACAATTGTATGGAGCTTATTAAGAATCTGTGCATTCCATTCAGTTTACCATAGTATATTAATCGGAATGATTAGTATATCTGCACTCAAGGATGGACTGGATCTTCCGCAGAAATATATCTTGAACCTATGGCCCTCCAATCTTAAAGTCATGATTACACCTAGAGGTCACAGCATCCTTAACGAATTAAGAGCAACAAAACTCGTAACATGTATCAAGATGTTCTTATCTATGGTAGAATTACTGACTTAATTTCTAAGAGCTGGCAACTATTAAAATCAGTAGGAGCAGTCTCCCCAAAACTTTCTCGCATATTTTCTAATAAAGATGTTATCCTAGAGAACGTCTTGCACAGCACTGGCGTACAATAATTACAAAATATTAATCTTTGGCGTGAATTTAGCATTTTGACTGAATTTATCGTGTCATCCTTGGCGAGATATTTAGCGATTAATCCATGATCTAAGGTTAAGGAAATCTGAAAATCGAATTTCTGTTTTGGAGGCGTTTTTTCCCAACCGATTAAAGCAAGAATTTGACAGAAAACTAAACTTGTAGTTACAAAATCTCATGCCAGAATTGATATATTTTAGACATTGCGCCTTTGAGTTACCATGTTTACATCTTTCTAAAAGGACAGAACACAACAGACGGTCCATCCCGTGTTGAATTTGGCACAACATTTGATTGATGTCAAGACTACAGATGTTAAATCTATGTACCGAATTTTATGTAGCTTTCTTCGTTTTGTAGGTATCGTTTTAACTTATATTCAAACAACCGGACAGACGAACTTCCTCTTAAGCGATTTCACTCAAAACTTGATAGAAATCTGAAAATTTGGTGTAAAGACCAAATTTCAACAGTCTAGCTCAAAGAGTTTTTGAGTTCTCCTTGTCACAATCGGGCATTTTTCAAAAATATATTTTTCGAACTCAGGGAGGTCTAACACGTGGAGATACATCAAAATCACGAATTCCAACTGTTTGACAATAACTATATTTACTCTATACTACTTATACGAGAAAGTAAAAACAAAACAAAGTTGTTCAACAGATATTCGTTTCATTCGATTAATTTGTCTGTCTTCAGTAGTTTAATATTTGTGAAAATACCAAACCATCGCCATTTCTTTGTCTCTTTGAATTAGATGGCCAGTCTAAGAAATGGTTTTCAATCTAAAATAATTTTAAGTCCTTTTATACTGAATGCGTTTTCCAGAAAGTTTGAGAACCAGATATCTATTAAGAGTGAATGATAATTTACCATGGTTAAATATAGTTGATGGAACAAAAACTGTCTTTCTTTTAGAACAATAACTTTAAAAAAATGTTTATAATTAACCACAAAGCATATTATTAATGCAAACAAATTTGAACTACCAAGAAGTTCAGTATCCTAATCGATTTAGCTGTCTCTAATATTATTGTTAGAATAATTTAAATTTAAAAATAAGATTTTTACACAGATTCAGACATAAAGCTATTCTTCAATCCAAGTTCAAATCAAAAGAATTCTCCGTCGGCAAGGCAGATGAACGAAGGTAGATTCATTTTTGTCTTGGTTAAGTAAGTATAAGAATATTACATATATATACGGCAGTTCTTCCATATATTAGTTTAGTTATATTAATGTTCCGTTTTTAAAGCAATACTAGAGCTATTTCGAGATGGATCTCATACATTTTGACCTCGATCAGATGATGAGGACAACATGAGTTGACAGGACTTTCTTTCGCACCACACTAAGGGAAGGACATTTAGCCCAGACGAATTTAATTTGCATAAGATCCTCTTGCATTCAGGCTATTCGATGGAAATGTATATCGAACTTAGAACCTTCATATCAAGAAGCCAGACCTTATCCTCAGGCCACCGCGACTCGGTTGTTCTATGGAATCAAATCTCAAACCAGCAACTGTCGATTTTAAAGCCGAGACATTACCACAGGAGCAAAATACATTCAGGAAACTAAAGTCAACGAAACTTTAATGTACATTGCGATACTTTTATATATGAATAGTGCAATCGATTCTTAACTTTTAATGGGGAATAGATATCAAAAAACTTCAAATGAAAAAGTTGTTCATAATGACGAGGCAATTATTAATCTAATTTGAAAAAAAAATTCCATTATTCAGTATTTTCAAAATGGGAAAATGGGTAATTTGGAAATAAAAATTTCTGAACTCGATCTTTCGCTCCGCCCTTATCACATCTCTAGTCCAATCAAATGAGACCTAAACTACTTTAAATTATCTTGTTTGTAATTTAAAATGGGCAAAGCATTATAGAAGCTACAGAGCGAGGCGTTGTTCGGGTTCAGAGAAAATGTTCGGAATTTTTTTAAGATACATGACATGACATGACAATACCACTGAAATGGGTAGATTTCCTAAAAGAAATTTCTTTTAAAAAAGTTACAATTCATTAACCAGTAAATAACAGCATATCAAATCAATCTCTTGCTTTGTCTAAGAAAAGTTTAAAATAATTAACCTCTTGACCGACGAACTGATTTCATTTTCTAATTAGATGACATATCCCATTTAGGACATTATTTTAATTCCTATAATAATATAAGGGCATTTGAAATATCGAAGCGTTCTGAGAAATTTTTGAGTTTTGAATTACATAATATCTTCACTTAATTGCAGATTTAAAATTGAAAATTCAGTGATTCGACGCGAAAGTTGCAATCGTCTTAGCATGCGAGGGGGTTAATAAAATGAATTAAAAAATAATTAAAAGATTAATTGTGATGGTTCCGTGTCCTTTAAATAGCATGTCTACTTAAATGCAGTCAAGGCGTTTAAAGTGTTAGCTATCGCTATATAGATTTTGTTGTATATTTACAACATACAACGTCTATCAAAGAATCAGTGAAATATTTCTACATTCATTATTATTATTGAATAGATGAATCGCAATGTCACATCAATCAGTCCAATAAAAAATTTTGGCAAAAAAATGTATTGCTTTGATGCTTTGAATTCGAATAAAGATAAAACCGAGGATTTCGTCATTTTTTTTAATGAAATTGAAATAAAATTTCTTTGAATCGAACAGAAAGCCTCAAAGTGCTTTGATTTCCATCGTTTTTCTAGTCTAAAGAACAACTTCACAGTAATTTCTAGTACTTAAATCTTTTTCTTCTAATTATAGGTATTCCCTTAATCCGCAGCTAATGGTTAAATTAAAGAGTAAGATACAGTTTTGTCGCAAAACTCACGAAAAAACTATCGCCAACTGTTGAAATGTTCGCCAAATGGACGCCATTTTGAAATATTTGATCTAGATTATGCCATTATAAACTAAAAGATGATACTATACGTTAAACGAAATCAAAATACTTAACTCGAGAAAACAAGCTGATCACCATTAAATATATTACTTATTAGCAGACACTGTCTGCTTTCGCAATGACACAGTCGGAGATGAAGAGGAAGGTCAGAGGTTGATCACTTTGGGCTGGAGACCAATTGCCTCGAGGAGGATGTCATTTTGAATCGGTCAGTGTTATGGATGGGTTATGATAAAGACAGCAGTCAGACAAAACATATTCTGCCGATACTGCTTCGTTCAGTGGTGGCGGGGTGGTCGGCTATGTGCAAAAAGAAGTTCAGTCTTCTTCAGTTTTGATATACTCATCCAAATCTGGGGGGTTGTAGCAAGAAACGCGCAGAAAGAAAATTCGAATTCTGCATAATAATACTCACCGCTGCATGATACAATGCGCCATAATACGCGAGAAATGTTGTTATCCATAACGACCTTACGATTAATAAAACAGAAGAATACATTCAGAAGCTGTTTAGGATCATTTTCAACCAGAGCATGAGTCTGTCTTACTCAAACATTTTTCAATCCCAAGGAAGGGAACGATATATGTATGTCACTACTATATGTTGTTTTCCTCATAAACGACTTTAATTTGAAAATTTATTCTTCTTTTGTCTGTAATCTTTTACTAATGCTTCAAAATTAGACAAAGCCTTTCAAACTCACTCCTAAAACTTCACATGTTATTGGCAATATGAAGCGCCCGTGATTCACATCTGCTTTCTAATTAGATGACCCTTCTTTATTACAGCTGAGTAGCAACAAACAAAAAGAGGTCATCTAATTAGATAAATGGCCCGATTCATAAGTTGAGTCGTTGAAGCAAACTTGCTAAAATACTTTTCAATGAAATTTCAGAGGATTTCGCAAGATCCCAATTGACACTTACGTTGAGAGAAAGGACATTGGCACTGGCTTGGAAACGAATATCTAAGTCATGTAAGAGTATGGCAAAATCGGGCTTTTGCGCCATCAAAAAACCAAACTAACTAACTTATCCATTAAAAGAAATAATAAATTTAACCTTTATTTTTCCTTATGTTAAAAATAATCCCTTTAGGTTTTCTGCAGGCATACTTTAGGCTTTAAATATATGTAATACAATTATTTATTCAAACAAAATCAAACTTTCACTGAGAACGCAATTTATAATTTGGTAGCTAATCAATGTAACCGCCATGTCTTTATAAGAATTAAACCGGAAAATGTGAGTAGAAAAGCATTATAAGCATTTAATTAGTTCTTCTATGGTTAAAAGATTGTGGAATTTAATGTCGCAACGGCTTTACCTGAATATACTGAACCAGGCATAAGGTTAAAAAATAAAAAGAGTAACTTTATTTAAAATTTTGTAGAAAATAAAACATGATTATTAAAATTTCAAACAATGTCTTAATATTAAATGTTTAAAAAGCAAAGTTTAAGAATTTCACTATTGTTCAGCAGCGTTTAATGAAATTGAAGTAAATCAAATGCAAGAATCTAAAATTATATATATATATATATATATATATATATATATATATATATATATATATATTCCCAGAGAGTAGAATAGAAGCCAAAATAATATTGAATAAAATACTGAGGACTACGAAATGTTGTCAAATCAACAACACTTTAGATTAAAAATGCTTATTAGAGACAACGAATTACAAATAATAATTTTGAATTTAGTGGCTATGAGGATCATGTATCAAATTACAGAATTTTTGATATCAAAATCTGGAATAATCATTTGGACACGCTTAAATATTTGTTTCATGTTCTTAATGGATTGAATAACAATGAACGTCGCAAGCAGAAGATTTTAACTGTCTGAATAAGGTTAATGAAGAATTTTCTAGTTAATTAATAGTGTCATCAGTTAAACATTTCTCGATAGCAACGAAGTGAAATATACGAGCACATACTTAAATTCTATTAACTCTTTGCACTCGAATGGCGACTCTCGCTCACTATTAAAGAGGGTGCATCATTTTTACGTTTTATTTATTTATTTAATTTTGATTGTTAAAAATACCTGCAGAGTAGTAAGAAGATGCAAACTGATTAAACGAGAGAATTCAACTTAAAACAATTAAATCTATTAATTTTCCGGAACAATAAACAAGTCTTTGTATCAAGTGAATAATTATGCATCGAATTACTTTTCCGAGTGCAAAGGGTTAATATATGGTCACCACCCCTTAAAGCATTCTAATACGAGACAATTTGTTCTGAATTGAATTCTTTCGTTGCAACTTAAAGATTCTTTAAACCTTTCCCACCTCATAGCTAAACCTTAATTTAAGCGGCTTCTGTAACCCGACAGTATTCACACTAAAGCAATTCCAGCAAGGATTATTAAGGTTATTAGTTATTTATTAGGTCATTAGTTTATGCAAGTCCAGCAAGGATGTGACTGCTATTTAAATAAGAGATTAAATAAATATTAGACTAAAGATTAATGCAATGCATAATTCTTTGGATTAAAGCTGTTAAGATATTACTCTTTATAATAAATTATATAACGATATGAACTTTCTTTTATTTTTTAAACTAATCTTAATAGGTTTCGCGAAATACGTATTTTAAAAATATATATACATAATAAATTTTAAAGCTATTTATAAACCTTTTTTTTTTTTTTTTTTTTGTTTTTAGATGAACCCTAACACCCTGGCAACAGACTTTAAACTCCCTATTTAGATGCAATATTTGCAAATCGATTCAAGTATTTATACAACGTATTAAATTGTCATTATATGCAATAGTGACATGATATAATTCGAAACTCTAAAAGTAACAAATCAACACGTTACTCTGTGAAGATGGTGGAATACAGCAGAAAATAAGCACCTTAGGGTTAATATTAAAAAACTTAAACAATATTTTCTATTAATAAAAAAAATCATTGTACATACTGAAGAGGCCAATGTCCTGAGACGCCATTGCATGTTTATTTCAATTACTCAACAAACACTGACATAAATTTTCATCCACAGAGTACCTCTTACAAATATATATGTTTTTATGATACTTTACGGTTATGATACTTGCATTTAATTCTTTATGTCCTGTCATAAATGCATCGTTATCATGACCAATACGGCAATCAATAACTGCAATCATAACTGGTAGTTACAACGGCAGCTGAAGCCTATGTAGATAGCTTGTGTACATAATAAGTTTTTTTTTTTATATTAACATTAAAATAGTTCCTGATGTCGATGACTTAAAACATAATATGTCTAAAATAATTTTTAAACATTTGGCGATTTTTCTCATAAAAGTCTTAAACATGCTTCTCAGCGATTATTTTTTACTTGTTTTGCAGAAATATAGCTTTTGAAAGATTAATAACTAAAAAAAAAATAAAGAATTATAGTATTAAAATATACTAAATATTAAATATAGTTCTAAAATATACTAAATATAAAATATAGAACTAAATATCAACTACATTACTAGAAAATAAATATAATGCACGAATATTAAAATTTTAGCATTTAAATGCTATTTATTAATTACTCATTTTTTGGGTATATTTTATTTTATAAAGAAAAGACTCAAATGGTGCTTATATATTTACACGTAGATTAATAAACAAAAAACATTTTTTAAATGCTACTTTTCTTTAAAAATATGGCGATGTAACTTCATAAAATTATCTGTAAAAATATATTTTTTTAAATAGATACAGAAGAATCCAATACAAATTATTCACTGTAAGATCATTCAGTAATAAAATATTAAATTTGTATCTACTGATAAATAAAAATTAAAATAAACTTTATTAAAAAATTAAATTCTATTAAAAATTTTAAACATGAGCAAATAATAAGCAATTTTTAAATCAATAATCAAGTCATATTTTTAACATAACATCTAAAAATAAAATGAAGTTTATTAAACAAAACAAAAAATCACACTATGCTCAAAAATGAAAGCTATTCTTCCCAAATATAATTGCAATATTTAGCCATATATGTGTAAATAAACGATGTCTTTAAAAATAAAAATAAAAATCTTATCTAAGTAAATGATAAAAAAAATTATAATTTTCACATAAAATATAACAAAAATATGAAAAAAGTCGGAGATAAGTAAAGGAATTATAATTCATTTGAATTTGCAATCGATTCAGATTTACAGCAGATAAAAAGTTACATTAATTGTTAAGTAACATCAAAATCGGAATATATTTAATAAAATATATTTATTTTCTTCAAAATTTTCAATTATAATTTCAGAATTGTGTTAAGTTATAAATAATGCTTTATAAAATTAATAAAATATAGTAATTAGAATAAGAATACGTTTTTAATGAGTATAAATTTAATTTACAAATGCATGCATATACATTTACATCGTTTCTTACACTGAAAAATATTTCAACTTAAAATTGTGCACAATAAAGATGGCAAAATTGCAAAATAATTAATTAAATAAATTTTAAATTATTCTGAAAGTACCGAAAATATTACATACGAAAAAAATCAGTGGTTTCATTTTATGCATTAAAATTTTTTTCTTATCTAACCAAGGAAAAGGAAATTTTAAATACCTAACACAGCAACAATATATATAACACAGATTTTCAACATAAAAATGAAAAAAAAAATGTAAAAAGAAAAGAGAAGAAGGTTTTTATTTATAAGAATAAATATACGTAAGAAAAAATATACAAAAATAAAAAAAATACAGAAAATCTATTTAGAAACTTTTTACATTTTAGTATAAATTATTTAACATAAATTGATATGAAAGAATATATCCTAAATAATAATTTAAAAAAACATATATAACTGTACATTTCAACGATAAGCAGAAATTATACATTTTGCAGGCGTTAAGCTTTACATTTTAAAATTTTAAAATATTAAAAAAAATTTTACATAAGTAAATAACAAAGGCATTTTTTCAAAACGTGAAATATACTTTAATTTTATTTTAAAGTAGAAATTACCAGTTAGCTTATAAAATTTAAATACTTATATTTGCACAGTTTACAGATAATTTTTCAAAGCAATAGTCTGAAAAAATAATAATAACTTACCATTCTCTATAAAAGTAGACACTGTTTTTTCTCGCCGTAATGTAGAATTACAGCATTCATCAAACAACACCAACAGAATGTCCAATAACGTTTCAATACTGAAACTTTTTCCATTGGCTATTATCGGACCACCCAGGAACATCTGCTCAAGTTCTCTAATCCTTTCCTCCGGTGAATATCCACTCATGTTGACGAAATATTTGTAATAACAAGCCCCACTAATAACAGGTAGGGTGTCGCAGTCCGACACCGAAACTATAAAAGTCGTGCTTGATAATTATTCCCATCACATAAAAACAAATCTTTTCATTTCCACTGTCAAATAAATTAACAAATAAAAAACACTTCGGCGAAAGTCTACGCCATCAAATAATAAACAAAAATTCTTCCGAGACGAACAGAAGTGTTACGTTTCAACTCAGCTCAACCGTAATTAGCAGACGATTACTAACACAGATGTCAACAATAAACAAAGGACGATCAACTGCGTTCGGTCGTTTTTAGGCTTAGAAATCGGTAATAGCAGTGTTCGAATCGCCGCATGGAACTTTAGTCGGTTATTCCGAGAAATTTTTTATGGTATATCACCGCAGAATGGAAAAACAGTTGAACAAGTGACTAGTTTTCAGAGGAAACACTGTTCGATTAGTGGTCTAATTGATCGGATGACACACACCGCAGGCTGAGTCAAACCATACCGGAGCTCTAGCGCGGATTGTCGCCGTGAAAGGTTGCCCGCAGGCGGCTAATTCTGCTTGTCAAGGCGCAGCGAATACAAAACCCTGCTTCGTGCAAAAGCGAATACGGCATGGTCTTAATTCGAACGATGTCGATTATTCCATTCGTTTGTGGTGCTCGACATGGAAGATTGTTGTGAAAAGCTATCCGATTTTTGTGGTTATTTTTGGATTCTCGAGAGCGGGAGAGAAAATTGTTACCCACACACACTTCTGACTAACATGGCGGCCGAAACTGCTCGGTTCGCCGGTTTAGAATCACCTCCACTACCTCCGCCGTCAGGGTTCGGGGGAGGTGAAAGGCGTACAGCAGCGCTCTGTAGCGGTTTCGATTTTTGGGAGATGCTCTAATTTATCGGGGTTTCGCTAAAATTTCGCTTTGAAAATACGGTCACATGAGAAAATTGGGCGATGTAGATGAGTCATGAAATATGTCATTGTTTTTTTCAAGTAAATAGCACAAATTTGTTTGTATAAAAAATTCATTAAATAAAATATTTTAAAAAAAATGTTTTAAAGCAATAAAAATTTGCTTGAAAAATCGGGGAATAAAGATGTTATATATTTTTAAATTTATTTACAATAATACGTAATTGTAAACTTATTTAAATAAAGATTTTAATAAAAATTATCATTTTTTATTTTTATTAGTTATTTTTTTAATTTTATGGCAATAAAAATTTACTTAGGAAATGCAATCATATAGGAAAACCGGTAAATGAATCAGAAAATATTTGTTTCTTTTTCAATACAATAGTACAAATTTTCCTATATGACTGAATTAAAAAAAAATCATTAAACATAAAACCTTTTCAGAAATATTTTAAAATATTAAAATTTTACTTGTAAAATACATTTAATAGAGAAAATTAGACGATGATAAGAAAAAATCGTTTTAAATATTTTTATTTAATATAATTAATTCATCTTTTATGGAAATGAAATTTTATAATAGATGTTCCACTTATTTCCTGATGTGGTAGATATTTTGAATTTTGTTAAACTGCGATTTTTCAATGGCAATACATAAATTCAATATTTTCAGAGTTTAATTAGCAGTTCATCATTAATTTAATTAAATTTTGTTGCCATCAGATGGTGGCACCATCTGATAGTGAATTTGAGAAACAAATTGCTTCAGGATTGAAAGTAAAAAATAATTTAAAAAAAAGAAAACGAAATACATTGATAAAAATCTGTTTCCAAAAATGATTTTTGTGAAATTTATTATTTTTTAAATAAAATGAGCAGAATTTACAAATTTATATAAACAGAAACAATCATTTTATTTTAAATATTTTAAATTATATGGATTATAATTAGAACTAAAATTTATTTGGAATAACATAGAGTGGTTTTGAAATTTATTTGGAACAAACAACTGTGGAAATTATTTTTAATTTATATAAAGAGTTTGCAACTTCTCTTAAATATATATATATACTTTCGCCATTTTTCAGACCTTCTTAAATTCGAAAAATACGGTTTTTTTTTTTTTAAACATTAAGTTTGTCTGTGAATACGATAACTCAAAAACCCTTTGAGCTAGACGGATGAAATTTAGTATATATGGACCTTTACAATAAATTTGTAAATTGCGGTCAAATTTTAAATGAAATCCTTTCAGAAATCTGACATTCTGAGGACAAGTGAACTCGATAATTACAAAATGTGAATAATTAAATTGATAAAATTCGGTACACAAGTTTAGTATTTAAAATACAAATGCATGTTTTCCCCTCTCCAAATAGTATTTGCTTCAAATTAAGATCTCTAGATCATATGATCTGGTCTAAAAAATGTCCTTTGACAATATGATGTGAAAGATATTGGTAAGCTTTAATAGATTGTAAGAAATAGTTGTGATAATATTCGTGACTATAAAAGCCAGCTTGGTCATAGTCATGTTAAAGTATGCTTGCAAGTCGAAGATAAAAATTTTCCGACTTTTCAGAAAAATTTTTTACAATTAGAATTTTTTGGGGAAAATAATTCACATGGAAAATCAGAAAATGATAATGAGAAAAGTGATGAAAAACAATTCTGTTGAACTAAATCGCAGGAATTTACAAATATTTTTTGGCAAAGATGGAAGTTCATTAAATTTCGTCAAAACAGTTTTCAAATATTTTAAAGTATGAAAACTTTTTAAATTATAAAAGCATTTTTATTCGTTTGTAAGGTGTTTATAAAAATATGTTGCCATGAAAATTATTCTGAAATTTTTTTTAAATATTTGGTTCAATGCGATATAAATAAATAAAAAAAATTCACTCAACAACTATAAATATAATTTTGTTGAAATGAATTATCTTAAGAATAAATAAGAATATTTTATGAATAATTATTATCTTATGAATAAATAAGTAAATGAAAATAAATATTCATATCAATCTATTTCTGCAAACGATTTTCATTCAAGAAGAAAATAAAATACGGATTAAAAATAGAAATGGAAATCCAATTTCAGAATAAAAGTCAAAAGGAAACTTTAAAAAAAAATCTTAATTTTAACACTAGTAAAAGCACGCGGTTGAATGGTTTTAAGGAATTCGAAAATTGGTATTTTCATCGACAGAATGAAAGCATTTTCTTACCTATTGTATGTCAAATTAAAATTTTAAATAATTCTTCTCGCAAGCTAGAAAGGAAAGGTAGATTCCTTTTCTTCTAAGCTATTTTAGTTTACTATAGTTAAATAGAAATTTACTATTTTAGTAACTATTTTCAAATTCCTTTTAATCTTTAGACAAAAACCAATGGGAATTATCTTTCTAAAACATTGATCAGTGAAGATCTGCAGAAATTTTTCCTAAGTCGCATCTATGAGAACCATTGCTATATATAGTCTCTCTATAAGAAATGTATCTAAGAAGACATCGAATTTAAAAGACAAAAAACATATCATTAAATAATTCATATGTTACAAGACGTTACTTGGACTAAAATATAATCATTTCAATCTTGTATTTTTGCTAAAATGGCATTTAGATCCCTTAAGGATAATGACCAATAACAAGCATTACACACAATTCTTGAGTAGCCTTTGTCAAGATAATTTTGTTAAAATGAATTTACTTTGGCTAAACTAGAATCATTTCAACCTTGTATTTTTGCTAAAATGACATTTAGACCCTTTAACGATAATGACCAATAGCAAACATTGCACACAATTCTTGAGTAGCATAATAATTTTGTTGAAATGAATTTTCTAATTATAAATAAATAAACAAATGTTGATAAATATTCATATTAATCTATTTCTGCACACGATTTTGACTGTCGCTGTTGAGATGTAAGAACTGAAAGAGAGGTGAAAAAAAAGTGAAAGTGTTATTTATATTTTTAGCCCGAAACATCGTAGCAAAAAATTATTTAAGGCGTGATTCATCTGTCCTTATTTTTTTTAATCCTTTTTATTATACAGAAAAAATAAATAATGGACAAAATAAAAATATATAAAAATATAAATAAAAAATGGACAAAATACCGTGAAAACGCGCTTTAATTAAATCTAGTTAAATAAAGCAAAGAAAGTTCTGTAAAATGAATTTTAAAAATGTTTGTATATAATAACATGCTCTAAAAATATAGAGGAAACACATTAAAGCTCCCTTTAATTTTTAATTAAAATCAAATTAAAGCCTTCAAGAATCATTTCTTAGTGAATTTTTAGTAGCAAAAAGTAATTACATGCTAAATTTGACAACTCTAAGCCCTATAGAGATTTTTTATTCAAGTTTTAACTCGCATGAGGTAGCTTATAGAGAGTATGACAGCCTATAAGTATTAATAGATATTTTTTAAAAAAAAGTAGGAATTAAATAAGAATGTTTACATTTTAAATGCATAAATTAAATTGAAAAACCAGATAATTTTTCAGAAGTCCTGTTTTAAAATATTATTATTTGAGCATATCAATCAAAATTGTCAGTTTAACTGCGAGGAACATTTTGCATTCAGAGTTTTTTTCTATATTACCTTCAAGACCATATGGGTTCCTGAAATTCGGATAGTTATATATCTATTCTATAATATTTTGTTTTACCTACACAGTTGGGCCCAGAGGCGAGAAGTACACCTCGTAATTGAGGATGGGAAGCTTCCGGGACTGGCGGTTGGTTCTCGCTACTCTGGAGGGTACAGGAAAAGGTGGGGTCTGGCTACTCCCATCGATGACGGGACGTACTTCCTTAGGGAAAGGTTGTACCGTGGTCGGTGATGGCCCTTAGAACTCAACCACATTTCCACCAGTGTTGCTCTAGCGGCGGTCAGGTCATTCAGTTTTTTTATCCGTGTGCCTTCGAGGCGAGTCGGAGAGTCAGTGATGTGACTTACCTATGCAGTTGATCTCTATATAGGTATCTTTTACCTAAGCTTACTATACATGTGAAAGATTTTAAAGACTAATTTATTTATTGAAAAAGCAGCAAGTGTAGATGATTTTTATAAAGCTGGTATCATAAGTTAGATTTACTAAATAACAAACTATCAATTCTTGGTTCAAAATAATATAATAAATACACATTATTGTACATTTATTGTACATTAATTATTAATACACATTATTGCACATTATTGTATTGCACATAATTATTTGTACATTTTATTATAATAAAGAATGTTAGCTAATATATTTAAAGAGAAAGTTTAAAGAATCAAAAATACTATTAAACAGAATTCGAAGCAAAGATACCATTTTATTCCTAAAGAAACTGAAGCGTAATAAATCATTCATCAGACGATTTTTATCGAGTTCTGAAGTTCAAAAAGTTTATGATGGAATTCTGTTTCTCGAAGACTGTTTATTTTCGTACAATCAAGCAGAAATTTTAAAACAATTGTTCTCGGAGAAAATCATGCTACGTCTTTCCGCCACAGTTGGAATTCTTTTGACATAATAAAACGAGGAAAAGCAATGTAATTTCTGCTGAATAAGAATCGAAAGAAAACTTTGAATTTTCAAGAAAACTTTACGCATACAGAACAACATGTGAAAGACTAAATAATTTAGTTTTATTATTTTCAATTTCTCTTTCTTTATTATTTTCACTTTCAAGTATAGAGAAAGTATTGTAATCCTCAAAAAATTCGAACTCAAAATGTTGACGATTTTTTACTTATTAGACCTCCTTGAGTTCGACAAACACATTTTTGGAAATTTTCCATCCATCCGTCTGTCTGTCTGTGATAAAGATAACTCGAAACGCTTTAAGCTAGACGGATGGAAATACAAATACAAAATTCGATACAAATACAAAATCTTTATATCAAATTTGTAGATTTCTGTCAAATTTTGAAAAAAATCCGTTCAGAGGAAGTCTGTCTTGTCCGATTATTCGAATATAAATTAGCACGATAACTACAAAACGAAGAAAGCTAGATAGATAAAATTCGGTACACAGATTTAAGTGTAGACATCTGTCCAATTTTGAGCGATATCAAACAATAGGTTGCCCGTCTGTCGGTCTGTACTTTTAGAAACATGTAACCGCGATAATTTAAAAAAGCAGTGAGTTAAATGTATCGAATTTGATACGTGATTTTGTGACTTTAAGTTTAGTTTTATGTCAAATTTTTGTTTCAATAACATGGGAAGAACTTGTATGAAATCCAAATTCGATTTTCGGATACTTTTGACATCATCCAAAGGATTAATGGCGAAGGATCATATGATAGATTTAGCAAAAATGTCAAATTCAATTGCATATTTGTAGGAGAAAATGTTTTTGCATGTCTGCTGTATTCGGATGAATCTATCGTACTTTCTTTTATGAAATCTGATACATATTACGGCTCCCCAAAGTATTCATGCACTGATGAATTTTACTGAAATACTGTTCTGTCATTACTAAAAAATTAAGACTATAGAATAATAACTTTTTGATAATATCTGTAACTGTTTCTTCATCAAATATTTTAAGGAAAGGTAAGAAAATTTTTATTTCGAAAAATAAATAATCAAAGAGAACAACAACAAAAAAAAAATGAGAGAGAGAAAAGAAAAAGCCACTTCACGAAAGTCTTCTTGCACTTTCAAGAAATCTATTCATATTAATAAGTATCGCGATGTTTCGATCAGTTTGTACTTAATAAAATATCTAGCAATAATCTCATCTGCTCTAAAAGGAATGGGTATAAGACACTTTAGGGTTAATTTTTTTTTCTTACTTCCTTGTATACGAAGTATAGAGAAAGTATAATAATTGTCAAGAAATTCGAACATGAGATTCTGAAGAATCTCCATGTTTGAGACCTCCCTGAGTTCTTAAAACACGTTTTTGAAAAGGTCTGCCTGTCTATTTGTCTGTGACAAAGATAACTCAAAAATTCTTCGAGCTAGATAGATAAAATTTGGTGTGCGGTCTTCTGAGGAAATTTGTAGATTTCTATCAAACTTTGAGCAAATCCCGTGCAGCGGAAGTCTGTCTGTCCGGCTGCCCGAATGAAAGTTAACTCAATAACTATAAAGCGAAAAGAGTTAGATAGATAAAATTCGTACAGAGAGTTAACATCTATAGTGTATATGCCTATCAAATTTTGAACCATATTCAACTATGGATTTACTATCTGTCGGTCTGTACTTTCAGAAACATGTAAATGCAATAATTGGAAAACAAAATGCTAAATTTAAAAAAAAATTAAGTATTTCATAATTACTGCATGCTAATGCCATGCACGGTGTTCTCTGGTATAACACCTTTATTACAAAATTTGCGAGAAACGTTTTGGGAAAACTACTTCTGCTAGGTTTTTTTTCCTTGTTGTTTTTAGTTCTACGTCAATGTTCTTCAACATTTCGATCATTGCTATTTTTAATTTGGTTATCTTATTAATATCGTATCTTCGCTCTTTCTAAATAAGATAAACCAACTTAAGTTCACTGTTAATTTAAATTGAATTTAAAAATTTTTAAAGGGCATGATTCATTATCGTATCAGTGCATACTAAATTACCTAATTTTGATGTCAACATGCACTAACTCTAACTTTCAGTTTTTACCAAATATCCTGGTGTGCTTAAATCTGGGGATTGATTTTTTTTTAATAATTAATTATATACACACCAAAGGCTGAGGTTGCTATAGAAATTTTTAAAAAAAATTGTTCCTATTGCCCAAATTTTGGGGTCAGAATTTTAAATTATATAAAAAAAAAAATTTTTTTTAAGTATTCATTATCGCATCAGTACATACTAAATTACCTAGTCCTGATGTTGACATGCACCCCACAGAAAAATTTAACTTTGGATTAAATTCCTCATTTTTCCCTCCCTTCAAACTATTATAGAACCATCAGAACCGAAACTGTTAAATATACAAATCTTATACAAATAATTTTAATACGTTTATGGCCTATTTACCATTGATTTCGCGAAGTTAAGTATACACTTTCTATTTTTTTACACACCAAATTTGAAATATTTAAATCATTGCGTTTTTGTTATCGCGTTTGCATGGTTCTAAAAGTACTTTCAACCCTTTGTTGGATTTAGTTCAACCTTTTTTAGATGTCTATTTTATAGATGTGAAATATGTGTACTGAATTTTATCTATCTAGCTCTCTTCGTTTTGTTGTTAGGGCATTAACTTATATTCAAACAGCTGGACAGACGGACTTCCTCTGAATAGATTTTACTCAACATTGACAGAAACCTTCATATTTGGTGTAAAGACCGTATACCACATTTCAAGGGTCTAGCATAAAGCGTTTTTAAGTTATTTTAGTCACAGACAGACTGACGTACATTTTCCAGAAATATATTTTTCGAACTCAGGGACATATAAAACTTGGAGGTTCGTTGAAATCTCGAGTTCGAATTTATTATTATTATTATTATTATTATTACCATACTTTCACTGTACTATGTATAGGAGAAAGTAAAAAATTGGCAGACGATAATTTTAGTTATAAATATGTCAGGAATTTTTTTTTCTATGTACAAACATCTTTGTGGTGAACTTTTATACCTGCTTTCTTGTATTTTCATTTTTATTTAAAAATTCAGATAAAATAAAATCGATTTTTTTTCCAAATATATGAAGAAAAAAAATCACATGACTTGAAAAAACATTGGACATATGTGAATTCAATATCAAATTACAGCGTTTTTCTTACACATTTTTAAAAAAAGAACGCATAGTTATAGGAGCTAATAGTCCTAATGAAGATTTAATTTATCTCTAAGCTAGAATTTCAGGAAAAAAATATATTTAATTTCATATGATAGCGTGATTTTTCACATGTATTTGCTCTCCGTATCGTTCTTTTCGATTGTCGGGGGAAAAAATAGATGTAGCATTGAATAGAACAAATCATTTTCATTGTGTAAAATTAATTTTGTACGTCTAACCTAATTTAATGTATTTTGAAAAGTTCTTTATAATTAGTTTTCGCTAAAAATTTTAAGAATTCAAACTAAAACGCCTGCATTCGACATTCTAATTTTCTTTTCTATTTCAAAAATTTTTTTAGTTAATTACTTGAATACTTTTCTTCTAATTTAAAAGAAAAAAAGTAACTTTTGCTCCATTAATTTTTAATTAATTGTTTTTCAGATAAATCCAAATATTTCTTGCGTAGATAAATAGAATAGAGGAATTTTAATCTTCCTTTGTCTAGACAAAGATTCAAACGAGAATTAAGATTCCAAAAATCATGAAAATTTCTTTTACATAATTTAAATTATAATAGCAAAGCCTGCTGCAAACTTTCTAATTTATTTGTCGTTTTCTTTTTTTTAATGTGTCTTTATTTTTAATTAATTGTTTTGATTTGTATCGTCTGCAATTCGGCACGCGAGCCCATTGCCACGAAGAAAAATAATTTTGTGAAAACAATACTATTTTTTTTCTCTGATTTTATTTCCATATCTAATTTTAATTTATGCTAATGGGGACTTTTTATTATTAATTGGGTGACATTTATTGTGTCACTTACAAAGCTGGACGGTTATTGCTAGTTTCTGATAAAAACTAATTAAATAGTGGAAGAAAGAAAAAAAATGGCATTTTAATGAAAAAATGGCAAATTTAAATACTTAAGATGGAAGAGGTTCTGTAAGCACTTCATTCTGATCAATGTTAAAGTTAAACGCGTCTGATTGAGAGTCTGGGGAATGGAAATAAGAGAAAAATTGAAATCTGCTATCGCAAATTTCAAGTTATCATGCGAGAACTTTTTTATTTTTAACTCATTGTTTGTTTTAATTAATTTAACCAGTTTAAATGGCTTGGAACAATCACGCGACTATCAGATTATGCATGCTTCTATATTTAAAAAAATGGAGGTTTTATTTTTATTTTATTATTTTTTTTTTATTTTAAAATCAGTCAAGTTCCAAAACTTTTTTTACCTAAAAAACAGATTTTTTTTTTTTTCCGAAATTTGGGTTAAATTGGTTTGGAATGATTACGTGATTTTTGTATTTGTTAAGCGATATTTTTTTCTTTTAATCTCAAATTTGTGCTCTGAAGCTTTTTTTTTTTTGCCAGCAAGAAAAATTGAGGAGTCTTTGTATCTTTAATTTCGTTTTATTCTATTCCGAGTGGCAGGAATGATTTTAACAAGAAGGCGCAGCGCGGCACACAAAGCAGAAGGCAAAAAGGGACAAACAAATGACCACTAGTCTTATATAACATAGGATTTCTGGCCAGGCGCCAATTCAATACACGTGCGACCTTTGACACCTTTTGAAGGGTACAGAAGATATCACTTTCATTTGATACGTAGTACTGAGGGCGCATTATTTTTACTTTATTAAACCGAAAGTGGAATTGGATCAAGAAATAAGAGAATATTTTAGAATGAAGTTACGATGGGCTATAAATTAAGAAAAAGTTTTGGAAATTAATTTTGATTAAATTAAGAGTTTAAAATATCATTACATACATACATACATACATATACATATATATATATATATATATACACACACACACACACACACACACACACACACACACACACACACACACACACACACCTTTCGATACCTCTCCTCGCTGTTTCGTGTTGATTTCCGTTTTTTTCTTTGGGCTTCTTAGAACGATAATTTCTTTCGATTCTACCCTTTATTAGCCAGACAGGAGCATCGGATACATGACGGACATTCACGCCAAGCGTAACTTTTTGCTGGCTATTTTTTTTCAATTTTTAATAACCCTAAAAACTAAAAATTGATGCCTCAAAAGCGATAAATCACCACCAATGTATTTTGTGGCTTCAGCTAGCATAAT